>VXBL01003932.1:20721-74083 GCA_013400195.1 Aramus guarauna
ATCAGTGTAATTCTTCACTGTGCTAAAGATGGGTATAAAAGGAAGCACCAGCTTCTAAAATCTTGGTCTGGCATTTAGTGACAATTTCTATTGTTTTCCTCTCTTCCCTCTACCAATACATCACAAGTAGTGCCAACAGTTCATTCTTATCCCAATGTTCCTACTTACCTATGTCATATCTCTTACTCACCCTTGCAAGCCTTATCTACATCAGTTTCTCCCTTAATCCCACAGGGATTAATATTCACAGGACATTCATAGGAGAGTCACTGCAATCTATTTGGTTCTACCAAAATTGCAGTATTGCAAGTACTGAACATTTTTAAAAGTGCAGAAAGTATTGCACAAAGAGATTCCTAAAACCAATGATAAAAACAGATAAGGAAACCTACAAACTGAAGAGAGAAAATGAATACATTAAAAAACCTATGAAGAGCAAAGGCATACTGCTTTCCTAATTCAGCATGCCTTGTTTTTGTCTGTAAAACTATATGTTTATATGTCCTCATAACATTTGGTTGATGGATTGACATCTGTGGATTACAGTTTGGAGTAGATTTGAGGTATATGAAATTTCTAGTTCTTCACCTTTTGTTTGGAATGGAATTTTTTTTTTTTTTTTAAGATTTCTAAAAATAGTCTTCAAATAGTTTGAAGTGCTGCCTTTTTATAGTGACCAAGGTCAAATTCCATTTGCACTGATGGCTGTGCAGTCCCCCTCACCTGTCAACACCCCATTAATGTAATTGCAAAGGAATTAATGAAGGGTTTTTGGACCCAAACACTTTTTCAGATGTATTGTTATTACAGAGACGTTCAGGTGGGTACCAAGAAAACAGATGACTAACTTTAGACACTTGATTTCAGTTGGATGTATAGCCTTTTTTTAAGTGATGAGGCACCAAGCTTTAGCAACACTCTGTTATAAATAGTATGGAAGATTCTGTACATACTATAATATAATATGAATAGTAACACAAAAAAGCAAGCCCAATGTGACTTGCACCTCTATTCAAGAAGAAAGGGATAATTATTTATCTCTGCTGCTAAATGGGCAAGACTAGTCTTACATTAGCTAGGCACATTCTAGTTCTTTGAAAAGGTTATGAACAAGGTTCTAGGATGTGTTGCCTGAAATAGCAAATGGCTGGGTTTAATAAATCCAATAGGTTTGTGCCATATGATTCTAAGTGTGAAATACTAGCTTTAATTCAACAAATATCTGTCTCAGTTATGTTCTATTGGGTCATGGCCTATGAGCACCTAAGAGGAAGGAATTTCTCCTGGAATTGCTACTACTCCTGCCCCTATAGAGTCCTTTTGATTAAATGCTACATCTTACCTGAAGTTATACAAGCTTGTAAATATATGACAATGAGCCGTGCAAAAAAAACCTCTTACCCTGAGAAGAAATACATTTGTTTGTTACAATGTTTTATTGCTAACTCCCTCATTCTTAGTTTACTGAAAATCATTAAATGGAGTTAGTTTCTGAATTAATTAAATTTATTTATTACTACATTACAAAGGAGTACATGGGATTAGAGCTTAAATGTCTCGAGCTCCTTGCCACATTTCTAGCATAGGGTAAATCCATAAGTAACATTCTACTGATTCAGCAGGATTTTTTATGAAAAGAATGTCTATTATCTAGCTCCTTTTAGATGTTTTTAGATCATAAAACACTGCTGTTTTCGTGAAAAGTAATTAAACTTTGGTGTGCATCATGAGACAGATAACTTTTAAAACCATTTGCTTTTTTCAAGTTTCTTTTTCCGCAATACCAGAACCACAATAGTAATGCCGCCTCAGCAGGTGTTATGTGCTCATTTGTATTCTAAGTCTGTGCTCATTATTTGTATTCTAAATTTTCTTCACTGCTGCAGTTTTCTTTCCATTCATCTGTGGTAGAAAGTGAATGAAAGTGAAGTTTGTTCTCTTTTTTAAGAAAGCAAGAGCTTTAGTCCTGTAATCCTTCTACCTCTCTACTGGATCTCTCAGGACGTAACGAAAGCAGAGCATCCAGGTCAAAGCTCCCGTGCTATTACAGCTAGTATCATGCCATTCTTGCCAACACAATCCCTCTCAAGTACAATCTGTGGGAAACCTGCCTTCTTCCAGGCAAGTGAGGGGAGGTGAAGTGACACAAGTCCTCTGAGACAAACTTTTGTGTCTAGTTTTTTTTCTGCTACAGGTAAAATTGGTTCTTCAACAGAAACTTTCAGAAAAGCAAAACAGTAAGAGCAAACAAAGCAAACACTAATTTTACTTGAGTTTGCTCTTTTTCATTTTATCATGCTGCTACTTGGGAAGGATACAAAAGTATCCTTTATAACCCAACTTTCTGACTTGAACTTACAGGACCACCTTTGAGACACCACAACTGCTCATGCTGTCTCAGTTTCCCACTCCCTGTGATCCACATTACCATATCATACAGAAGTGAAAGCACCTGCGACAGTACAAGGAAGGAGGATAGAAAACACATCCAGAAGTTAGAGAACAAAAGTAGGAAAAACAGGCATGGAAGCATTTGGTGTTCATCTTGTTTCATTTGGAGCACCTGCATAGGATACAAGACACAGGAGAAGGACACCTACTTATCATTCCTACCTTCGCCTACACCTAGAAGCTATGGAGGAAAACTATTTTTAATTAAATCCCTCCAGTAGTCTTCGCAGCAGAAAAGGTTGACTTGCAATCATGATAAAAAACGTGTTCACATGCACAGGAAGGACCCAGCCAGCTGTTGCCCCCACTCTTCCCTGCCCACGCCCTACTCTTGCCCAGCCATTGCACTTTGCCTTCTCCCCTGCCTTGCGCTCCGCTTGGCCTCCTTGCCTTGGCTGGTGTCTGCTGAGCTGAAAGCGGGAACAGGGAGTGACAGGAATAGTTAGCAGCAATCCTTGCTATGAAGAAAACTAACAGCACGAACAGTAATTCCAGAGAGGCCTTCCTACCTCAGCACAGCAATGACTATTTACAGCCTGAAATGGGTTGACAGCCTCCAGTTCAACACCCTCTTAAGGGCAACAGATTATCCCTAGAGTTGGCTCCTCTGATCCTGGGCACTGGGTTGTGGGAAGGACATAACCTGAGGCTGGAGGGAGCCAACTTACTCGAGCTACACAAGAAACATTTAATCACGTCTGAAGTGTCAGGATAGGCAGACAGGGGATGGGGAGCACAGATTTCCCTGCTGTGAATTATTCAGGTTTTTCAGCACTGGTAATATTATGTTCCTCCTCTCCCTCTCAAACTTTGATTTTTCTTTGCTTAACTCATCATTTGTGAAGGGAAAGTAATTGCTTGCTAATCACTCAGACGCTACTTTCATGTCTCAGAAAAAGAAATCACACCTTGTTGCTGCTTAAAAGACTACAGCAATGGTATTATCATCATCATGAGCTTGGAGAGGCTGAACCCTGACTTGTCAGGGAACAAGGATGGACCCTGTGGTGTGAATGCAGAAAACAGCACCTAAAAACTGCCCTATTTAAATCAGAATATTTCCCACAGTATCTTCCAAGTATGTCAGGAAATATGATACTAAGTAATTTCTCTATGCTCCGTTCATTTATAATGTCATCAGTTACGTGCTGTACCAACAGTCATTCATCGTCCAGCCAGAATTTGTAGAAATGCATGTCAGTCTGCAAATTGGCTGTAGATTTTTCCAAACATTTTTCTTTCTGTCACCTGTCTACCAATATTTCATTCTGTCAGTAGAACTTTGTGAAGGCTCTTAGCCAGGTAATGGAAATATACTTTCAATTGCACATGTGAAGCCTTCTCCCAAAATCTTTCCCTTCCTGAGTATAAGTTTGTCAGTCAGCTCCAGGTAATTTAATTTTGGTTATAAATAAACTTTTTCAAGTTTTCAGCTGCCACTGTCTTTCTTCTGATAGTTTCCTCCCTCCTACAAAGCCTTCATGGTTTGTTTTGTTGGTGTTGTTTCTTTTTTTTTTTTTTATTCAATAGAGAATTTTAAAATGCTAAAGGAAATATGCAATAGCATAACAATAGAGAAAAAATGTTTTATTTGCTTCTATTCATAAAGGTAGCAAACATCTCATATGTTCATTAAGGAAGAAAAAAAACCATTTTTTTGCTATAAAGTTATAAGGCTTTCAGAACTACAGTTTCTCAAGGGGATATTTATAAACCAGTGTCTTTGAATTGAGGCATAGGTCTCATTCTGAGACTGCATTAAAAGGAGGAAAATACATGTACATCTCAATGTATCTCTTTGAAATTGGCTACTGTCAGAAACCAATGTCTGAACCTGGAGTTCCAATTTCCACAGTTAGAGTCATGGAAGCCATTCTTTGAATGTCAAATTTTGAAATAAAAACCAACATCAACTAAGGAAATACATCCTGTTTAGACTCTTAGCTTATGTCTACAATAATAAAACACAAAGTACTTGTGTACTAGCAGCTCTCTGGATTCCCAACTGGTACAAGAAATGATTCTAGGAGCTGTTGTACTCTAAATAACATATTTTGAGGGCTGAAAGACACTGGAAGGAGAGTATGGCCTGATTCTGTTCTCCTTGTTTTCAATAGAAGCAAAAACAGGTCCTCGATCTGTGTGTAATTCACATGATCTACTTAGCTAAACAATTAAGTCACAGCTCTGACATCTGATATTTATTTTAAGTTCTTTGAGCCAGATTCTCTTCTCTGAGCCAACCCTTTTTTCTATTCTGGTGGCACAAAGGCTATAACAACCGTGGATTTTCCCAGCTGGAGATTCTCCCAGGATGAATAAGCCTTTACCTATCTGGTAAAACCAGCTTTCATGTTATTTCCTCCTTCTTTGCACTCTCTGAACCTTCTCCATCTTTGAGAAAGAGTAAGAGAGCTGGCTAAAGCACTCATTACCAGGCTTCAAATATTCTTAACCTGCATGCTTGCTTCTTCAGATTAAAGCTATCCAGATAATTTTAAACAATCTGGAGGCTATTGTAACTAAAGTGAAAATATAGTCCGCTGTGATGGTCCTTTTCCAGTATTTCAGAAGAGATACAATTGAGGATCTCTCCAAGGCACATTACCAATGAGACTTCTCAAAAGCTCTGAACCCTTAAACTATAGGTCACTCTTATTTGTGAAGGCCATGCTTAAGAATTTCAACGTCATCCTTAAAGAAAAGACCCACAATACAAGCCAGACAACTTTTTAAACCCCTCTCTCTGCCCTAAGAGAACAGAGACTGTATTAAGGGGTACCTCGAAAACAGGTTCAAATGAAAAAAAACCACACAGTTTTATTAGAGTGTTTGTTAACCATTGCCTGAGTGGGGAACCTTGTGGTTAATGGCTGCTCCTTTTATTTTAGGTGATATACTCAATGAAAAGGTCTTCGAACTAGAATAGTTTAACGGACATGAAAAAATCAGGGTCTAGTTTATCACTGCTCTTATTTGAGTTTACTTTAGGCAACATCTCAGGGTGGAACTGATCTGCTGGGAAATGTGAATCCTCACAGAGGTACTGTCCCATCAGTATGCTGTGCGAAGCAGTGGAACAACGCTAAGCCACTGTGAAGACAGCACCAATTACTCAAACTTCATGCACCTCTTTGAATATTTTAACATTGTCAAGGAATTAATCAAGGATCTGACTCCAGTCTGAAGATGAGATGCACTCACATCCTAATTCCTTATGCCTGTGTTTGTGTTTCATTACCTAAAATCTGGAGCTCTCTGGAAGAGAAAGCTCAAGTATATGCTGATACATAGTGTAGGCCCAAGCTCTTACCCAGCAGCGTGCAGTGGACTTAGTGTCACAAACAGATATTTTCACATTACAGTGTAGCCTCTGCCTTGGACAGCTGAATAGGCATTGAGTTCAGAAGCAACTGGAAGCAGGAAGCAAGCAGATCCACCAAACAGAAAAAAAGTAGGTAAGTATGGAAAGTGTTTCTAGTCTGTGGAGACACTAAACTTCTACTTGGGCATCCCACTTCTTTTGTTGTATCTCCTTTAGCTACAGTATAGTCATGCCCCACTTCTGGGCAGAATCCTGTTCCAAACTGTGAGCTTCAATGAGCACTTAGAACATTCACTAAGCAGCTACCTACCAGATTTGACTTCCAGACATGCACTGGGATATAATGGCACAGCAAAATAGGCTCACAGCTTCGTGTACCAAGATTTTTGGCCAAGGAAATAAGTCAACTTGGGAGGTAAACAACATCAAAGAGAGTAACGTTCAGAATGCAGCAGCCCCTTCTGATTCAATGCTTTCTAATCAGCCACTTTCCAATAATTCATTAAGACTTGAACAAAGAGGTTGAAACATTGGCTTCTCCTAGGGCGTCAGCCAACCCTAATGAAATTATAACAGGATATATTTACAAGGTTGAATATCTTGAACTCAGCTGTAATGATGTTTATTAGTAATTCTTCAATAGCTGCTCAGAAAGCATATTTGTATTAGTTAATCCTTGCCTGTGGAGACCTTTATATTTGTTTGAACATTAAGAAGCATGGATTTTTTTTTATTTTCTTCTCTGTAAATCCCTGTTTTCATCAGAAAATGCTGTGGGATCAAGAAATAAGCCAAAAGTAGTATATACAATTACTTTTCTGCTATTACTATTAGTGATCACTTTAGAAAACTTTTAGAATTGGAATGGATATACAGCTAGATTAACATATTCTGACAAGTTTTACATTTGAAAAAGAAATTTTAAAAAAGAATATTTTGCATTGCAAGCCTCTTGAACAGTACCACACACATACAGATAATCATTATGTGCATAATTCAAAGGCACCCTTTTTCTTCTTTTCTCCTCTGTCATAGATGTGAACATAGAAAACACTGAAACACATCTATTTTGAAAAGTAAAAGAGAAAATCTCAAAACACTTACAGACCTGATGTATAAGTTTATGAGAAAGAGCCCTCTCTTCTTCCAAGAGAGTCTAATACAGGTTAGAATATCCCTCAAGCAATTCAAATGGGAAAATGTATGGCATTATGAAACCCTCGCTATTTTGAATACTAAGCTGTGAATACAAATTCACTCTTTCCGAGAGGAAAGATGTATTACAATACTGTTCATTAAACTATAAAAGGATAATTCACTGAAAACGAGACATATAGGTAAGACTGGTCAAACTATTAAACGCGTTGATTTACTGAAGCTGTCTTTTCCTATTCATTTTTTTTTTTCCGTAACAGATAACAATTTCCATTCACTCATCTATCATCTATTTTTAATCACTAAACTATCAAGGCAGATATTTCAGCTGAATCAGGAGACTCCAAATTGTGCCTGGAAAGTTATTGGAGAGCTTTTGACTGAAGGCAGGACCACTCTGAGAATGAGATATAGAGACTACACATTGATAAACATGAAGAGGAAATTCACTTCTTGCAATTCTGCAGCTCTCTATGCAAGTATTTTGTTTTAACTATCATGGCTGCTAATAAATGTAGATTCTAGAATATTTGCATAAATGAAACACAAGAACAGCTGCAATACATCAAAAGCAATATATGAACTAGTTGAATCATCTGAATGAAAGCTGATGACATGTGCTTAACTGCATACAAGCCAAACTCAGCACTGACAAACAGGCAAACTCTATCGGAGTGAGAGGAAATAGAATTGAGTTTGCCAGAGCTTAATTAGACCCTGCTCTTTTTTGAAATATGAATAGGCTCCAGGTTGATTGCTGTGCAAATGGTAATGTTTAACTGTACTTTACATTTCCTGGGCTTATTTTAGAAATGTTTCTATTTCTTTCTGAATTAGAATAGATTCGGAACTATCATAATAGATTAGTAATACACAGTTTCTCCCTTATAAGTACTTTATTTTAAAATGCTATCTTAAATGTGTTCCCAGTGAACATGTGCCATGTTTATACTCAGGCAAATGTCATTTTACCCTATCACAGTTACATAAGGAGACATCTTATAAATGATAAATGGGATCAAAATGTTTTATTGGAGTGTTACATAAATGCATCATAGTGAGCTATTTAGACATACTGATATTGGAGGTCTTATCTCTGAGGATCATAAGCAGGTGTAAAATACATGCAAACTATACATTTCAGTGGGCCCAAATGTGCTAGGCAGGAAGCATTGGTCTCAAATAAAAACCAGAAAACACTTTCCATATCTTGGGACTCAGCAAGTTCAAGGTTTCTCTGTTTTATTGTACTGCTCTCACTATTCTGGAACTCTGAGACGGAGAGTGTAACTGCAGAGAAAAGGGACCGTTACCCTCAATATTCAAGAGGTCTTCTATCTAATCTAAGATAAATGTTATCTTGTTAGTATTATTTAATCTCCAGATCTACTCCTTGTTTCACTCCTTGCTCTGACAGCAAAGGAATAGCTATCCCAGAGAAAAGTAAAGAAGGAGAAGTAAGGCTTTTCTAGAGGTGCTGCTCAGTTCTGGGTCAGTGGACTTCAGTATAAACGTGCAGTTTAGATCCGTTTTAAGGATTTTGAAAGCTCTGACT
The DNA here is from genome assembly GCA_013400195.1 of Aramus guarauna. NCBI lineage: Eukaryota > Metazoa > Chordata > Aves > Gruiformes > Aramidae > Aramus > Aramus guarauna. Next base: position 29,208 of record VXBL01003932.1, read on the forward strand.
ACAACTTAGATGAGGGATCCTCTATAGTCCCATGCAGCTGAATCCCATACATACACACGGAGTGACTCCACCATGCAGGTGATGTAGAGTTACCCTCTCTGGTAAGCTAGGTGTTAAATGTGCTGTACTTGTGCAGGTCTAATCCACACAAATGATTTATTTCTTCTGAAAGCCTGAAATTTGCCTGGATTTTTTGGATTAAAAAGTAGCCAGAATTTGCGACTCCAAACAGTATTTTCCATTGTTGTTAAAATCTGTATTAAACAAACACAGTTTTATGCACTGTTTTAGTAAAATCGGTGGAACATTTCACATCAATTATTTTTTGCCCAGCAGACATAATAAAACACAAGGTACTATAAAAATGGCCACTAATTAATTGAATGGTTGGATCCTTCATGTGTTAAATCTTGTTTATACCCTAGAGATAAAGAATTGCACCCTCAGTGTATAATCAATAGTCAATCAATTCCCTCACTGGAGCAACTGTTTTCCAGTTGACCGACATTAAAAATGCCCAAAACACCAAAGAATAGCCTGCAGGACTTCCACTAAAGTAGTATCCTCGAATTCACAAGTGACAAAATGAAGCATTCACCCTTAAATTGAATAGAAAAGCCTAACCATCAACTGAGGCTCAAGCAGGAGATCAGCTGCACTTTTTTCTAGCAAAATGCTTTCCATCATGTATCTTCTGCTGTTTTCTAGTCATTTTACAAGTTTCGTTTTGACATATTTTCTTCACCAGAGTTAAGTTTCCATTGTGGTCTCATTCGCAGGGAGTATGTACAATTGCTTAAGTGTCAAAACAAACAAAAAAAAAGTCCCAGAGAACACATCTTTTTTCCAACAACAACAAAAAAAATTATGTCTTGCTCTGTGTAACACTGCTCATGTGTGCATGCATTCACAAACCACTACATTCTTTCCCAACAGTCTGCTTTAATAGTCTCCCTTATCACCAAAACCAAATGTAAGCAACAAACTATCAAAGCTGAATGCTTTTGCTGTAAAAGAAGATACTTACTATGGCTATTAAAGTGCACTTGGTTGGCATGTTTAAAAACAAGTCTTACAAAATACTAACATAAGATTTGCTCACCTTTAAGTAAATTTTTTACTTTAGTGAAAAGTACTAGATAAACACCACTGAAAATTTTAGTTGTCTAGAAAAGAGGTCAGTGTTAATAAAGGGGATGTTTCCCGCCTCCTACAAACTACTTTCAGGTCGCTTGGAGAGATCTTCTGTAAGAATAAAATGATCCCAAAGCAGCCAGTGGCACTGCATATATTTTAGAGGTGGAACCAGCCTCCCCCTCTCTGCAGCCTTCTGTTTTCCTAGATGATGCATCTTCCTTGGGTCCCTTGCTGATTATGAGGGTTTGCTTATAGGTTTGCACAGTGACTACTACTATGCAATGATTTTTATGCTGTTTTAAGCACTTTGGATAATACAGTCAACATTTAGAAGCCACCTTTTTGACTTTCAAATCACGTGTGGGTCCAAAACACACCACATGATTCTCCCTCAGATTGCCCTGAAACCCCATTAGTTAAAACATGAGTGTATGTGCCTGTACGTATGTATGTATAGTTTCTCATCTTTTTAAAGCTTTCTCCCTGTATACATACATATTCAAAAATCAAAATAATCTCCTGTATTTTCAAGGCTAAAGCTTATCAACCAAACAATAAATGCATTGCAAAGCCTTACACCTGTGTACTACCATTCTCCCACCTCTCAGAGGCTTTCCCTAGTAGATTAACACCTGAAATAACAAACCAGTAAAACATAGGCCTGCTATTCTTTCTTGATTGAAAAATCAAATTGTGTCTACAGTAAAGAAAAAAAAATACAAAATATATCGACTCTTCAGTTTGCTCAAAGGCTCAGTGCCAGGCTAGACTAATTCAAAATGCATGCTATATTTCCTGAGTTACAGTTATGCACTTGGATCTACTTTGAAGTGAAGCTTCTGTTTTGTTATTCCCTTCCCTGCATATTCCCTGGGGTACTTCAGACCCAATCCTGGTTAATTCACTGAAAATTCTGACATTCACTTTTCTGGGGCTAGAACTTTACACATTAGTAATTGTATCTCCTGTCATGCTAAATAAAATTTTTATGAAATAGCACTAAAACAAAAACCAGATCTCCTCATCTTAAATAAAGTCACTGATTTTTTGTATGTGTTAGCTCAACAAAAAAAGCTTTTCCATATGCTGACATCCTATCTTGTTCCTGGCATGGTATACTGCCATCTGAGATGTCTGCTGCCCGGCGTACTGCAGTTCCACAAGGTTTCTCCCTTCATGTGCCAGAAGAACGTGCAACATCAGGTCGATAGTGCAAGGTATCGAGCACCCTTGGTTTGCACTGTGATTAATGGAGGTAAGAGCAGAGCCCCTTGGCGAACTAGCGTCATCATTTCATTTGAAGGGCGACTGTGATGGACTCCATTATATTTTAAATCTCAATGTACATAACGACTATGTTTTGTCTTCGCTCACACACTGATCAGCTGTCAGGGTTGGTTCATGGGCTTGACATTCGCCACCATGACATGGAAAATTTCTGGCTTATCCTACATTTCAGACGCCTTCTGTTCAGTGGCCTAGCTCTCCTGCCTGGCAGTCGTGTTTGCCAAACACACAATATTGCTATTACAAGGAATATTGCACAATACACCTAAAACCCAAGCAGTCAAGGCAAGAAATGTAGCAGCAGGTCTACAGCCCGTAAAGGCATCATAACCATGAAGGAAATGGACACAACAATAGATCCAAGCACTCAAGCAGAACTGAAGGCTGAAGGAATATACACTCTCTGCAGCATTTGGGGCTTTAATTTAATTAGAAACTAAGAAAGATAGCACGTAAACTAGAGGCACTGAGATCACAGACGTTACAGTTTAGGGAACCAGTACAAAGGTAACATTTTCTGGAAGGAAATGCTGGTGATAAATAACAGCTGACCTCAATGAAAGGCAGCAAAATCAAGGCTCATTCCATTAAAAATATCAAAAATGGTAGAAAAAGTAAAGTATGCTTATTAATACAAATACAGATGCAAATACGCACTTGTCAGAATTAAACCTATCGGTGTGTGGAACTACATATTTACGAAAAAAAACAGTAAGTAACAGCTCATTTAAAAGTGGCCAATATCAACTTGTTTAGGAGAATTTATCAAGGAAAACTTGAGGATGGCTTTGAGATCAAAATACTGTCAATATATTTAATGAAAAATAATTCTTTCTCTTCACCCAAATGAAATACCATGCAACAAAAACCTATCCTGCCCGCTTGTATTTTTGGGGTAGAACTGACACCTAATCTGGGTACAAACAGAGATAATAGTTATTTCCACGGAGCTCATTGGGACTGTACATATTTCTGCATCATGGTGTGGTGAGATCCTCGCAGCCCCTCCGATCCTGCCTCAGAAACCATTGGCCTGGGCAGCGTATTGCCCTATGGCATCCTTTCTGCTCCCAGTACCCAAGGCAGTTGCATTCTCCCATGGAGACCGGCATGAGATATTCTGCTGAGAGGAATAATATCTGATGATTCATTAAATTTGTTAATTTATGAGAATACATTTTAATCTTGAATATGCAGAGTTATAAAGAAAAATAAGTCCCTTAACTCTTTGGAATATGGATTATAGTAAGCCACTGAAAGCAGAATATATTTGCCTGGTTCTGTTCCAGAAAAGCCTACCCACCAACTTCACTTTAAAATTAATTCATTCAAAAAATTTGGATGTGGGATCAGGAATAATTACTGTAAGCCAACAAAATTTAATTTGATTTTTTCAATGTCACAGTTATTCTTCTTTTAAATCAATTTCATCCACTATTTTGCTAATTTCTGAGGTAATGTGTGTTGTGGTAAACATATGATTTTGGAGAATGTCATTTTTATTAACTCTCATCTTCTTTTAAGCCTCCTGAATGCCCAGCTATTCCTATTAATACAATATACTAAAAAAAAAAAAGAAAAAAAAAAGAAAAAAAAGAAAAGAAAAAAGAAGCTATGTCATTAATAGAAATAATAATTGGACAAGACACAAATATTACAAAGAACTCCATCGTATGCCATACCATACATTTTAATTTTCTAGAGACAAGGTTTACATTCCTCAGTGGTCTCTTTTTTTTGTTTTGTTTTGNCAGAACTCCATCTTTTTCTTTTTCTTTTTTTTTTGTTTTTTTTGTTTTGTTTTGTTTTGTTTTGTTCCAGATCTGTTATTACATTCACTGAAGTAGTTTTGTATTAGGTACAGCAGGTCTTGCAGAATTAGGGACTTCTAGTTGTAACTATCACTACACTTACAAGAGAGTAGTAAAAAGAACAAAACTTTTCTTATGCTTTACATAAAGTTACAAGGTTTTGATTCAACTGCAAACTAAAATAAACCTCAAACATATCTCTCAAATCTAACTCGTTATGAATAATGGTTAAATTAGCACCATGTCATGGGACAACTTACAGTTTTCTTCTGCTGATGTGTAAGAAATTTTGGCATAAAACTGAACTCTTAAGTTTAACCACAAAGTTTAAATAGTTTGAGGGCCAAATTCTCTTCTCTGATATGTTATTCTAAATCTGAAGTAGATATGCTCAGGAGGCTAATTTGAACATACTGGTAAATTGAGAGCAATATTTACCTTCATTCCTTCATGCTTGAAAAATAACTAATCAAAATGGTTTCAAATGTCTTGCTGGTCTCCCAGCACAAAGACAAATTTCAGGCCCCTAGCCCTTGTAAGTTGAGAGAGCTCGTTTCTCCACTGTCTTGGGGAATACGTAAGGAAAGAACAGCTAATGCAGACTTTTTTATTTCCCAAGACTTCTTTAAATCTAATTACATGGAAGCTATTTCAGTTCTGCAGAAAGTGTTTGGATAAAAGCGACAAAGAAAATCTGAGAAGAATGACGACTATTCTAGTTCCCCCAACGTGACATTCAGAAATAACCTGATGCTGAATCCTCTCTTCGTGAAAATACGTAATTGGGCTCTTCATTAAAAAAAAATGACCAGCTACGCATCAGAAATGGGATAGTTTAGAAAAAGATTGCCCATTGAGGAGCTTTCACAACTAAGCTTAAAAACTTTAAAACCCCACACTGAAGCACAGAACTTCATGGAAATGAGGCAAGTAAAGGATGTTGTGACAGAAAATTTAATCCCACTAGATATAATAATTCAAAGGAACAACTTGTCTTTCTAGTGACATCCTACCAGAAATCCTAGCAAAAGATGAAGATTGCTTTTTGCTTGGTTGGAATACATTATTTCTCCTGAATATACTCTTCAGAGTAAATGCTCACTCTCATTAATCAGGTCACCAAGAAAAAAAGGGACAGATCTGTGTGAGATAAGACTTCTGTATATGTAGAGATAAAAGGGATAAGAAGTTAAGACTGCTAAAATAATGGTGAAATGGGTATCTTTATTGTATATGTGGGTGTCCTTCTGGGTCCTACAAGATAAGTGATACAAATCTTCATAGGACCAAAAAGCACACGCCACATAATATATCCCTGATTATTACAGGGAAAAAAAAAACCCTAAAGAGTCACATCAGCTCACTGCCCCAACATGGCAGAGCAGGTTTGAGTGTCCATCCTATTTCAGTGCTGTTGTGCCCCTTTGCCCCCCAACAAGCCCATGTGAAGTAGAGCACGGCTGTTATTCCCATGACATAGGTCTAGCCCAGGACCTGCCCTTGAATCTCCTGCAAGCCACATTCAGAGCGGCATCACAGACCAACCACTCTTTTACATCTTATTTACGTATCTATAACTCAGTGGTACATGGAGGATGTCTGACAGTTAGTGTATCACCTTTCTTTTTCCAGGCTCATTGAAGACACACTGTGATGTTACGCTTTTCTGTTATGACCTGAGCTAAATGAGCGGGTCCTCATCGCAGTAAGGAGGAGGCCCCATCCCCTCTCAAACCTCACCCCTGGACATGTGCTCCAGCCACTTGCCTTATGCTGCTCCTAAAATTCAACCAGTGGCACTCCAGACCACTCCTCACCATGCAAACAGCTAACCAAGCCCCCAAATAAAATAAAATAAAATAAAATAAAATAAAATAAAATAAAATAAAATAAAATAAAGGGGTGTGTGGAGGTGCTGCTCAGTGAGTTGAATTAGCTTATCATGTGGTTAGTCTACAGCTGGAATCAGTCCTGAGAGTGAAGGAAAGAGAAGAGCAGGAAGGGAAGGACATTTCAGCCCTGCTGCTAGTTAGCTCATTGATAATACAAAGTAGCATCCTCAGAAAAGAAAACAAAAAAGAGAAAACAACACAGAAATTATGCTTCTTGCATGTTCTGTTCTGTATTCGGAACTGTTCTAGATGTTTTTTGTTTCAAATAAAAGAATCAATTGGGCTGCTCAATTTTCTTTGTTCTGCCTTAAAAAGACCTTTTTACATTTTTTTCCCGGAAAAGTGCACACTGAGGGTTTGCTTACAGCACATAAAGAATTCAAGCCACAGTAAGTAATCACTCATGACCAGTCATGTTGATAACCAGCAGCATCTTTTCCTGTCAGCAAACAAATCTGTGGCAATCTGGTTTGGGCTGGCTTTCCCTTAACTACAAGAGACTTAATGCTCTGAAAAAGCAAGAATAGCAAGAACAGAAATTCACCGGGACACTAAAACCTATTACTGATGATACTCAGTACTTGGGGCAGATCACACTCAGCAGAAGCTTCTGAGGCCAGAACATTAACTACTTTTTGCTTGATTTGTCTTTTTTTTCGGTCCAGTTTCCTTAGACTGTGCAGTGATCTCACTGTGCAAGTGCCTGCCCTACCAATCTGTTGCTCACCTATTAACTTCTGAATTTGTCATCTAAGTTCAAACTTTTCCAAAAAAATGGTTTCATCTCCTTTAAAACAGATCACTGGACCGAGAAGAGCGACTCTACCAGTGTGAGGTGGGGAGGGCTGCATCGCGCTTTCACCTATTACCAGCCATCGGCCACAAGGGCGCTCTGCAGGGGCACCAATCCCTGAGAAACCAAACTTCCCTAGTTTCCCTCACCTTGGTTTCTCTCTCCGGCAGGTAACAAGAGAAAAAGGTTAGTGGGCTACGGCCAAGGGATAGGCACTATAATCTCCTTCTTGCTGAACTGCACCATCCTAACTAACCCACACAAACTCGTCTGGCAGCTCCACTCCAGTAGGAAATGCTTTGCATGGCTCTGCATCAAAACTAGCTGCAGCAGAGGTGACCCACTGACCGGTGTCCTGGTCAAGCACAGTCTGTGAACATCACCAGGCAGCTGTGCTTGATCCCGAACTGCCCCTGTTTGTCATGACCATGCCTGACCTGTGCCAGAGCCATAGAGATGGCTCCCCGCCCCAGCCTGCATCGTCCAGAATGTGAAACAAGCCTCTACGCCCAGCACAGCCTGGATCTCCCGCACCTGCCCCTGCAAACCTAGAAAAATGCATCAAACCAGTCAAGTTGAAGAGGAAATTTAAGGGAGTAAGTCCAGACATATGTCTCTCAGAACAGTCCTTTCTCCTCCTTGTGCAAATCAGAGGAGCAGTCCTAAGTTTGGGGGGAAATGGAGCTTCCTCAGAACTGGTTGTGCTGTAACATAGGGAAGTTGGGAGGCTTGCTCAGAGGGGCTGTAGATCAACTGTGGCCACGACTGACCTCCCAGCAGAAGGTGCCAAAGCCCGACTGACCCCCTCCTCCCTTGTGTCCCGGATACCTCCCATGGCTGAACTCCTGCCGGGGAGCAGGGCCGGGGCACCACTCTGCTCCCCCTCCACGTCCCCTGTGATGCTGGGTCCCACACGGGAGCGGGGCTTGCGCTGCCCTCAGCTGGGCTGGACCCAAGCAAAGGCAGAAGCCTCTCCGGGGGCTGTGGCCTCAGAGGTGGGGAGAGCACTCCGCGCTCCGCTTTCCCCTCGCCCCCTCCCGCCTGCAGCACGCTGTCCCGGCGGGTGCACCGTCGGGCTTGTGCGCCGGAGGAGGCGGCAGGTACGGGACCCGGAGAGGGCTGCATCCCCGGGCTGCCTGCGCGGGACAGCGCGGTGGCTCTTACCTCCGTGGCGGGCAGCGGCGAAGAGCCGGGGCGGTGGCGGGGCGGCGGCGATGGCCGGGAGCGGCCGGGGGGCGGCGGCGNCCCCCCATGGCCCGGGGGCACCCCCGCGGGCGCGGAGGCGGTGCGCTGCCGCACGCCGTTCCCGCACGCCCGGGCCGGGCGCAGCCCCGCGAAGAGCCGGCGAAGGCGGTGCAGTGCGGACACCCGACGGGCCGCCACCGGCTGGCCCTGCCGCGCCTCCTCGCCAGCCCCCGAGCAGCCCCGCAGGGTGCATTTATAGACAGGGATTAGGAGAAGAGTATTAACCCCGCCGCACATATTTGCGGTCCAGGGCTTTGGGGGGGATTTGCTCGGTTCCTTTTGCCCCCGGCGGTCCCGCGCTTGCGGTTGCTTCTTCCCTCCGCCGGCGGAGCGGGGCGGCGGGGGAGCCCCCGCGGGTCAGCCCGCCCGCCCGCCATCCGCCCGGGCACTGCCGCACGGCGGCTTTCGGGCGAGAGCGTACGGACGGGCAACCGGACGGAGTTCAGTTCGTGGTTACACGGGGAACTGCTGCAAATCAGGGTGTAAAGGGCAAAAACAATTACAACAGGCTGAGGCTTCGAGAGCAGTGCTTAATGCCCCTAAGTAAGCTATTCTAATTATAGCAAAGGGCTAGGATTAAGGGGGAGGGGGGAAATTCTGTTATTTACAAACTGTTTTATACTTGGCCTCCCTTGCAAATCCTCTTGGGCGAAAGAGTTAATCAGAGCCGCTAGGCAGCCGGCTCTCCCCGACGGCTCCGGGCTCTCCCTCCGTCCGCCGCCGCCGGAGCGCACGGCAAACCCGGGGAGCAACCGGGGAACTACCCGGGCTTCGCTGCAGGGGCAGCGACACCCCCCTCGCTCCGTGCCAAAAGTCCCCTCCGGAAAGCCGGCGGGCGGCTGCTTACCTTCAAGCGGAGGCAAGTCTCGCTGCGGGCGTGCGGGCTGGGGAGAGCCGTCCTCTGCCGTCGCCGGAGAGCCCGTGTCCCCGCGGAGGTTCCGCCGGGCGCGGAGCGGGGCGGTCGGTGCTGCGCCCGGAGAGGGGGGATGCGCCCTCCAGAGCCATGCGCTTCTCTTATATAGTCCGCACCGGCGTACTCATTTGAGTACTATCGACTTTAGGTGGGTGGCAGTCGGTGGAGACACCTCTGGTAATCACTCTTGGGCTCAGAGAAGGTCTTTTCTGACAAACTTCCTCCTCCCCGTTTGTCCCCCGGTGGATGGGAACTGCAAGCTGCGTTTGAAGTGGCTCTGATCTATTTGTGAAATTAGATTTCCCTGAAGATTGGGAAACGCTTACTAATAAAGCTGCCGGCTCAAGAGATTAAAATGTGCTTTAACTTAGCGGGATTCCCTTGGGAATACAGCAAGGGAACGATTTCCCCCTCCTTTTCTTATCGAACAAAGAAGCCCTGAGCGAAGTCTGAAGTGTGTATAAATTTGATTCTGTTTTGATGGCGAAGTGGTAGACTGTCTTTGGCAGGTGAATTCACAAACTAGGACCTTGTAAAAGTTTGCTTCTCCAAAACAGCTTTTTGAATTTTTGACAGTGAGACTTAATGGAACGGTAGCAAAAAAGGTACTGACCTAACAAAACCGTCAAACCCACCGGTTAAAAAACTGGCCTCCAAGAGCCATAAATGTGTAAGCAAATAATTAGTGAATGAGACCTCAACTTTCAGGGAGCAGTACATACAAGTGATCTGGGTGTAGATTGAAAAGCAATACAATTTTTTAAAATTATACCAGACAATATTTCACATTATGACAGAATTTGCTAGTATAACTCTTTGTCAGAAGGCACTACTGAGATACTTAATAAGAGTGGGAGAAAAAGAAAAAGGATTTGATATACCCTTGAGAATGTGAAAATGGGAAATTTAGATATGAAACAGATTTAAACTATTCTGCATCTGTCCGACATATGACATTTCCCTCCAAACTCCATCTCTTTCCCTCTGACATTCATACCCTTCTCTGGTTGTCTCAGGCAGAGCACACTCAGGGCTGTATCTCATCACTGGTGATGGGAAGCCAGCTTCCTCCCCACATCCTCTTACTCTTGTCCTATCCTCACTTACCTTTGCGGGGGGGTGATGCCACAGAGATTGAGGATCAAACCAAGTTTAATTAATGAAGCATTCCAAAGGGGTTTATCACACAAATTTTTTTAGAGGTCAGTGTACTAGCACTAGATAAACTGGTCTGGCCTGTGGATTCCCAGGGTAACAGAAGGGAAGTGTCCATCTCTCTCTCACTACATGATTTCCAGCCTCTCCCTCTTTATTGGGGCCATATAAGGAGTTTTCCTTGGTCAAGCTGACGGTTAGGTTGAGTGAAGAGGAAAAGGGAGAGCAGTGATAAGCTGAGAAATAAAGCAGCATGTTAAATTACCAGCTCCAAAATAACCCCCAAAGTCTCTCTCTGTTTGCTTTTTGTTTGCTTTATTTTGTCCTCAGAGACACATATTGCCATCACAGAATGGGACTGAATTCTCCTTTAGAAATGACAAAACTGTTACTTTGGCTCAAGCTCCTCTGCCTATCTCCATAACTACTCATGGATTAGGTTTACATCTTCTTCTAGTCCTGGGACCAGGTCACACAGGAAGGAAATCTATGTGGCACTGTTAAGACAGAGGAATTCTTCTGCTCATAAAAAAATCACAGTCTTTGTTGGATGTCTGTTCAAGACAGGTAGCAGAATACTCATAAGAATTAAAAACAATATTGCAAAAGGCAAGCAAATAGCCCCTCTGCTCTCCTGCACGACCTCAAAAAAGATCTAAGAGGTCTGCAAACTGCTATAGCTGACTACGGACAACATCCTGGAGCAGCTGGTTTGGGGAAGTTGATGACTCCTTGAGCAAAGATTGTCAAATATCCATTTTCAGTGGGTTTCTAAGATACAAATAGTGTAAGGCCACTAAATTTTGTTCTTTAACTTACATGATGAGGATTTAGGGGTTTAGCTCTGTATCAGAACCCAGCCAAGCCCTTCACCATCGTGAGCCAGCCAGATTTACCCTTCTCTATCTCTGCCCTCACTTGCTTCCCTCCTTCAGAAGAGCAGCATCCTTCTTTCCTTGTGTTCACATTATACCCATCCAAAGGGCAGTAAACTGGTTTTTAATTACTGTTTTAAATTAAACCAAATTGACAGGTTGGTTGCTTCATTTGTTACCTGGATTATTATTTTTTTAAATGTTGTCCTTTATATATTCTCAAAAGAATAAACAAGAAGTCAAGGAAATAAGAGTGGGTGTCCCTGCGGAGTAGCTTGAGAGGCGGATCTATCAGGCCCTGAAGTTACTGCAATGATTCCCATTCATTGATGTGGGAGTTGGAGCAAGCCTTAAAATTAAAAGAACCAATTAGAGCCACAGCACATCTAAATCACAAGTTTTAAGTAGCTTTTTCAGATTCTATGCCCAAGAGCTTTAAAGACTTATTTAAAAACAAAACAAAACTCAGAAAGATTTATTATCTATTATTGCACAAAGCCTTGTCTCTTTTTAAATTGTTTTGATAATTGAATTCTTCAGAGAGCATTTGAAAGAACGACAACCAGAGAGCAACCAGAGGAAGATGACTGCTTTACTAATCCCAGGCAATTCTGGCAGGTTGAAAACCCATTCTCAGGTCACAGTTACATTGGCCCTTTTGTTAGTAGCTCTAATGTGCCTCCTCATCATTATATGGAGAAAGAACCTCAGCATGAGATTTACATCAAAGAGAGCATCTTAAGATTGCATTCAGTATCTTATTCAGGAATGGAAAACCTGTTCGTAGTGAGCCTAAATAAGTCTGGTTATTTGCTTCTTGTAGCCAATGGATTTAAACAAGTACATCACATTTTTTTCCTGTGGCATGTTCTTTTTATTTTCTGATCTGTTGTCTTAACCACAAGTCTATGTTTGATTGAAGTTAAAACCAAACTAGTTAAATCAAAGTATCACAGGGCTGACAGGGACTTGGAGGGATGATCTAGTGCTTTCCATTGCCCAAGGCAGAGCCAACTCTACCTCTGTGATCAGGGCTCAGTAAGAAACCTAACTTTCAATTTTTCTCGTCAAGCTCAACACCTCAATCCAAATCCATTAAGTGAACAATTGGTAAATGTTGGTTTAGTAGTGACATTTTACCTTGGGATTTACACTGAAATATAAAAATTATCTAAATGTATTCCCAAAGCACACATTCAAATAACAGACAGGCTAAAGCAAAGATTTAAAATTTAGATGTCTCACTGTTTCTAAATAAATCTGTCAGCCAAAGATTTCCATGGCCACTCAGCTAAATCAAGAAGAAAAACAGAGGGAAAAACTGGTTCTGATGAAGTCCATGGGAATTTTCCTGTTGACTTTGTCGAGCAGGGATTTAATGCAGGGTTGTTACTAAAGGAGAGGTGAGGAAATGAAAAATGACCTCAAAACTATGAATGTATTAGCCAAGGCAGTAATTTATAGATGGTTGCTGTAATTTCTGATAAGTAATAGAGGACTCCAGCTGGTTTTCAGATCACACTATTCTCTTTAAATCAGTTTTTGAGCAACCATATATGTATATATTCCTGTTGAGGTTGATATAAATATACTGGATCCTGCCTCACTGCAGAGGACTTGATCAGATGATCTCTTGAATACCTTTTGCAGCCCTTTCTTTCTATGAATCTATAGACTTTTTGCAAGCATCTTTTAAGACACAAGACACGCTAATTAACTGACTGACAGCGGAAGGCTGTACAGTTTTAAAAGTGTTACTTAAAGAGATGTGACAATCAGTGTACCATATATACATATCATGACTTAAAACTTAATGCATCTCATAACTTGATGCTATTTTTTCAGCATTTTTTTGTAGAAATAGCACAGCAGAGAATTGTGGGATGTTCTTAACTGAATATTAGGTAGCAGCTTCAAATATTTCTTCCATAAAATAAAGATCATCATCTTTCCAATTAAAATATAGTAGATTAGTTTTATGATTACAAGCATGTCACAGAATCACAGAATGGCAGGAGTTGGAAGGGACCTCTGGAGATCATCTAGTCCAACCCCCCTGCTAGAGCAGGATCACCTACAGCAGGCTGCACAGGATTGCGTCCAGGCTGGTGTTGAATATCTCCAGAGAAGGAGACTCCACAACCTCTCTGGGCAGCCCATTCCAGTGCTCGGTCACCCTCAACATGAAGAAGTTTTTCCTCATGTTCAGATGGAAGTTCCCGTGTTCCGGTTTGTGTCCATTGTCCCTTGTCCTGTCACTGGGCACCACTGAAAAGAGTCTGGCCCCTTCCTCTAGACATCCACCCTTTAAATATTTATAAAGGTTGATAAGATCCCCCCTCAGTCTTCTTTTCTCTGGACCAAACAGACCCAGCTCTCTCAGCCTTTCCCCATACAAGAGATGCTTCAGTCCACAAATCATCCTCGTAGCCTTCTACTGGACTCTCTCCAGTAGTTTCCTGTCTGTCTTGAACTGGGGAGCCCAGAACTGGACACAATATTCCAGATGTGGCCTCACCAGGGCAGAGTAGAGGGTGAGGATGACATCCTTCGACCTGCTGGCCACACTCTTCTGAATGCACCCCAGGATACCATTGGTCTTCTTGGCCATGAGGGTACATTGTTGGCTCATGGATAACTTGTTGTCCACCAGGACTCCCAGGTCCTTCTCTGCAGAGCTGCTTCCTAGCAGGTCAACCGCTAACCTGTACTGGTGGATGAGGTTATTCCTCCCTAGGTGCAGGACCCTAGGGAGGGTAACATATCTAAATATTTTTTACTACAAAGACATAATGACCTTTACTGGCTTTATAATTAAGAAATTCCACCCTGAAGTCACCTCCATTTGCGTTTTGGAGGCATTTTGCATCTGCAACTAAGACATAACAAGTAATCAGGCTGAGAGAGTTGGGATTGTTCAGCCTAGAGAAGAGAAGGCTCCGGGGAGACCTTATAGCAGCCTTTCAGAACCTGAAGGGGCCTACAGGAAAACTGGAGAGGGAAAGTTTACAAGGGCATGGAGTGATAGGACAAGCGGTAATGGCCTTATGCTGAAAGAGGGTAGATTTAGATTAGATGTTAGAAAGAAATTCATTACTGTGAGGATGGTGAGGCACTGGAAGAAGTTGCCCAGAGAGGTTGTGGAGGCTCCATCCCTGGAAGTGTTTAAGGCCAGGTTGGATGGGGCTTTGGGCAACCTGGTCTAGTGGAGACTGTCCCTGCCCATGGCAGGGGGGTTGGAACTAGGTGATCTTTGAGGTCCCTTCCAACTCAAATCATTCTACGGTTCTATGATTTATGATTCTAATTTTTGGAGGACATGTGTCTCCCCTGTGCTTTGGAAGGCTCAGCTGGAAACATGAAGCAGATTCTGATTGAGATATTTCAACAAAAACAAAAAGAAAACCCTGACCTGCAAGTTGTTCAGCAGGTGAAATAATTGTGAAATCAGCCCTTCTTCCTCCTTTTACTTTTCCTGAAACAGTTTCAGTAGTGAAGTTTTTGTTCCTGCACCATCTGACTGTCTGCAGCTGGGACTATTCAGCTGAAGAAGGCAGACAGGAGAAACTACCTCATTCAAAAGTAGTCTGGGTCTATAGATGTTATTTCACAAGGATATAATCCAAATAGTTTCTCTCTTAGGCTATTTGATATTGGGAACTTAATAGCAAGAAATGAACATTGCTTGCTACTTAAATTGTTCCCTGGACAAGATGTTCTGCAAACTTTCCAAAGAAAAATAGAAAGACTTTAAAACCCTGACAGATTTTGCAGGACCTAAGAGTGTTGTACCGAGGAGAACAGATCTTGAGGACAGCGCAATAACCAGTCTGACCAAAGGACACTTTTGAACTGCTTGCAGCCTTCACAAACGTTGTGACATGGATGATTTGAAAGCGATTATTTGGATTACCATGACTCTGAAGACGGACAGTTTATCTTAGAAAATCTCCAATAGTTGCTTGGTTTATTGTTAGCTTCTGATTTTGGCCAGAATTACCTTTAGGAAGGAAGTAGCAGACCTCCCCAAGAGTCCTGCAGCAGGCACCTGCTGTTGTCTTACCTCATCATCAAATCAAAATTAGTTACCAAGTCTTCCCACTGGTTTGAGTTTTTCTCTTTTGAACCCTATCCTGGAGTCTCAGCTGTGCCTGATGTACCACGGAAGATAAAGTCCTGTTTCTAAGGTAATTGTACCTGTCATTATAGCTGTTAAAAGTAATTTACAGATGCAGTGGGTCAAAAATAAATCTCTTGCCTGACACAGAAGACATCTTCACAATGGCCCTTTCACACCAGCAGACAGAAACTTACTGACACCACCAAAAAGCTGACTGGTGACCAGAATAACTGTGCACATGACATGGGTTCCTTGAAGAGCTCTGTCTGGCCAGCATAAGGACCTTTCAACAAAACCAAAAACTGAGTGGCATTCTCAGGGCTTGGCAGGTAGGGCAATAGCAAGCGCAAGACCTAACATTGAAATACTGGAGTCTTTGATTCAGGAAAAAATGTTTAATTTCCTCTCACAATGAGAGGCTTCAATCAAGGGAACCTGGACCTAGGGATTTCTGGAGGGAAAAGTTCAATGGCAGCGTTCACCACAGGTGGAGAGTCATTGCAGGTGTGCTGCATCAGAGTGGCCTGAGTCTAGAACTCACTGACCCCCTCTGCTGAGGTAATCATCTTTAAAAGAAAGAAAAATTTGATGGAAATATTCTGTCAGTGTTGAAAATGTTTAGAAAAAATGAACTGCAGGTACCACCCCAAATGAGAAAGTCAGCCAGCTCAGGTTCATGCTCCCTCCAGAGCAGAAATTCAGACATTTGATTTCAATCCCTACAGTAAAGACATATTCTGATGATGTATTACATCAAGAACAGATTTCCACAATGTTCTCTTGTGGATGATCTGTGATTCCCCGGTACGCTGGCAAAGTTTCCAGACCTGCTTCACACTGATGGTGTCAATGAAAGAGATTTCTAAGAAGCTTTTGACTTTGCATCACATCACAGTTTGATCAAGAACTTCAGAAGTTAACATGACCTGAATTCAGTGGATTAACAACTGGTTCACTGAGAAGCTTCATAATAAAAATATTAACGGGGGTATCCTTATTTAGTTGAGTATCAGGTACATTAGTGTTGATTTGGGAAGAGATCTTCAGAAGGAATCGATTTTTAGACTGGCAAGTGATAAAAAAATCTGGTCATTGTTGCAGGCTAATATGGGTGCTAGTACCAAAAGGGCACAATCAAACAGGACACAGCCAGATGCAGGGAGTGAAGTCATCTGAGTGTGGATTCCTACCTGAAAAACAGTTGCTCTTGATGTCCACAAAGAAGAATCTCAACTAATATTGTTTCTTACTGATGAGACTGCTGCTCAAATCTTGTACTTGAATCACCAATTCACACTGCAGAAAGAATAATGAAAACTGGAGACCAATAAGGAATATGCTTTTAATTTTGGAACACACACACACCCCCCCCCAAAAAAACAAACAAACAAACAAACAAAAAAAAAAAACCCACAACCAAAAAACCCCAACAACATTAAAGCAAAAGACTCAAGCTTGTCAGAGAGAACCTTGAGTTTAGCTTAAAAGTATCTACTCAGAAAACAGAAATTTGATGTTAGGGAACTCTTTAATATAGGAACATGAATTTGGAAAAGACCATCATGGTCATGCGGTCTATAAACCTGAAATTACCAGTAAAAGTGCAATAGAGACCTACTTCAAATAGAGTATAGAACATGAACTCCACATGCCCTCAAAGACTTCGGATGACACAATACTTTTAAATAGTCTAGAGCAAATTTAAAATGTCTGTAACAGGCCAAAAGACAAATCTATAATATCTGAAGGACCATAAGGGAAAAAATCAAGAACAATGCCAAAGCCTTAAGGCC
The DNA here is from genome assembly GCA_013400195.1 of Aramus guarauna. NCBI lineage: Eukaryota > Metazoa > Chordata > Aves > Gruiformes > Aramidae > Aramus > Aramus guarauna. The sequence goes on from VXBL01003932.1 coordinate 46,229, forward strand.
TTGCCGTAGGGAATTTTTTACATAAACCGACCCAAGGAAGCAGGTCATCCCCTTGCTCTGAATGTCAGAATGCTTCTGCCTATCTGACCTACAGGGAAAAATTCATGATGACTCCAGCCCTGGTGAGTGATTTGTATCTGAGCCTGTGATTATGATACACTAGCCAAGCAGCTGAGAATTTAATGAATTACTAATGGCTCTTTTTTACATACCGTTTCCATCTGTGAAAGTCTCCAGTGACTCAAAGGAAGGGAAAAACACCAATCCTTTCCTCCTCTCTTCCTCCTGAAGCAAACAAGGCATTGAAGGGATGCCTAAGGAATGGTATCTATTTTCATCAGGTGGCTAGTAAAAACATGAGGTTAAAACAATGGAAATGGAATAGGTGAGAAATTCACTTAGATATAGCCGCTGGTTATTTTTAACAGACGACTTCTTGGTGTGGCATAGTTCTGTTTATAGAGGCAGTGGGACCATTGGCCTTATCTTCACACACCTCACATCCCCCCAGATTTCTTATTAGTTCTCCAAAATTAAATAACAGTTTGGAGGAATATTTGATAGTATATTTTGTCTATTTTTAAGATGTACATCCTTTAATAAAAGTTAATTTATAGAAGTCTATAGCAAATGACAGGGAAAATCACATTATAACAAATTGTATCAATGTCTTTGGGTCTTACAAACAAAAGAAAGAAACTTTTTAATTTGTTAACATCGGGGTTGAAATCCTTTTAAAGACCTTGCTGTAGTCTTGGTCCCAACTGAAACTTTTGATGATCATGAGTGGCACTAATAAATTACTCATTATGTAAACATTTGCTTTTCCTGATAAGTTTGAAAAGGACAAGCATTTCATTTTGTTTTCCCTTCTCTTGTATTGTGCAATTGGACCATTGCAGAACCCAGCTCCAAAATCAAATAATAATTAAAAGAAACCCCTGGATCTTCCTAACTCTTCGCAATTGTATCTCTTTTTGTCCTCTTTTCTAAACCCCTTTCTGTCATGGTATTTTTACATCTGAAATATTCATCTTACCTATTCCTTCAACTGCCTCAGTTTCTCCTTGGTATACATTGGTTGATCCTGCCTTCCTCTTTTCAGCCATCCATCCCCCACGCTGTTCTCTTTCTTTTCATTTAAAATGACACATGACACTACAGCTGAAATATCAAATGTGTTCACTCATGCAGTTTTTTACTCATCCCTTGTATTTTTAACAAACAGAAAGCCATTTACTAAGTTCTTTGTTACCAAGGGAAAGAAGAAGAAACCATACTAAACACACATACAAAATTTCTGCTAAACATTTGTTTCTTGGTACCTGAACTATGACAATTTAATAAACAAAGTAAGTAACACTTTTTATATTTTTATTGTTTTGATTTTAATTTTTTTATTATTATTATTTTTGGTGGTGATGTTTTACTTTTTTCTGTGGGGTTCTTTTTCCAAACTGACTTGGACATTTTTAAGGGAATAAAGACTGACTGACAGAAAATCAAGCTGTGTTAATTACATGGTGTATTGTTGTTGGAGATTATTTTCAATTTAGTTGAAACCAATATTAAAACTGGAAGTTGTGCTGAGGTTGTACATTCCTTGTTCTGAATTATTGCATCTTTTGCCACAAATCCTGGTGGCGTGACTCCATGGGAGCTAAGTTGTGCCTATCTAGTAGCTTCCACTGGATCTGTGTACCACTGAAGAGGTTGCTCAATTCAGGTAACCTGCTTTACGTCAGTGTCATCTCTCTCTTAAAACTGGGGATCCTGTAACAAAAATGGAACTCTGCTGGTGTAGAAAGGGCCAAACAGAGCAGAAAAAAACAAAGGTGTATCAACTCTTCCCAAACACTGGCAGGATTAAGATGAGGCACACCGTGATGCTGCGTTAGAGATTAAGACAGCCATAAAGGTGCTTGCTTGGCTGGTCAGAAGCAGCGTGACCTGCGCAGGGCCCCTTCCCAGACCCAGGAAAGCTGCTGACTGCTCTGACAGATGGCAAAATACGGGTGCTGGAAAGTGGCCAGGGCATCTGATTCCCAGATGGTGAATCAAAGGCACACAGAGAGGGGAGGCTTGCTCTGTCTAAGGGAACATCTGAAGGCATTGGGGAAGGGTATCTATTGGTTTTGGGTGTGGTTGTTGATTGCTTTTTGGATGATAAATGCCTGTTTGGAGAGGCTTTTTTCCCAGAATGGCCATGACAGTTATGTACCTGACCTGAAGGACAGAGAGGAGAGCCTACAAAGTCCACCTGCAGTGATTTACCCACTGCTCAGTTTTGCCTCTCGACACTATTCTACTCTTCATAACTGGAAAGTAACATGAACATTTATTATACCTTGTTAAAATATTTCTTTGCTTGGCCTGTTTTCCTGAGGCAGTGAATTCTCACCCAATTACACTATTTGTCTGTAGCTTCATGCACAATTTAAACCAATATAATTTGGAATGGCTGCCAAAAAGATCAATGCTATACACTGCATGCCTCTGGCCACCAAACTTCTGCCCTTGAGCTGCTGCCTCCTTTATGCTGGCACAACAATTCAGGTAGCTGGTTGCTGAGCTGGGTCAGGGTACTTATTCAAGCTAAAATTGTTTCCCAATATCTAGTTTCCTCATGCAGCCCAATATATAGCTCACATCTCCTCTTGTAGGTGTGAAGAAGCAGATACCATGGAGATGTCAATGAAGAGCTGGTAGCAAGGGTGGACTTACAGTGTACACAAATATGTGGCTGCAGGCAAGACTGTGATGCCCTCTACCCATCCTAACAGCATTTGAGTGCACTGGCCATTTCAACCATGTTGACAGAGGGATAATAACAGGTAAAGATATCTTCATATTTCTATGAACATAAAAGCCAAAAGCAGAAGGAGCAATTCATTAGTGCATGGAGTGTGAAAGTAAATAAAAATATTATGAGGGATGCCCTGCTCTTCTGTCCTTCCCAGGAGGTCAAGAGAGAATTGACTTAGCAGGAGGTGAGCCCATTGCTGTGTTCATTACTGATCCATCTCTCCTGTCCAATCGCCTGTTTTCCCTCCTCCACAATTCTCATTTCATTATCATCTCAGGAATTTGAATATGTTGCTGAGCAAACTGCACAAGGCTCCTGCAGCAGCTGTGCTAGCACTCACCTGTTAGGTAGCACCAAGACCACAGTCATGCAATACCTAACTGAAGTCTAGGCAAAGAGTATACTTCCCAAGCCCTTTCTTCCCTCTCCTTCTGAAGAAAAGACTATAAAATAGATTTCAGCTGCCAGACATGATGCTTTAGAAGGTCTATAAAACACTGTGGAGAAATGTGTTACTAAAGCCAGTGGATCTAAGATAAGCAGATCTTCTTGGCCCAGACAAAAACCTTTAGCTGTTTGAGAAAGAAGACTAAGAGTAGGGATAGCTTCTCACACTGCCTGCTTGCAACATATGGACCTTTACTAAATCTGACTTGAGCAGGTTTAACTTATTTGGATGTAAGCCCTACTAAATATTTGGAGAGTAATTCAGATTAAAAACAAAACAAAACAACCCCCTTCCCTTTTTCTTCTGTATGTCACAGTGTCATCTCTGTAGGGCAGAAGAATAAATACTGCAGGCAATGCTGGAAAAGAAAGAAGAATATAGATGTCTCTGACAAATGGCTCCAGTGACACAGTCGAAGCACTCCCACTCAGTTATCTGAAGCAGCTGCCTATCTAAAATGAGCTTTGTCCCATTAGGGGCCACTGCCTTTTTCAGTCCTATTCACCTCACCTCTGTCTCTACAATCTCTTTTTATATTGGTAAGTTCATTGGAAGAGCCTTTCTCTTTTGCTCTCTGTGGAAAGCTTCTTTTCTACTATTATTATTATCAATAAGATCACCAAATGAGTCAAGGAGAAAATTTAAGTAGGAAAGATAACAAGCTGAGTGGGGGAGGTAGAAAATTGCTGAAAGGACTGTTGAGTGAGTGCAGAAGCAGTGATGCAGGGGGGAGGAAAGATGCAAGGCACGGAAGGGTTAAGAGAGGAGGAAAAGAAAGTGTGAGTCAATGCAGAGTAGGAGGAGGTGATTAAGAAGAAATCAAAAAGTTGAATGTTAAAAGGAAGGAAGAATTTTGTTACAGTGAAATCAGAAGGGCAAGGAGAAAGAAATAGAAAGACGGAGAAAATCCTGAATAGGCTGAAGGAAGGAAGCTGTATTCCATACCTTTTCTATAATGTGAAGAAACTGAAGTAAATTAAGAAGAAATTAAAGTATTGGAATAGACTAAGTAGAGAAGAAGAAAAGGATAGTGAGCTGGTGTAGGAGAGGAAATTAGAAAAAGTAAAAATTATGTCTGATATATGGAGGGGAAGAAGCTGGGGGATATAGGTATTGGTCTAAATATTATATTCACCTTATTTTCTCAGAAAATGAAGAGGTCTTTCCACAGGAAGAGTTAAGTTGGAGTTGAACAACAGAAAAGGGAAGAAAAAAATTTCCAAAACTTTTGTAAACTGAGGGAGGGGCATTCACAAGAGAAATACTGCTTTAAATACAAGAATTTATAGAGAAAGACCATTGTCCAAATGTCACCAAATACATACCTGCAAAACATACAGTTAAGTCAGATACATTTCATGCACTCTTCTCAAACATGAATTGTCTTAAATAGATTATGTTTGCTATATTAGTTGGATTTTATACTGTTTACTAGCTGAAAAAATCCCAAAGCAAAATATTTTCTCTGGCGTGGGGCATCGTATTGGCATTTGGCTTGCTACTGAGATACATGAAAGACGATGAACTTGGCTATGCTGTTGCATAACCACGGATGATGTTCTTTAGCTATTATCTACTCATGCAACAATCCTGAGCTTTTATAAATTGACTCTGAGCATTTCTGGAGCATGACACATTCATAGCTTTCTAATGTCTAAAAGCTAAAGACATTGGCTCATCAGAATTCCTAAAAAATTCCCTCCATTCTCTTAGATCATTCCTATCCTTCTGAAATGCCCTGCTTGCTCCTTTTTTGTAATACTTGAGTGCCTTTCACTGACATCATATTCCAGTACCTCCGTGATTCTCTCTTCATTTTTCTTGAGCCCTGTTTGAATGCTGTTCTGATACATCTGTACATCTTGAAAGTGTGTTGAGCGTGCATTAGTCCAGTCGTATCTAAAGGATACGTTTGAGAAGAGCACTTCTACATACCACAGAAACACTGAAGGTCGTTAGTTTTTGTCCCTGAAGGAATACTGCTCCATCAGAGAGTACTGATTAAACAAGGCATATGGATCCTGCAGGAGTCCATCAAAATTTTCAACAGAAATAATACAGGCTTCCAGGCTTCCTGCCTTGACAAGACACTAGCCAGTTGGCTGGCAGCAGGGTGGGCAGGTTGCCGGCTCCCTGGGATCCTCCACTTGCCTGACAGAGCAGCTGGCTGCTCGGGCAGCCAACAAGCCAGCACGGCAGCTGGGCAGCTGAGCATCCAGGAAAGCAATCAGAGAGGTGGGAAGCAAAGGAGTTTGGCAGCTGGCAAATCAAGAGACATTAGAGGAATCTCATTCCTATGAAAATTGTCAACTTTCTGACTTTTCATCCTGATCCAGGAGGAAAGATAGACACACGTGCTTGTGTCTATATATATGTAAAAAAAAAGCTAATATATATTTACGCATATGTATATCTACACCTATTTTAAAATTATATTTCTTGTGAGAAACAAAATCTTTCTTCCAGCTGGCTGTAATGAATTGTTGCTATCCCCTGCTATGAAGTTTCTAAGTAGGCAACTAGAGGCCAAAATTAGGGAAGCTAATTTCAGGGAGCCCAGCTGATTAAAGGAAATGCCATGACATTGTCACTGCACATTATTACAATTAAATATGAGCCCGGGGATGAGGTTAAACTGAGACAGTGTAGCTTTTTTAGTCCTGCATTAAACAATCATCACTAAATATTCTTTAAAGCTTTATTAAATATGAAGAAAATAGGAAGGCAAGAGGAAATAAATGAGCAATATATTTATATTTAGAAATGTATATGCATGTGAAGTAGGGCTTCTGTGTCAGCAATATTTGTTCTCACATTTCTCCTGCTCTTATTCTTTGTAAGAAAAAAAAATCCTCAGTTCGGCAGTCTTCGGAAAAAAGATAAATCATGATCTTGAGCTCTTTCTGAGGACTTTCTGATCCTTGTTCTTTAAACCAGAGGGCAAATTAAGAGAAAGATTAAAGAAAACACTAGCAAAGGCAGGAAACGCTGTGGTCTGTGTCTAGTATGGGCATCACTGTTTCAGAGAGAGGAACAAACTCTGTCTTGGCAGTCGCTGACAGAGGTGGTCAATGGAGCCACATGAATCTACTGAGGATGTTGCTTTCAGCTGGTCAAAAGCTCTAGTAGTATTTTGAGGGATTCCTGGCTGGCTGGACCAACCTCGGTTTTGTCTGGCCGAGGTACCAAGAAGGGGAGAGAGGGAAGACTGAAGGAGACACACACAGGTGGGTGTCTTGAAAGCACAGCTGAGTGACCAGAAGGACAAGTAATACACAGCCACAGTTAACACTTTGTAAAAACTGGTTTCCTTCCCTTGGATGTATGACAAGGAGAAATTATAACAAGAAAGAAGTGACGTACAAAAGAAGCAGGAAGCCTCCTCATTTCAAGGTTTGGTTGTCTTGGATGTGGAAACTGGTCATTCCTCTACGCCTTAAACAAGTACAGAAAAACATGATATTTTGTTTTCTTTTAAAGAAATAATTTTTCAGATCTTCTTTATTAGATAATGGCAAATTAAAGACACTCTCCTGAAAAACAGAAATAATTTTAAACTAAAGTTAGCAATGTAATATTTCTTGTATTGATAGTGAAATGTTTCTTCTCTTCTACAGTATGTAAATAATTTAATACTGTAAACCTGCAACATAAATATAGCTATCGATGCCAACATGCTTTGATCTTCTTAATACTGGCAGGCCTCTGTTGCCTCCCACTCTTGATTTTGTTAACGGTAATTTAAGCAGCAATCGTTTTGAGATAAAAGGATTACAACTTTATGAAAATATTCTCTTACAAAATTCAAACAAACATTCATAAAACTTGTCAGGCAGCTTTGTTTGCCTTGTACTTCCACAGCGCATGACTCTGAAATCCTTGATCTGTGCCGAGGGGTTTCCTGATGCAGGCAAGTAGCACTTCCTGGGGAACATTGAGGCCAGTTGCGAGATGATGCCAAAATCTCTTCCTCTGTTTAACTGCGAGCCTGACATCACCTCCTGCACTTGTTTTGCCACTGTGGATGCGCAAGCCCTGGTCAGCCTGTAGCTCTAACAAGTGGCCTTGGTCCCATCCCCAGGCTGACCATGGTTCCCAGGGTTGGAGAAGGAGCTTGGTGAATCTAGATTATACAGTGATTATTTATAGAAAAAACATTTCAGTTGAAGTAATTCAAATCCCAATCTATAATTGGCAACACAAATATCATGGATGAAATTTGAGGCTTCTGAAAAAAAAACCTCAGTTGATTTGTAAGAGGACCTAACTTCTCTCAACGTGTTTAGGAAGGTTTCTAAAGATATTTACTAAAAAATGGGGAAAAAAATGATAAATTATTTCTTCCAAATTTATATTATGCCTAATTCACTAATCTAGAGTCCAAATAATGTAATTGAAGTATAAACCTGCACACAGCAAAAAACTTTATTTTTATGTTAGTTATAAGACAGCTGCAATTATGGCATCACTCATGGTAAATTTATGCTATCATCTTTCTAGCATAAATAGCTACAACTTCTAATAAAGTTAGTAAAATTGAGCCATTGAAGATATGTTTAAAATTAGTTTTGAATTATTTATTTGTAGAGATCCACATCTTCTGAATGCTGAACAATCAAAATAAAGATGTTGAAGAAAATCACTTAGTTCATTATTCCTTTTATTAGTTCTTTACACTTAGTACCCCCATTAAAAGCCATTCAGACATTGGAGACAAATGTTATAGATATTAATAAGAGGTTAATCACTTATTTTGCTTTGCCTTTGATTAATTTGATAGGTGCTGGTAGGGACAATTCTCCTTTACATGTTTAAGTGGGTAAAACTCTCGTGCAGCAAGTCTTTCCATTTTTTTTTTTTTTTCCTATATCAAGGCCAATATGATAACGATAAACAAAAATGTGGCAATCAGTGCCTTTCATTGAGAAGATCTCATGGTACTTCTTCTCACAAGATTTGTGCCATGAGCAGGGAATTTCTCCCTCAGGCAACCAAGCTATCTCATACTTGGAAATTCCAATTTGCTGATTCCCTGGAGCTCTCCCAGCCAGGTGTTTTCTGTTGAAAACATGAGCGCAGTCTCATATGAATCATACAAATGAAGAGCTGTGTTGTAACAGACAAAAAGTTGTAAGTAATATAAAGGAAAGCTAGAGCACATGGTGCACATTTCTTGTGGTGTAATATTATCATAAAAAAAAAACAAACAAAAAAAAACAAAAAAAAAACAAAACAGAACCAAAAACAAACATCATGAGACTCAGTAGGCTGAGAAGATATATCATTGTCTTTAACAGTGTAGCATGTTCAATTTCAGGTCAATTACGTAATTTTTAGTGCATTATCTTACTGGGACAGTAATGTTAGCTTATTTGTTGCCAATAGATGGCAGTGATCACTCAGTTTCCAGCAGGAGTAAAAGTTGTGGAACAAAAGTCAGGTGTCAGGAGATGGGCAGGTATTCAGGCAGATCCTTCTGTAAATCCTGGAGCTATTGTTATTATTATTGTGCTTTTAACAAGAACATTACCACACTTTCATATGTTTCAGTATCAGGTAGTCCTTGGATTAAGGAAAGCTCTTTTGATGCCTACTTTGAAACCAATTCCATGTCTTGGTTTCAGCCTACTGGACTGAAGCCTTCCCAGTAAGATTTCATCCCTCCGCAGGAGGCAACCAGATAGGTGCACTTCCTTTGCTACCATATATTACATGATTTGGAGGCATGTCTCTTCTCCAGTCTTCCCTTTCTGCTTTCCGACGTGTCTGTCATGCTTAACGGGCAGCTACCAAGGGTGAGTCAGCAGGCAGTCACTGCTCTCTTTGGAAAGGTACACTAAAAAGCAGAGTTGATGGACTATAAGCTTTGAGGGATGAAAATAGCAAATTGCCTGATAAAAGGTTTTGTGTCACTGGTGATGTAAAGAATCTCCTCAGCTGGTGTATGAGACAGATTCAAAATTTCTCCTTTCAATTCACGTGAGTAAAAGAGAAATCATCTTGGAGTGCTGTGCCATCAGCATGAAAGCAACAGAAGAGAAAAGCTAATCTTCACCAAGTTGATGTTAGTCTTCTTCTGATCCAGATGCCACTTACTGGGCTTGAGTCCTCCATAGCTCTCAGCAACGTGGATTTCTTGAGTGACTCAGAACATGCAAATATTCATGTTCACTCCTCACAAAGATCAGCCAGCTACTTGAAGGGACTGAGTATGCAAATGGTGAAATATGCAACACATTCAAAATTTTCTCTTCCAGCACTTGCACAGCTTGCTGAGACACAAGGTGACTTCAGCTCAAATCTAATCGCTGACAGCTGTGCCTTCCCCAACATATTTCAGTCCATAGCAAACTGTCTTACAACTTTGGTAAAGGAGTTAACTACTTTCTTTGTTTTAAATACTTCCGTGGCCTCTCTCAGTTATTTACTTTCCACTGTTTTAAAGGAAAATGGACCCATCCCAACCATCCTTTCTCAAATCTTCAGGAGTCTTTGAATTGACAAATCACTATAGATCCATTAAAGGACTTAGACATTTAACTTCTGTTTTAAATACCTAAGTCCAAACTGTAGATCCTCAAAATATCACTTATCTGTCACCTAATCATGGTTCCATCCGCAGTCTGAAGACACTTCTGTTTCCATAGAGTCTTCTAAATATTTGATGATTAGCCAGACATCTGCACTGTACCACAGCTCCAGCAAGATTAACAGATGAAGACTTCCCTTGCTGAGGCAACTCTCAGAACAGTATTTGCACACATGCACCTCCCAAAAGAGAAGCAACAGTGGCAGCACATTGTACTCATTAGCACAATGGCTATAAATTTACCTGGAAGGGAGAAAATCAAGGCTAACTCCATTTTCTACTTGAGAACTGTTCAAATCACATCTCTGAACAAAATGCTCTAACTCCAGGCCGTAAAAAGTTTTGAAATTTTCCAGCTGCTCCAATCTGTATAGCTGAAAATTCACAGGAACAGAAGCTGAGTCTGCTCCTCCCCTTTCCTAAAAACTTCCTAAGCCATTAAGTAATTTTCTCCCTTCATTCCCCTTCTTCTCTCTCACCATCATTTGGGTTGCATGAAGGTTTTCCTAACTACAGGATAAGTGTCATAGGTATGAACAGCATAAGAAAGAAATATCCTCTTTCCAGCCTTGAGTTAAGCTCCTGACTTCCTAGAGGAACAAGTGATGGCTACAGATCCATTTCAGAGCCTTATGGAAAGAAAGAAAAAAAAGGATGTCTCCCGATAGTACTGCAAGCACCAACTTGAATTTCCACTTCATTTCTAGTACAAGTGACTGAATTTGATTCCGGCACTTTTTCCTTAGGAGAAGGACTGGGCTGTCCACATCTCAGCTGCAGCGCACTGACTAACATGGACCAGTAAATACGTGAGGACAACTATTTACTAATTTTGGTTACAGGGTCTTAGGATGGGAAGGAACATCTTGGGGTTTTAAGACAGCTCATGGTAGGGACAAATGGGCATTTCTCACCTACCAAGCTTCTACTACATTATTACAAACACTTGGGTGGCAATTTTCTCTATGTAGCTCTCTATGTATCAGCTGATAGAGTGGGGTTTTTAATCAGATCAGAAATATCACCAAAACACCTGCTCCTGATATTTCAGCATTTGCACTCACATGCTCATCTGGAAGCCAAAGATATTATAGAAAGCAAAATATGTCTGGTTCATTTTTGTTGAAAGGTTTGAATGTTCGCACTTTCCCTGATTCAGTGAATGCATTCATATACAACAAAACTGTGTTTTCCAGTAAGGACTAATATTTTTTTTTCTAGTAGCATTAAGAACTCCCTATGTGAGGCTGGAGCTCTTTTGTACTAGACACTTTCATAGGTAACAAAATCTCACCAGAGACTTTCCTCTATATAAATAGACAAGACAGACAAAAAAGGTGGAAGTGTTGCTATCCCTTCTTTACAGATGAGAGCTGAGGTACAAAAAGATGAAATATCTTGTTTACTTATGCCCCTAGGAGCAATAGAAACTGATCCAAGGTCTCCAAAGTCCCACATCACCACCTTAAAGAAAACACCACAGAAGATGCCCACTTACCGTGAAGTATTTCTGAGTGAGGTCAGAGCCTCAAGGCATCCAGCAAATGGCAGCTGCTGTGAATATGTAGAATACAGCTAGTGTTGGTCAACTGGCATGTGTGTTGTGTGGGAAACTTTACCATTGCTTCTGCCCCCATTATCACCACATTCACATTTCTTCTTGGAAAGAGAAGCAATGTTATTACTTCTGTTATAAGTGAGCTGGAAATCTGGGTGAATTGATACCAAGTTATCTAAGGTGGCAAAGATGAGGGCTAACTGTGAAGAACTGCAGAGGAGCTACGTGACTGGATGATGAAATAGCAGAGGAAGTTCAATGTAAAAAAATGGATGATGAGTCACCTAGGGAAAACTTATTCTAGCTGATAAAATTAAGCTCTAAGCCGACAATTAGCACTCAGGAGTAAGATGTTGGAGCTGTGAATAGTAGCTTCATGAAACTGCAATTCAGAGCACAGAAGCAGTCAGAGAAAACCCAAACCAATCGTAAGAAAATTGTAGGAAAAGAATAGAGAAGAAAGCTATAGAGCAGAAATTGCCATTCTGCCACCTACAAATTTTCAGTTTACTTACACTCTGTACGTATTCTGATTCTGTCATCTCAGAAAGGAACAAGTAAATTAAATTTATGCTCACAGAAATAACACATGATAAAATACACAAAAAGTTAAAAGTTATTCATAGGATCTCCCCAGCTCAGAGAAACTAAGACCGACACCATTTTATTCTTTCACTCCTTTCAAAAGGAGAAGAGAATGGAAAAGAAAGGATAAAATGTGAAACAGAAGAGACAAAGAAAACAAGCTGAATTTTGTCTGCCCTCCTGTCTTATCTTAATTAATTAATCAGCCAGGCAGATTTTAAAAATGCGTGTGTATATATACTGCCTTGTTTCTCATCATATATAAATCTGTGTTTAATTTGGAATTAGATTTGTTTTCTGCTTTAAGTCTAAAGTATCAGGCTAGACTCCAAAATAATAGGTCGTTATTTTGGCATGTATTTCACTAGATTTTATTTGAGTGTAAATTTTTAATTCAGCTGTGGCCCAGACTTCCACAGCTGACTCAGTGCACAACATCCATAAATAATGTATTTATGACACAGAACTTAATGCCACTCAGACAAGGCGTCAGGAAGGTTTCCCAGATCAGAAGACATTTTTTCATGTGAGCCTTGATAGGTGTTAACAATTTCTCTTTGACCTTTTCAGAAAGGAGTTCACTCCTGAACTCCAGCTACAAACTGCCTTGATGATTTCTTGTCTCTAGTCAGTGCCAGAAGAGTTGCCAGATGAACCTTACTTACGAGTTTCATTGGTTTCTCATTCACTTTTGAATATATCCAGAGTCATTACTGCTTACCTTAAATTTGCATGAGTTTTTCATTTCAGAAATGTAAGAATCTACCTCTTTCTTTTTTATCTCTTACAGTAGCTCTGAAACATTTAAACTCTTAATCTAATTGGGTTCAGAAGATTTTTTATGGTTGCATTGACTTCTAGGTCACAGTGCCAGATTCATTGCTGTCCCCAAATACAAGTCTGAAAGGAGTAGAAGTCATTAAGAGGCTGAAAATACACCTTTTTATTTTGAATTCTTGGAAAAGCAAAAAAATATTAATAGATATTTAATTCCATACTGAGATCTATAACAAACATATTTCATAATGCATGTAATAAATTATAATCAATCCATTCAGAATAAATAATAGTAACCCAAGATTATTTGTTGATCTCAGGTGTCAAACAATCTGTTGTTTTCTCAATACCTTTCTCAATTTAGTGAGAGATCAAGAGAGAATACAACAACAGTTCGGTAATTATATAACCTATATTTGCATTAGGAACAGTTTCCTAATTAGTGATGCCCCATGCATAATATGCAGACCTTTAAAAGAGAAAATCAACCCAGAGTAGTTAGTCACTGTAAGAAATGTATTTCAGTACTTAGTTGGTATCTCTCTTTGGAAAAGCAAAACGTTCCATGGGTTTGAAAGATCAGAGTTCCTCTGTCCATTGATTTTCCTCTCTGTTTTATAAGAGAGATTGCATTTGAGTTGGTAAAATGCTTAATTTAAGCATTAGTTGAGTTAATATAGGAGAGTTATAGTCTGTTACCAAGGGCCCCGGGAAGGGAAGGAGAGGTGACACAACTGAGGCCAGTGCTATCAACTTGGCCAGTCATCAGTCAGGATCTTTTCCAGGTCACACGGAGAAGTTGCAGTGGATGCTGACCCTGGTAACTGTAGGTGGTTTAGCTCCTCTGGTAGCTTTGTTAAGATTCCTTCTCTCTGGTGTACCCCAATCGTTGACATAACTAGAAGAAAGTTTGCAGAAGACTTAAGGTTGAGTTTAAATCTATTCATTTCAAAGGCAAGGCTATGCTAAAATAAAAAATCAAGGTCAATAAGCCATAAAGCAACAAATGCATTTTAATATTTCGTCCATAATTTGCAACTGTTCTGGAATAGTTATCTTAGTGATAACATAGAATTGTTGAATCATGACAGATACATAATACCTTTCTCTCCTGGTTTCTGGCCAACTCACTACGGTGCTGATTAGAAAAATTGATTTTGTAAAGTAGTATTAAAATACAATCTCTCAGTAAACAGGATTTAAATCTTAGAAGAATAAACATAGCCATATAAATAGGGGCTACAAACTCCAAGTACTTTCTAATAAAACACTGTGCACAGTTCTAACCTACAAGCTTCAGAAAGCGTACATGTAATAAAGTGGAAATTACCAAGGCAAGTTTCTCAGCTGAGAAAAATAATTCATCACTAGCTCTAACTAAATTTTGAAATTACTATAGCTAGAGTTAGCCAAGTTATTAAAAGTATGAGCCACTGCAAAAAGATAAAAGGTGATCAAAATAGTAATGCTACAGACACAGACCTTAGAGATAGACAACTTTATGGCAAAAATAACAACAGTTTACATGGCTCACATACCAGCATTCACTGGGGAAGTCAAATGGCCTAAATAGGATATTGAGAGAAAAGTAGTTCCCTTGTAAGCAGTATATATATTCCCTTCAAAACACAACATCCCTGATCCACTTCATTTTGAATTCTGTCTTGATCTGATCAAGAGGACGGTCAAGGCAGATGAGGTTCATTTCAGAAAGGAGATACTGGGAAAATAAGATTCACGACCCTCCCATTACCTCTGACTCACTTCTCTTGTCACTTTTCTTTCTCAAGGGATCTGTGGCAGGTCTTCTCAACAGTTATCCATAGTAGTTGGTTGATAAATGCAAAATTCAAGAGCAGGAAAAGCTTTACACCCATTTCACTACCTGTTGCACTGACTGTGAGGCACAGTGATAACACAAGCAGCTGGTACCTAAAGAAACAAAGGTTCAATCCGCCTTGTGAAGGAAGGAGTCTGCAGTACTGGCCAAGGGGAAAATGGGATTTGTGACAATGGGAGCTTTAATTTCAGCCTGGATTCACAGAGTGAACTTTTCTGTAAACCTCTTAGTTTTCAATTTCATCAAAAGCTTTTAATGAAGCTCTAGCTTAAAGGTGACATTAATCCTAATATACATGTTTTACTGGATGAAGTCCACCACAGGTAATGTAAATGTATGTAAATCACAAGGCAGTGGGGGACCAATGGATTATACAAGGTGAGAAGCCTGGTTGTGAAACATTTATGCACAAATTTATTCTCTCAAAATTACAGCAATATCACTCCAATGTATTCAGTACTTATTAAAAGAAAATTTTGGTTCCATTGCTAGTTTAAACATGTCTTGAAAGAATCCTATTACATCAACATTTTTTAGTAATATGATTAAATTTGGACAGACTGTCTGTCTAGATTAACCCCTATTGCATTTCAGCCAACATGATCCTTGACATGACATAACAGGTGAACGCATTTCCATGGGGTTGGAAAACAGGCTTGCACTGATCGGATAATTGAAATGGCAACAAAGATGTCCACTTGAGCAAAAGGAGATGTAAATTATTTAAGGAGTTATGGAGTCCTCAGCATTCTTCTTTAATCTGTTTGTCTCAGGAGGCAAAACTTAGCTTGCCTTTGAAAAGAGAATGGGCATTTGTTTGGCTTCGCTTTGATGGTGTCTTCAATGGAATCAAAGCCAGAACAGAATTCACGGACAATTCTCCACCTGTTATTATGAAAAACCAATAATCTGAATAAACCAAATTCTTTTCTTCTTTGCATTACATTCGTATAACTCCACTGGGTTTGATTACTTTGTGCTATTGCTGAACTCAGCCCCATGAAGCTACTAATTTAATTTGTTAAGTTGATCATTCCTCACTAGGCATAAAATTCACACACTCCCATATATATACACACACATATAATTATTACCACCTGCCTTCATCCTCATTTTCTAGGCTAGAGTCACCATGGCCAGAGATGAGAAGCACAACTGGTGTGTTGAATAAAAAATACCTGCCATGGACAAAAACAAGCAGAAATAAAAACCACTCATGCTGACTGAGAAGGAGTAGACATCATCTGTCAGTCAGAGGGACTGGAAAGCATCCACATATGTTGTATAAGATAGATAATAAGCAAGAAAGAGGGAAAGAAAACTCAGTCTCATAACTCAGCAGGCGTTTTCCAACCTCTGTGACTGAATGCAGTTTCAGAAACTGCTGATTTACTATTAATCTGGTATTATAACCAGAAAAATAGTTACTGCTATAATTATCCTCTAAAGAATGTGTAAAGAAAGTTCTACTTAGCTACTTTAGTTTTATCACTAAAGAAAGTGGCCACTACTTTTATATCTCACAGATACATGAATAAATGAAGCAACACCTATTTGATGATGAAAAGTGATTAACATATAAAAAACTTTTCTATTGTGTTTCTACCAACAGAATATTTTTCATGACCTTCTTACTCCAAGGCTATGCCCTCTGGTACTGCAGATCCTCATAGAGCAAATATGTTCTCGAGACAAAATTCTTTTTAAGGATATTTTTGTGATTTAGAGAAGCCTTGCCATGTAAGCTTGGAATATTAGCTAAGTAGCTGAAATTAGATTTTCTTTCACTTACTGATGATTTGATGATTTTTACATATTTTTTTTCTTACAAGGCTTTGAAATGGTCTCTGTTTCTGTTAGCTGTTACATTCTGGGATGTAGCAGCTAACAGATAGTCCACTTTTCACTGTTGTCATATTCTTCCTTGGTTGCATGGTTGTGAATGATTTACTGGTCTCCAGCCTTATTCATGGTGACATGAAACTGGAAATACTTCAACTAAAATGTTCCTTTCTGGTGTTTCTGTTTTTCTTTAGTGTTATTCTGGCTTGTCACCCACCAGACCAAGACACAGAACATGGAATAAGGAGGTTGGGTCAGTGGGCTTTGGTAAGTAGACTCTAGATATCACTGGAGTTGTGCTGAGTTTGTTAGTTTGAGTGCAAAAAAGAAGATGGCAAATGCAAGATCCTTTAGCCCTATGCTCTAGAATGACTTGTGGTCCAGACAGAGCATCTCTTTCTGGAAGATTAGTAGAGCTCTTTTTACAGTTCTGAGTTTATTGGGACTGAAACTAATTGACTGAGAAATGCTCAAATTTGAAGAAGTGTCTAAGTTTTTCTTTGAGAGTGTCCTGGGAATGCAGTGCCTGTCCATTTGGCAATAGGGAAGACAGCGTGTTTCATTCAGCTAAGAACTACTGAGCAAACTCCTACATTTTATCTAAGGTTGACAGGAGCTCTGAGTACCTGACTGCTTTTGTATGATCTTGAGCCACCACTCATGCACTCTGTGACTCTGTGTAGAATTGCTTGAGTAGCACCCTGAGATCCTCAGCTGAGAGACTTTATGTATGTGTAGTTCTTGTATGATCAGGCTAAGCAGTAACTGCTGAAAGCCCAAAGCAGTAGATGAGCTCCCAGAGTCTGGTGCCTGCAGGAATCACACTGAATGCGGGGCAATTGTGTCAGTGTCTCTTCTGGAGGTAGCACGCAGCTAGTAAATGCTTCCTCTTCCATTAGCAAAGATGAAAGCAGAGTGAGATTTTGCCTTACAGGCACAACAGAGAAATAGCACTGCCTTCCCCATTGTCCTTCCATTAGGAAGGACGTCATATTGCTGTTCTCCTACTTGCCTTATATATGGGTTGATGGTCCAGCATTGTCCCTGTGGGAAGCATACTCTCCACTGTTTGCTTTTAGAGGAGATGAATGTTACTTTTTCTGCTTGCAGTTCTCAAACTCCCTCTTCTCATAGGAATGTAGAGCTGGAAGTGACTATCACATAACACTGAGTCTGTCACTCTCTCCAAAACACACCACTTGCATTTCTGACAGATCCTTGTCTGGTCTATTCCTAAGAGCCCACAGTGGCAGGAGAGCTTCCCATCTCTATAAGCAAATTATTTCAATGCTATAAGAAAGTTTTCTTCCTGTGGAGTTTATTGCGACTTATTATAACTTAAACCCATTATTCCTAGTTCCACTTACAACAGAGTGAGTGTGCTTATTCTTCCATGTCTTTCTTTAACATACTTGAAGACTATTATCAAATTATGGTGGGTTGACCCTGGCTGGAGGCCAGGTGCCCACCAGAGCCACTCTATCACTCCCCTCCTTTTCTCCCCTGTCTAGTGAAGGAGGGGGAGTGATAGAGCAGCTCTGGTGGGCACCTGGCCTCCAGCCAGGGTCAACCCACCACACAAATCTTCCTCAAACTATCACTTCCCTCAAGTAACACTCATCTTTGGGGAAGACTAATGATTGTGCTGGTTTTCTGAGGGTCAGTGCCATGGTAGGAGCCCAGGAGAAGATTTCTACCTTTTTATTGTTTTTTTCCTGCAAGAGAATTGTCCTGACCATTGCTCCAGGCTTGGCACTGGTTATGGCTGGTACAACAACAAAGCCTGCACCATCTCCTAAAATATATCATTATTTTAGGTTTTAAAGGCAAAAGTTATTGTCTGGAAATATTAAATCATATCACTAAGAATTAGATAACCCTTGAATCAGGTTTTAAACTGTGATTCACTGAAGACATCAATCAATGATAGAATTAAGCATTTTTCCAGGAAGGCAGAAACTCCTTAATAGAAGACTAAGGCAAATAAAAAAAGATCTGTCTCTTAAATCATAGTCCACCTTACAGAAAAGCCAAGAATCTATAACACTGCTGCATTACTGAAATTGCCTATTAGAGTCCTTGGAGAATTTCCCTTAAGACTTTTGAAACATTCAGACTGAGAAAGGAACAGGAAGAAAACTGCTCATGATTTTCATCCTGAGTTATTTAAATTGAAAGCAAAGATAAAGCAAGGCAGTGAATTCACCTGAAGGCATTATTTGTTGGAGGATGTATTTACTTGAAATATTCTGACACCAGCAGTTAGAAAAAAAGGTAAATTTACTGTAAAAGTATCAGCATTTTCACAGATCTGGGGCTCTTACTTTTGCCTTGCCTTAGTTTAGCAAATTTGACTCTAGCTTTATGAAGAGACATACTGAAAGCATTAATCTGAAAACTAGGTGTCTCAAAATGCCCCTCCTTCTCCTTCCCTCTTCTGTCCAAATTGTATTAGATGTCAATCCCAAGCATGATGCTTTCAGCACATGTCCATCTACAAACACCACACTTGGATAGCAAACAGATTTGAAGAAAAAAAAGTCATTATTTACTGACCAAATCTCCATTCTGCTGTATGCTGAAAAAATAGACTAAAAGCACAGTAGTCTCTCTAGAAAGCTCCAAATGAGATATCTGTCACTATAAGAGGAAAGAGATGAAGGTTTTGCCATAGAAATGGTATGTCCCTGTTCATGCAAGCCAAAGTGACATGAAAGATTACCATCACTGTGTAGATGATGTACTACCCACAGAAGATGGATTTTATCTCTTTTACTTACTAAATATTCAGACGTCCACAGAGAAAGGTGATACAATCACAATAATAAATTTTACAGCTCTTTTGCTCTGATTTTCTGTCTGGAATTGTAAATCACTTTTAAAACAGAAACTTATGACAGAAGAAAAGACAGTTGCCATTGGTACCTCTCTGTGAGCTGACAGATTATGAAACAGACTAGAAAAGGCATTTTGTTGCATGGTATAAATTTCTACTGGATAACCTGTAAGAAAGGCTAAAACCCTTTAAATCCTCAGTGAACTTCTTAAGCCTACTCAGGAAAATCCACTGGGCAGGTAGGAGAGAGGTGTGACTTTCCTCCTCCATCATCTTACACTGCTTATAAAATAGCCCAAACTCTTTAAAAAGAACATATTGATCCACCAGGATTCTTTGTCCTTTTCCTGAGATGAAGCACTG
Organism: Aramus guarauna; assembly: GCA_013400195.1. Classification (NCBI taxonomy): domain Eukaryota; kingdom Metazoa; phylum Chordata; class Aves; order Gruiformes; family Aramidae; genus Aramus; species Aramus guarauna. Next base: position 65,873 of record VXBL01003932.1, read on the forward strand.
AAATAACTCTGTGCCACCACCTTCCTAAGCCCTGCTGAGAAGCAGAGCCCAGCTCTTGCATGCCTTGCTCTTCAACAGCTGCAAAGCAGCAGCACAGCAGCACGCCCAGCGCACTCCACCATGATTTTATGTCTTTAAAAACGCAGTTTGTCACCTCTTTTCCTTCCAGAGTGTCTGCTTGTTTCCCACGTATTGCCTTGCAATTAGAGCATGCTCCTGGGAAGCGGGCGCGGAGGCCATTTCTCCAGGAGTCCCCTAAGACCCACATCCCCCACCTGCAGCTCAGCACTCAGCCGAGTCCTGGGTCAAGCATGCAAAACCCCTGCAAATTACAGTACCCGTGCTGGAAGCAGCTAAGCTGCTGATGTCCCCTGGCCCTTTGATACTATCTGTACAGGTACCTGCTACAACTGGCATCTTCATCTTCAGCATGTTGCTAATTTGCCCTGTCACCTGAAACATTAATCCAGAAATGAAAGGGGAAAAATCTATATGATAAAAAAGTGGAATAAAAATTGATAGTAAGTCCACGGCATTATGACATTTTCAATGAGATGAATAAGTTTATTTTTAAATATTCTGTCTCAGAAGATTTATATTGAATTATTAATCTGCTATTGAATTATTATTATTGGAACTTTCTGAAAAACATCCTGAACATCTTCTTAATCAGCTAGTTGGGAACTGGAAATATGTTTTCCAACAAGCTTGTTTATATCACAGAGTACAAACTGGGAAAAATTGGAGAGAAACTACTAGAAATCAACCAAAACGTTCAACAAATCTATAAGGAAAAAAAGAATTGAAGTCCGTATTTAGTGCAAATTTCAGGATTAAATATTGTATCTTACAGTCAGAAAAAAACCCCAATAATAGACTCACCAAATTTTTCCTCAAAATGAGTGAAGCATCTTCAATCACTAGAAGTTCTGAAACATTTTATAATCTCCAATATTTGCCAGATAATACCCAATGCATAATAAATAAAGATACTACTTGTATTTTTTCTTTAAATCATAAAGGCACCAACTATAACAGGGAGAAACAGGTATGGCAGGCATTATACAGACACTTATAATGTGTAATTCTCCTCCTTAAAAAGCTCAAGTGCTTAATTTATATAATATAAATATATATATAAAGTATAGAATTATCAAATACAATTTCCTTCCCCCAAAAAATGAAACCATTTAATTCACATAAATGAAAATTTACCAGTGCAAGAACAAAAGTGTAAATAAACTCACATGTGGAAAGCAGGATATATCTCCACAATATATACTAGTTTGGAAGGCTAACCCTAATAACGTTCTAATTTCTGCCCAAGGATATGCTTATGAAAACTTTTTCAAAAGAACACTTCTTTTCAAGCAACAATGTTCCCTTTCTGTTTGGCAGATTCTGTTTTCTGTGACTAACAAGTTAATTCAATTACAAAGACTCATTCAGCAGTACTAAATATTACAACCCAGATTGCAGCGTGAGCTGTTAAGAAACATTTCAACGTGACAGCCAGAAGTTTTAAGCACATCATCAAAAATTCAATTGCATAACATAGGCACAGGAGCTGATTGCAGGTGTAACTCTCTGTCACTTGATGACTCATTTCATTGACTCATTTAAATTATTTTAATGACTCATTGTGATGATTCCAGCAACGTAAATTCAGTTTGTTTTGTCAGCAACATACAGGTATCAGCTAAGTGCTCCAGAGAGAATCAAACACAAGCAGCTAAAATTAAATAAAAACTTTTTTTTTTCCAGACTATTAGCAGTGATGTCAAACACATAAACCCAGTTTTGTTTACAATTCCCCTAATTTGCATGTGGCACTCCTCCCAGAAGAAAGTGGCTGTTCACTTGTTGAACAGTGTTTCGAAAACCATACTCTTGTGTTTCTGTTGACCTTAATTGATGAAGGCAAAGCTCTGAAAGGTCTAGGCCACCGCTGTTTAGCTACTGTGACTCTCAGCATGAAATTTCAAAGCATTTGTTACAGCTGATGTGCTCATGCTGGCACACTTTTGCTCAACTGAATACATCATTTACCCTCTCCCAAAGGGAGAGGGGTGATGGGGCAGAGTGGAAGAAGGAATTGCCATCCATCTCCTCCCTTCTGCAGGGTCTCCATGGAACCTGCCAGGCATACACTTGTTTTTCTTGAACTGCCTAAGCCTGCAGCACCCGTTTTCCCTAAGGGGTCAGTAAAACCCCAAACCAAACTGTATCACCATTTCCTGCTGGAGCCAAGAACTGCTAAGATGGCAAATATTTCAGTCAAGTACCATTTTACTGTGCGTTACCGAGTGGCTGGGCAGGAGGTCACCAACTTCGTTCCCCTGGTCCCTGGTGCTTGCAGACATCCCCCAAGATAGGTGTGAGAAGAATACATAGAGAAGTATTGCCTAAATCACATGCAGGCTATCAGGTAACTTGGATATCTACACATACATTCATCCATAACTACCAAAAAGCTAAAAATTTACAAACAAAATCAGGAACCAAATTAAAGCTGTGAGTCATTTAGCAGCAAACAAGAACTGGGGGCAATATGCCCTCAACTAAGCTGTAGATCAGTCCTCTCTTAAATTTTCAGTTCTCTTCCTCCCCAGGAAACAGAAAAAAAGAGCATCAGGAAGACAGAACATCTCACCTTTGTTCAGTAATAAAAACCTCGTCTCCAAGGGATAGAAATTAGTTTATTGATCTATTATTGATTGGTTGATCTCCTATGAAAATTTTCTTGATTTCTCATTTATAACTGGGATGCATGGAGTCTACCTGGACCTATATACACATACCCTATCGATTTGTTACTTGAATTAGTAAGCTGTCATATCATTGCTGTTTTAATTTCTATTTATATGGGCAGCAGAGTGGCACAAAAGCCGAAAGGCTCTGCCATAAAATGGTTTCCTGAAACTTCTTTTTCCTGTTTTATTTGTCGTAAATTGAAAAAAAGCACCATCATCACATGAGGATTAGTTAACTGCTGCAGGAACCCAAGGATCACTGTCCAGACAAATTGCTTTTTCCTTTTTTTTCCATGGTTGCAGTCACAAGCCAACTGGAAAGCTGCATATAATTCAGGATGAGCCCACAACTTCCAGGAACCAAATGCAATGTAAAACATTTAAACCTCATTACCACCAACTACTTTGGCAAACAATTCCTCAATAAGTTGATGGCTTTGGCTTTTTAATTCATTTTACTTTGATAAAATGTAACTATGTTTTTTTTTTTGCTTGTCTGTCCATAGAGATAGAGCAGGTGACCAGAGATATTTAAATACATATTTGTTGATAGCAGAAGTCACAAAATCTTCACTGACTCATCACATATAGAAATTCATATTATTTCTCACATTTAAATCAAACTATCCTTTGTTTCATATTCCTTATCTTCTTCTGTTGCCACATCAGGTCAATAATATTAAACACTTCCTTTTACCAAATAAACAAAGGGGCCCAGCCCTATTATAAAAATCATCCCAGTCGTTCCTCCTAGCTCCTCTGAGGGACAATACAAAGATGTCCTCGCAGGAGAGCTCCGAAAGCAAGTACACAGTTCATCACAGCTAGAAGTTCAACAAGTTTCTTTACGATTGTTCAAATGGATCAACTTTTCTCCTCTTTCATTATGGGACTCCACATCAGCAGAAGAGTTTCTAAGGGGCAGCTTTACCCTTCCGTAATGCAGTTTTTGCAACAAGAAAAGCAAAGTGAGATGTCACTATTTGGTCTTTCTGATTTGGTACCATGATGAGTCTTACAGATATAGAATTTCTAATACCTTGGGTTGAGTTTTGTTTTTCTGACAGACACATGTGTTGAGAAAGATTTTTTTCTGAAGGATTTATCATTCTTAAAACCCCTTGCTTTGTGTACATTTTCCACAATATGAATCCAGAGCAATGATGGTACAGGGTAAAAACCCAATAAAAGATAGCTAAATTTTAAAATAAAGCTTTATTTTACCATGACTGAGCAGTTCAGGTCAGTGGTCATCCAAACCATTCTTTCACCAACTTTAAGAATCACAGCCTTTGAAATAAATAATTGGTTCTGTTTTGCAATGGTGTTAGTTGAGGCCAACACTTTTGCCTTGCTGCTGCGGCAGGCTGAATAGCGTCCAGGGAGCTTGCAGGTGCTCCTTTCTTGCTCTGGCTTTACCTGCTGACACGTGCTGTTGGGGACAGTGCTGTAGTGCAGAGGCAGGTTTTGTCTCTGTGAATGAGACCGGTCCAACAGCGTTTGGCTTTGGGAGGGAAATACTTGCTAGCTTACAAAATATGAAGTAGGAGCAACTAAGACCTGCCCTGCAAGCTTACAGCTAACTATTCTGGTGTAAAACATCATTCTGGGGACAAGGAATCAGCACAATTGAATTGAGAGGAGAGCAAACAAATTTAGGAACCCTAAACTTTCACTGCTTCATCAGTCAAATAGAACTGTAAAGGCTTTAAAGTCAGACACATTAATGTGCATTAGTGACAGTAAACTGCTCGGGCCTTCAAAGCACAAAATCTACTGAAAGTTCAGAGTTCTGCTGCCTGTCCAGGAACTAGTTGTGACATCTAGCAATCACTAAACTTTTCAGCTGAATGGGCACCTTCAGGAACAAGGCAGTAGTTTAAATTTTAAAACTTCTTTGAGATTAAGTTCAAACTTAAAGAAAAAAAATCCCCTTTATTAGTGTCATTAGGAGTTGTGAACAAGCCCTTTGGAAAGGGCGTCATCAGGTGTAAATTAATGAATGAGGAATATGTCCTAAAAAATGTTGACTAAGTCCAGCCCACATTAGCAATGGCAAAAAAAATAAAGGTGTGGGATATTTGGTGTTCAGTTCATTTTTCAAGTGACGTGGAAAAGAAATGACATAATTATCATAGAATCATAGAATGGTTTGGGTTGGAAGGGACCTCAAAGATCACCTAGTTCCACCCCCCTGCCATGGGCAGTGACACCCTCCACTAGACCAGGTTGCCCAAAGCCCCATCCAACCTGGTCTTGAACACTTCCAGGGATGGGGCCTCCACAACTTCTCTGGACAACTTGTTCCAGTGCATCACCACCCTCACAGTGAAGAATTTCTTTCTAACATCTAACCTAAATCTACCCTCTTTTAGCTTAAGGCCATTGCCCCTTGTCCTGTCCCTACATGCAAACAGTCCCTCTCCAGTTTTCCTGTAGGCCTCTTCAGGTACCAGAAGGCTGCTACAAGGTCTCCCTGGAGCCTTCTCTTCTCCAGGCTGAACAACCCCAACTCTCTCAGCCTGTCCCCATAGGAGAGGTGACATTGTTGGCACAGATGATGGACTACCAAAGAGGAAACAGATCCCTACAACCCTTTGAGACCAAAAGCTGATTGCATTATGCTGGGCTTGAGCTGTGCTCCCAGGCTCATCTGGAGGAAATCTGCAAACCTCTCCCACGTTATACCTGTTCCCTAACTAGATACCAGCTTCCAGAATTCAGGGGTTCCTTTTTGTTGTTTTTCCAGTGGGGCTAAAGAATGTTTTTTACACTAAAAACAAGGAACAGGGCAAGGTATGGACTCTTTTTCAAAGAGGCTGGATGGTTTGCAAATACTGGAGAAGTTCAGACATTTGGGTACACCCTGACTTACCTACAATAGCTAACAGAAAGGTCATCAGCCTCTAAACAATTTCTTGTAGATCTTATAGCAGTCAGGTAAGGTAATAATTACCATTAAGACAGAATGTAGCTTCCGAATATCTCTGAACTATGCATTATATACCCCAACTGGGAAATTCTGCAGTCTCTCATTTCCAAACTGACCTCATCATCCAACATACCCTTTAAAAAGGCAACAAAAAGTTAAACTAAAAATCATGTGAATAAAATGTAATTTCTTGATAAAGAGGCCAAAACAGAAGTTTCACCAAAAATTCTTTGCTTGTCAAAGAATATTTGAATAGTAGTTTTGAAACAAGAGTCCACTTACATACAGTAAGTAGATTTCTGTAACAGCAAGCCAAGTAACATTAGGGGCACCAATTAAAACCTCCTCTGTTTTCTCTTCATTTTTAATATGTGGAAAGGGACATTTTTTCCTGTTGCAAATATTGCAGGTTTTTGTATATTTCTGTTCTCTTAATACCTTTATTTATTCTAACAAGTAGGATAAAGAGGGTCTTTAAGAACATCCTTATGATAAACAATGAATTTCCCCTATGAACAGAAACACGTATTTTTCACAAGTCAATTTAGTCAGTTCAGCCATTAATCTAAAGAGTGTAATTACTTCAGTTAACAGAGAACTCAGAACCTTTACCAATCAAGACTATGGCAGGAAATCAACCAATTTATTATGATTTATAAGAGAGATAACAGAATTGAAATACTGAAGGATTGCCTGGGAAAGGCCTTCTTTTCAATCAAGTGGAAGTACACAGATCTCAGCTGGAATCACTCCTACTAAACTTCCTTTAATCATTCACACTTTTTTTTTTTTTTTTTTTTTTCTGTAGATCATAGGTTCCTGTTTGAGCTTTTTTTCCCACTTGTACATAAAACCAGCCAATATTTCTGAAGAATTCTTCCTCCCCACCCCCCGACTTAATTGTAACAATTCTGGTTCCCAGTGACAATAAATATTTGAATTCCCCCAGAAGAACAGTTTAAGGTGGTTAGGAAGGGGACGTGTACATTTTTAACAACACCAAAAAAAAAATCTAGTGAAACAAGCAAAGTGATTTTTATTCAATTAAGAATACATAGCTGAATTTCAATCTGATCTGTCTGCTACTGCCACAGCTGAAAAACATTTCAATCAGAACGAACGGAGGTTTAATTCTAGCCTTTGCATGAATATAAAGAAGTCTTAAATCACTATTTAAAGGTGAGCAACACAGCCACAAGCTTCTGAAACATCATCTGCAGTGCCCAGAAGGTAATAATTAGAGGTTGTCCACTTGTTGTTTTGCCATTCCATTCGTAAATCATAAGGCTTTAACATCAGATCTGCACTGCATTTATGGAAGAGCTTGACCAGTCCCACAGAAAATGGGACTGCTGTATCACAGCAAGTAAACAGGCAATCAGCTAAGGAAGGATATTGAACACTTAATCAAACAGCAATATAGGCTGTATTTCAGATTTCAAACAATTACACAGTTATTTTCATTTGTGTTGCTTTTTCCAAAAAGTTGGAGTCACTTAGAGGGAATGATTTGCTCTGTGTAAATGGGGGAAGCAGCTTAAAAGACACCCACGGGGGGGGTGGGAAGCCTATTCAAATGCTTTTCCCCCATGAGCCCCTTGTGGTCCAAAAGTAATTTTAGTAGAATCTGCAGAGAAACAAGACAAATTAGTTGGTCACTAATACAGACCAACATCTTAACAGAGTTGCTGGTGTTTCAGTAGTTGCTTGTGTGAACATCAGAAGCCACATATTATTGTACCTTGTAACTCAAATAACAAAGGCAACACTTCACTGTGCACAAATACAATCTCACACAACTATTTAAAGAGAGGAGCAACATTTTAAAATCAATATTAGTGGTACGACCTAGGGACCCCTCTCCGCAGTACAGACCAGTTTCCTCCTTCTTGCTCCAGGCTGTTTGTTCACTGTCTTGTGCAGGTCCAACTGAAAAACAAGGCATGAAGATTTTAACCAAGGCAAAGATAAATTCCACTCAAATGCAATGAATTCATCATACTGAATGAAATAAGCTGTGTCACATGCAAACATCAAAAGAAATTTTGCTGTGGTCTGAGTCCTATATTAGTAGCAATATAGCAGGTCCCATTTGCAAGCACCACTGGTCAGACTGCACCCAACCCAGAGCTAAGGTTGGAGGAATGGGGAAAAGGATGCATAAAACTTCTTGGGACCTGTCTGGTGTTTCTTTTCCAAAAGCTCCCCTGAATGCAAGGACTAAAGCTTCCCCATCCAGCTTGGTTATCTTCTTCTATAATTAAGGTTAACTCTGAAGTTACCCACTAGTCCTCATCCACAGCTCATTCCCAATTTGACTCCCACCATCCTGTCAGCCTGAGCTTTGAGTTCATGCTGGGCTGCTGGGTACGAGCCTTTGCCTGGACCCAGTCTTTGCAGTGCTCCTCTCTCCATCCCACTGCTTCCCTGGGCAGCTGCCACCCTTCAATAGAGCAAAACCAACCAGTGCTTTCTGCCTTGAATGTGGCCCTTCTGAACACTGTTTTTTCTTTTTTTTTTTTTCTT
>VXBL01003932.1:74122-87884 GCA_013400195.1 Aramus guarauna
TTTTTTTTTTTTTGTGCACAGAGGCAGGCATTGCACAGAACAAATCCTAGTACAAGGGAGGCCATTGCACATCCTGGTAATGGGCTAGTAGAGCAAATGGCTGCTGCATTTGATATCAAGCAGGAATAAACAGTGTATGTGGTCCAGACCAACGGAGACAACTTGAAGATTGTCCCTCAGCTAAACAAGCACTCCCCGGTTTCACCCCTGTGATTGGTAGGGCTACCTTAGGCTACTTTGTCCCCTGCCACGTGCTTCAGCCTTTTGCCATGTTGGATCTTTGGATCTTAGCTTTCTTTATGTTCCCAACATTAAGCAGATGGAAATCAAGCCCTATTCCTCTCAACACAACTATACTGTAACAGCTTTTTGGATAGTGAGTTGCTACCAGTGCTTGCAGTAGGAAAGCTAAGTGGAGTTGCTGGTCCTGCCTTCATGCTTCAACATCTGTCTGAGCTCTCCCTGCCCCAGTTCCTTCTGCACTGGAAGCCCTCCCTGGAGTAACACTCTGCAAATGCCCAAGGGCTGAAAATCTGCCCACATAATCCAACATGTAAACAAAAATATTCACAGACATCAGAATAGAAGTTATTTAAAAAAAAAAATAATTCACAAATTAAAAATGAAGGGCTTTCTTATGTTTTATGTGTAAAGAACTATTCCAGCACTTCTGTCTGGTAAATTGGTATATCAGCATTTATTAGCCAACAATTTTATCAGTTTACCATATCTCAGAAGTCATCTCTGTATGTTGAAGAATCAGTATCACTGAGATGAACAAGAAAGATTGCAAAGCTTTTCTATAACTCAGAGTCCTACCTCAAGAAAAAAATCTGCTTAATATATGTTTATTGTTTCAATATTAAATTAGCCTTCTCTAATGTGAGCCCAAAAGCCAAAAACCGACCAAAAACCCTAGAAGATCTATTCTCTTTCTTTGAAGATTTAGGGGAAATAGTCACATGCAATAGGAACTTCGAGGCTTTCTCAGCTGGTGATCTGAGAACCATTGGCTTACACCGGTTTCATGGGATGGACAAAAACTCAGCCCATCTCATTTCTGCCTGGAGCCTTATAGAATCAAACCTGCATTTGTCTGAAAGTCCTGACGTGCCATTGCTCTAGCTGCCCCAGGACTGACTCTGAAGTAAAAGCAAGACATTTGATGAGCATATGGTTGCAGTAATTCTCATGCTGAGAGTCATCTGAAAAATGTCATAAAAGAAATAGATCAAAGAAAAAATAAAACCACTTTAATTTACTGTTTAAACAATTTCCGTTGTTTTGTTGGTTGGTTTGGGGGTTTTTTCCTTCTTTTTTTTAAAGGGATAATAAAGGGAGAAAAAAGTTTCCTCTCTAAAATGTTTGATAGTAAATTGTTTCCAGAGAAAGCGTGGCACTTGAGTGGATACATGAGAAAAATTACATACTTTAGGTACCCACTTTTCATCTCTATTATTTGTTGATGCTTTCACACTTTGAAAACACTGTTGGATTTGGTACTGTCAGATGAGTATCTGCTTTTGTGTCCATAGTGTCACTGCAACACCAGAAAGAAGACATTTAATGTACTGCTGCAACTGCAGGTTTGGAGGGTGGTGTGTTTTGGGTTGTTCATGTTTTGGGTTTTTCTCCTGTGGGTGGGGGAGGGAAGTTGGTTGATTGGTTGGTTTGGTTTAATTTACTTTATACAGGACAACAGGCACTTAGCTGGTGGAACACTTGTGAAAAATTTGAGTAACCAATGATAGTTCTTAAACTGTTGTGGGCCAAATAATTAAACTCCTGCAAACTTCTGTCTCCTCAAGCTGAGAAAGTGGGAATGGCCATATGGTCCAGACACAGGTTGTTAGTTCAGGTGCTCTACCCCAACACGATGGCCAGCAACAACAGTGAAGGGAAGGAGTTTAAGTGTGAACAGTGTCTGTGCCCGGTTTGCAGCACCTCAAGATTTAGAGACTTCCTGAGCCAGCAGTTGTATTGGTACCTTCATGTACTGATACATCTTACTGCAGTAAGCAACACAATTTTATTATGCTTTGTGTAAAAAAAACCCCTTACTATCTTTTGCTTTACACTTGATGCCTAGTAATTCCACTTGGTTGCCCCACTTTTTGTATCAAGAAAAACAGTGAATAATTGTTCCCTGTGTATAGGTCTATGGCAGCCTTTGAGACAGGCTGCTCTCACCCACAAGCACATCACGACTTCACGTAACTGGGCAGTAAGGAGTCACCCACCTGGCTGGTAACAAAGGTTTGCAAGGCAATCAGACTTGCAAAGCAATTACCCTCACTTGACAGGCACAAGTAGAGTTTCAGACACAGCAAATGGATTGCTGAGAATAGCTTTCTCCTACTGTGAAAGAGTAAAGAAATGATTCAAAACAGCCTGACATGTTTTAAAAACCAGTTTCAGATATCCCAGGTACCCATGTGCAATTCTTTGAAAGAGGTGGAAGTACTACCAGGCCCCTTAGCTGCAACTGTTACACAAAAATATTCAATACAGGCTTAACTGTGGTTGGAAATGGATATTACGACCCTGGGCGGTGCAGGAGTGCATGGGATTGTGCTGCAGCAGAAAACAGGATGCTCTGCCCATCCCAGCTGGTGCCTCACCCAACCCATCAGGCACCTCGGCATCATCGCAGGGAGCACCGTGGGCAGCACGACTTGCCGGGTGTCACACCAGCTTCAGGTGGATCTTGCTGCTGCTCTACCCAACCCCTGTCTCTTACCCTACAGCTTCTCCTGAGGAAATACAGACTCATCCACCTCTCAAATTTTATCAGTCCTCCATTTCCCAGGTCTGCTTTCCTCTTCTGTAAGCCAAAGCTGTGCTTGGTCCCATGAATTTTGCCCCTGAATTTCTCTCCCCTGGCCTTGGGACCTCTCTCAGAGCTGGCCACCATGGTGAGTGTCTGAACGTCAGAGTTAACTCACTGGGGCAAAACGATAGTTAAGTCATGGATTAATATGTGGTTTCAGTAGCGCTGCAGGTTAGACCAGGAGTCTGTAATCACTGTTGATTTTAACATAACTCTGAAAAATACAGATTTTGATGCACTCACATGAAAAATTAATCTCAACTAAGAAGCAGCATGGCTAACCTGTGGCTGTGCAGTGACACAGGAATGGAGGTGGCTGCGTTGGAGTGAAGGTTTAAGCACCAACCAGTAACTTATCAGCCACCACATCTCTTGCGGTTCATCCATGAACAGTGGTATGTGAGGAAGGAGGGCAGGAACTGTGGGAATTGCCATCTGGCACAAAAGACCTCTAATCCCAAACTCCAGGACACATTAAATTATGTTCTTGCATAAAAATAGCCAGACTAGGCACAAGATGGACACCTGCCAATTTATGCCTCTGTCTTGCACAAACATTCAGGCCATCAGGGTTTCAAAGCAAAGAACTCTTGGTATACCCATGGCATCAGCTGAAACAACAATAAAAGCATTGCCATACTGACACTGCAGATACACAGTAGGATATCCAGAACCAGGGATATTACCCCGTAGTTACAAGGCTTGTATCTCGAGCCAGCAATTCATAATCCCACAAGAGCTGCAGCAGTGCAAGACCTTTCCAGCTCACAAGGCCCAGTAAGGCAAGATTGCTTCATTTGGTCTCCCAGGCAGTCATGATCCCTTCACGGTTGTAGTTAACTACTATTTGTGTTTCAAAGCTCTTTTATACAACTTAGCATGGATAAATTCAACACAAATCAACGTGCAAGTGCTCCCCTAAAAACCACTGTTCTTCATAATGAAGATGCCATTTACCATTTCCTAAATTGAATGCCTCCAAATCAATGAAAGGTGATTGCATCCTCTCATTACCACACTTAAAAACTGTGGCAGTAAAGTTCATGCAGTAGTTTCCTAATAGCTTTTTCTGTAACTGGCGATCTGGAGCTATCTGAAGCTATATTGACAGTGTAAAACATTACACTAATGATAATGTTTTTCGGGTCTTGGAAAACTAGGAGGTAAATTTTTCATTACAAAATTGGAAATAGTTATAGAAGAAGGAAAGTAAAGTATATGAAAATTTATTTCAGCATCACACTTGTCATGGTTTAGCCCTGCCTGGCAACTGAGCACCACACAGCCACTCGCTCACTTCCCCCGGTAGGATGGGGAAGAGAACTGGAAAAATGAAAGTGAGAGGACTCATGGATTGTGATAAAAACAGTTCAATAGGACAAACACATAAAGGATAATAATTAATAATAATAATAATAAATAGAAGTGATGAACAGCGCTTCTTATCACCTGAAGTCAATGCTATGCATGACCCCCAGCTGCCCAACCTCCCAGCCCACATGTGCAAGCAAAACAAGACAAGGAATTCATTCCCCACTTCCCATGGGCAGGCAGGCGTTCAGCCATCTCCAGGAAAACAGGGCTCCGTCACACGTAACGGTTACTTGAGACTACAAATGTCATCACTCCAAAGTTGATGTTGCACAAGACCCCCAGCTACCATGCCAGGGCCCCAGCTGCCACACCTCACAGCCCACCCCCAGTTATAAACAGAACATGACATCATATGGTATGGAACACCCCTTTGGCCAGTTGGGGTCAGCAGCCCTGGCTGTGTCCCCTCCCAGCTTCTTGGGTGCCCCCCACCCTCTTGTTGGCAGGGCGGTGTGAGAAGCTGAAAAGTCCTCGACTGCTTGGTGACAACTAAAACATCAGTGCATTATCAACATTGTTATCATCTTAAATCCAAAACACAGCACTACAGCAGCTGTCAGAAAGAAAACTAACTCTATCCCTACCAAAACCAAGACAACATAATAGTTTCTTCTCAGACATTTCAGTATTTCATCCCAGACAGGTGGCCTGCAAACTTTCCTGCTTGCTCTGTCCCTCTCAGCACCTGAGACATCCTTTCTCTGAGCTCTTGTCACTGCTTTTGTTAATGGTGAAATTGCCTCACACTCTCCCATCTCTCCTCTCTTCAAGATTTTCTTTGCTGTTCTTCAGCCCAATTAGTGAAAAGCCCTTACTCAGCCTTGGAAGCTTCTCTGAATTTACCATCTGCAGTGTTCCTCACTTAACACATTCCTCCTGCCATAGGCAATCCTGAACATCCGTATCAGAGACACAGACAAACATGGGAAGCCCAAGAGGTTCCCTGAGAATGATCAAACATGAAAAAAACCGCTCGATCATATGAAGTGAGATCACAAGAAGTAGCCTGCAAAGGAGAGTAAAACTTGGTGCTGTGATAACAGCATACAAAATAATTATCATAGAAATAACCAGTGCTCCAGAGAACGTAGACAAGAAATTTCCATGCTCCTTCCCTCTTAACACAGGAACAAAGTAGACTTCCAAAGCTGTTTTTACCCCAAGTGCAATTAAATTGTGGATAACATAGTGCCATGAAAAGCTGTGAAGGTCAAGAAATCTGCAAAGTTTCAGGAGAGAGTGGCAATCTCTGTGGATGACAGGAGCATCCACAGCATCATAATTCATTACAACTGATTCAGTGCAAGAGACATTAAACCACAGCTTTCAGGATTTAAGCCAGTTTCAAATGATTACAACTCAGAATAAGCCTTTAAATGTCTGTGGATGAGCAAAGGCCACGTAATCCCATTTTCGTCTGAAATATATGACACTAATCATTGCTGGAGACATGGTATGGGATTAGGTGGGTTTTGGACCTAATCCAGGATGGTATTTCCTATATGCCTGCTCAGGTCTACGTTTAGCTTTTCTGCTAACCCCCTTCAAGGTGTCCAGAAGCAAAACAACTGTTGCCTGCATTTGTCTTAGCTTGCAACCTTAAGATTAAGATGCACTTAAAGACACCTAAAGGCACAGTACTTCATACAAGGGGCAGAAATGAATTCTTCTCCCCAAGGAAGAAACACTTATCAAAACATCTCCCAATTTCCATCATTTTGAACATTGTAAATGGGAAAGCAAGCATTCAGGGAAAAAACAGAATGGAGTAAAGATTTTTAGAAGTTCAAATCTGTTGTCTGAACTATACTTTTCTATTTAATCATTGTTTCTCATCTCTACTTTTTTCATGCTGGACTTGGATGGAAAGGGCAAAGACCTCCAGGTAACTTTTGCAGTGCCAAGAAGGTTGTTTTGAAATACATCAGGATTTGAGAAATCTGGGAAGATCCAAGACTAGCTATTGCAAGCATTCCAGCACAAAGGGTCAGATCCCAAAGCATCACTTCATAGGTTTAAAAACATAAGAATTTTAAAAAGATAATTAATTTCCAATCTTTTTATCTTCTGAAATTAGAACATATAGTCAAGCTATTTTTCCAAGTTTATACACACACAGAGCGCATTAAATTCTATGGTTCAAGGTTTTAAAAAAAATAATCACAAGATTACAAGGGCTGGGAGTTCTCAGTTCTAATGCCACTACAAAACAGGCAGCATGCCAGCATTTTTCCTTTTTTTCTCAGCTCTGATCAAGCTGTGAAAAAAATGAAAAAGCAGGGCAAAGTCCCTATATCAAATAAAAAACTCCTATTTGATCTCCTGGAGCCAGACTTTCATCTCTTGAATTGTTATAACATGGCCAAGAATTATACCCAGCTATTGTTCAATTAATCCAACATCCCCTTGATAGCAAACCCATGAGATTCAGTAGAAATCAGCATCCCAAGATTCCTGGGAAACCCCTAAGTCATCAATTCTGTTATAAATAAGGGACATGATTAAAGAAAAGAAAAGCATAAGCAGGCCCTCACAATATTGCACTTTTCTTCCTGGAGCTTTTCTCTATCATTCCAAATTAAACAAATCACAAGATATCTTTTTTTCTCTTTTGCACACCCTGTTTGCAAGCACATGTTGCATCTGTCTTCTCTTCCAATTTCCTTGCTGCCTCTGGAGCTGCTGAAGACTCATCTTCACCTTTTTGATATTTCCCGACTGCTAGTATGCTTCACACATCTATTTTTCCAGACTAACAGATGTTGTGGCTCAATGAAAGCAACAGTCTGTATGTTTAGGCTAGGAAGTGCAGAAAAAGCATTTACAGTTAGTTTCTGCTTTTTCTCAGTAGATGCTTCAATAATATAGATTCCGTAAATAAAGTGTATTTCCAGAGCATATGCCCAGGGTTTACAAAGCAGACCAAACTGCAATGGACCTAGATCATTCTTGCTGCTCTAGAGGGCAAAAGTCAGCATCTTTCTCATATATAAGAAAATTAAAGCTTTAGCCCTCAAGTTGTCATTAGTTATATGTAATTAAATTCACTACAATTATTTGATTTTGAACAAGATATTAATATATGATGTATTAACACATACTAATTACATTAATGCAGTTCGGCTCTATTCTTTTGTGTTCTGGTTTTGAACCTTGTTGCTCACTAACATACCACATCATTTAGCAACAAAATCTCTGAACCGAGACAGAGAAAATAGATTTGGACCTATGTCTAGCAACATCAGAGGTACTCGGAGATTACCACTCTGCTCATGACCCTTTTTTCTCTTCATGACTGTTGAGTTATTTTCATGTATTAAATGAGCGTTTCCTTTCCTGAGATTTTAATACCATTGTAACTTAATCCACATCTTTAATGAAACCACAGGTTTATCCTATACGTGCTTGTGGTACAGCTTGAAAGTTACATGGCTGCATAGAAGAGTTCATAAGTTCTGCTAAAGTGACATGACCGTGCTAGACGTTGACATAGGCATTGCTACTCAGTAAGTCAGAGGTCTGTAAGGCAGGAGAAAAAAAAAAAAAAGAGAGAGAGAAAAGAAACGTTGAGTACTTCAGCCTTCTCTGTGTCATCCCTCTCTCCCTCGTCTTCCTCCTAAAGCTCACATTTTCGCCGAGCAAACTTCTGAAATACTTCCTTTATGCATGTTACTACTTTTAGCTCCAGCTGCGCTTTGGTCTTCCTAATTTCGTATCAACATGTCCGTGCAATGCTTTTATACTACATCTCTGCAGCCTGTCACACGGTTTCACCTTTTTACGTGCTCTCCTTTTGCATTTTAGTTTATGAAAAAGCTCCTTGCTTAGCCAAGTAGGCCTTTTGCCAGAATTATCTGCCTTCCTGTAAAATTGGATGATTTACTCCTGAGCTTTCAGGTAATTTCCTTCCAAAATAAACTGCTTTCCTGGGCACCGTGGCAGCTTCTCAGTAGATTTTTGCCTGGCCAAACAGCCAAAACAGCCAAAGTTTGCTCTCTTATAAGGGATGTTAGAAGGACAGCCAGATCCCTCCTGCCTTTGTGGTATCTTTCCATAACGTTAAATTTCCCAAGTTCTGTGTTGACAGAGAAGTTCCTAGCATACCACTCCACTCCCGTTGCTGCTTTGTGTGTGTATCTATCTTCCCTTTTACGTATCTTCCTTCTACAACAAACAGCCTATTCCTATTTCCCACTTCCTTCTTGTTTCCCCCCAAAAAATGGATCCTTCTTTTCTCCCTGTAGCCTTGATTATTCACACAGTATTATGCAGAACTGCCCTCTAGTTCTACAGATAAATAGAATAAACTGCTCTTAACGTGAATATTCACTCACTGGTACTTTATATAACAGTTATTGAGAGCAAAATACTGAGAAATTTATTACTTGGAGAGAAGCAGTATTTCTCGTAGTGATCACCAGCTCGCATTTCCCAATATTCAGTACCGTAGGATGCGGGATGTCTGGGAATCCTGGACCAGTAGGCACAACATCAGTGAGCACCAGGGACATGACTGCCTGAGCAACAACACCACCGCACAGCACACACGTACCCGGTGCCGTGGATTCACTCCGTAACGCAGCGCGGGGTCTGCCCCAACCCGTACCCTAAGCCCAGAGCACCAGGAAGGCACAGAGCCCAGAGGCTCCTTGCTCTCTCCAGTATGCTTTCAGACGTTGAAAGGTATCGCTCACTGTCCCACTCCAGATACATCCCGGCCACTTCTTGGGCCACACTGCACATTAAAAAGAAGGGTTTATTACATGGTTTACAAACATAGGCCAACTGACTTTTAAGTAGAGATGTTAAAATAATATCAACAATAGAAATGTAGTAAAATAGTCTTTAAGACTTCCTTAGAAATAAACGTTCATAATCCCATAACTTAATTATCTCATTTTCTTAGAACATTGCTGTTTGCCACTAGAACTTGCATGTGCTTGGAAAAAACGAAGTGTTTGCCCATTTGGGTTTGTGCAACAGTTATAATAAGAACTTCCTGAATTTCTCTACTCCTTCTGTGGAAAAGGTGTCACAGCACTCAACTGAAAATAAAAATATTTCTGGATGGTTGTGAATTTTTCCCCTTTATAGAAACTTGCTGATTTTCTAATTATCACACTTTGAAGGCTGCAAGTCTTTTCCCATAATACATTTTGGAAAATATTTCCCCCACCTACAACATCTCTAACTCATTCTGCTAAGTACCCACTTTTAAGAATATTATTCCAACTTCAGCCTCACAGATGTCCTTCATTTACTTATTAGGGCGACTTTCTCCTATATGCCAGTTTCTGCAGATCTGCTGCAGCACTGCTTTTTTATTACCCATATTTGGGTAACATTCCTTCCAATTTTGTTGCCCATCCCTCCCATTTTCAAGAAGAATAGATGAAAAGAGTGAGAAAGACATACAAGAATGATCAGAATGATGCACAGATTTCATTGTGGCAGAAGGAAACGTAGCTCAAAATACTTGACAGTGCTATTTCAGATCAGCTCAGCACATAAACTGTTTACACAAGTCCTCAAAGTCAGATTAAGTAATTCATGTTCACTTATGAGGACTATTGTTATTCTAGGAGAGAATTATTTTTAAGCTATTAAACAAGGCAAATAATTTCTATGACATAGCCATATTCAAAATGTATATGTGCTGTACCTACATGTTACTTATTAATCTGTAACTTAATCTACCACCTTTATGAACAAATTTAAATGTCAGACTGCGAATGCATATAAATTCATTACGGCAGTCTCTCAAAATACATCCTCACACTTGCAGCACTGGAAAAGCTGCACTTTTCACCTGAAAAAGATAACAAAATGGAAACACAATACTGCCCTCCACCTACAAAGTCTCATTGCTCTCAGCAGAGCCCAGATCTCCGCTGTTACAGCACAGATTTTTAATACAACAAAATGCTATATTATTTTTATAAATATGGGTCATGTCTGTGCTGTGATGCACTTCACAGCTGTGATGCACTTGTCTCTAACGTGATAAAACTATCAAAGCTGAAAGTTTCTTGCAGACAGTTTACATTTTGTGATGACATTCCCTTGAATCTTAAATGTAGCAGCCTTTCTTGTTTGTGGGCTGAGAGCTCTCCTCCGGGAATGGAAACATTAGCTACTGATAAAAATATTCATGAACTCTTTGTCATGCTGTTTTTATGGAAGGAAATTCCATCTATATCATAATCATGAACTGACAAGTAAACTAATCTTTGCTTTTATGTATTAGTCATATTTTCCCTTAAGTTCTTTGTAGAGCAAGCGGCACATGCGTATTTAATTTAATTGTGTATAAATATTCAACAGGGCCTTTATCATATCACCTTGATAGCTCATTTGGGCTAATAGCATTTAGCCTTAGAGCCAGAAAAACAATAAATTTTTCACACTTAATACAAAACCATGTGATGTTTATCAGCACTCAGCCTTGCAGAAGTGGATGCTGATTTATGAATAACTAATCCTAAATCTGCATGTCTAATCAAGGAACTGGCCAATGACAGCTAGGATCTCCACTTTATTTTTCACTTTCAGTTACAGTATTCATTGATTTATCTGCAGATTTTACTCATTGTTGTGTGCAACCATGATTCAAAGAAGTTTTCAAGCGATGATACACTTGAATTCTCCAGTTAGCATGTGAGTTGTTTTTCTGTGCATTGTTAAATGGTTGATAGTGGAGAGTATAGACTATGGATACATCCTGTGTATTATGATGATTATTATTTCATACTCCGAACAACTTTGTGACACAAGACAGATAGAACAAAACCTCTCTAGCACGCATGCCTATTGCCCTCAGAACAGCGCCTGAAGCTTTCTGAAGGCATTTATTGTTCCAGCTCACCAAAGACGTCTGAGAAACTTTTGAATCTGTTTTGCCTTTTATACATTGCAGAGAGAACTTCTCATTTTCATCTTTATCAATAGGGCATTGTTGTTGATTCATGCATCACTATTAACATTACAGTTGCCATTAAATGTGCAGGGCAAGCATCTTCACTGCACATAGCTGCAAAGTTTTCTAGGAAGTGAGGGGGGTGGGGGGAAGCGCAGGAACCTTCCCACCTAGTCTGCCTCTTCTTTAGAGAATATGCCATCCAGTGCGCTGGCCCCTCAAAACGCAATAGCTAACAAGGGTGGGAGGGGAAAGAGTCATGACCAGGCAGCTGCACTAATTGCATGTTGGATGGGGCACAGAGAAGCAGCCTAGGAGCTCTGTGCATGAACTTGAAATCCCTGGCTCTACTCCTGCTTACCATTGCCAATATTACATCATTCCACTAGGGCAGTCAGATCAGTTTTCAAACTGCCATTGAACTGGAGGACAGTCGAGGTCATCTTTCGCACCTGTATTATTTACATGCAAGATTTTCAGGAAAAAGTATATTGCAGTCTATTTCTGACCCAAATATATGCTTGCAAGGCAGCCTACGTTCACGTACAGCTTAGAAATACAGTGAGACGTAGGAAGGAAAAAATTCTTACGTAAGGTCCAGCATCACTTATGCTGTAATACCAATTGAATTTGCCCTACAAGCCAATGATAGGGAGTTCAGAGTTATCAAAAGTGAGTTCAGCCATCCAAGAAATACGCCAGGGCAGCTGATTTCCATGATTACCCATTCTTCTCCCCGATGCCTTTCTTACGCGGGAAGATGCTTTAGCTGTTTAACTTCATCTCACTGGAATGTGTTTTGCAAATGTTTTAATAAGTTATAACCCTACTTGTCTATGTAATGCAGTTCCTCAAATACTTTAGCTGTGCTCCTCTCTTCTCAGCTGTTTAAGCTGCAAATTCCATAACGTGTGGGATGTTTAGGAAAGAGGGAAGTTTATACCTTGCTAAATGGGGCTGTTGCTAACTCAATGACAAATTCTCTGCTGGATTAATATCTGAGAGGAGGTTTGGGGTTTTTTTAACTTTTTTTTTTTTTTGTTGTTCTTTTTAAGCTTGTTTATTATCTTTCACGACTCCTGGGAACCTTTCAGGCTGTGCTGGATGTTTTCCACCTCCCACAGTGTGAATGGTGCAGGAGATGTAACCTGCTTGCAGATCCCTCCACATCTAGCAGCTGCAGCAGCTGAAGAGATGCTCGCAGAGTACAGTACCTCCCCCTCAACTGCTTGTTCCCAGCGTTGGCATCAGGTCCTGCTCAGGCACAAATGCTAAGGTGTGGTAAGCCTTCCCCTTCATCATCTATCAAGGGGCCTCTGCTTCCAGGAGGAGCTGTCAGAGGGACATCATCTGTGTTTGAATGAATCCTCATGTTACCAATACCATCAAAATGCTTAGGTAATCATTTTATTTAACAAAACCAGATGAGAGAAAGATGAAAAAGTTTAAAGTGTCTTCAAATCAAGCTGGGTAAAAAAAACCCCAAAACATAAAAAAATCCCCCAAAACCCAACAAACCAAACATATGATGCCCATGACATTTCAAGATGACCAGCCTGAAGAGACTTAAATAGTGTTTTGAAGGAGTCTGAAAAGCAGAAATCAAATCAGCTTTTGGTTTACTGACCCAACAGCAACAAATGCCTTTGAAGATGCCATGTAGACCATTATGTCTACATGAATGCTAAAAATTATAAGTAGTGATACTTACCATTAACTGTAACTGCCTTGATTGCTTTGATCCCTGTTGTGTTTTCCACCTTGCTAAGACTTTGAAAGGCTGCATGAATTGCTTTTTATGTGATTTTAAACATTATATTGTTCTCTCTTCTGAGCAACCCACTCTCATTCTCCAGAGATCAGCCTGACCTTCGGTTCCTGCAGCTTTCAGAAAGTAGCAGCCAGTTAGCAGAGACATATTAATCACAGCGCTTCACTGCAAATGAGGCACGTGGAAGCAAGATCTGTGAGAAGGACCTAAGTTCTCAAAATGACTTTGTTGTAATCTAAGCACCTGGCAGCCTAAATGACACTAAGGATGGCCAGCAACATAGGTATAAGATAAAATAAATTCACAGAAGCCAACTCACATAGTGGAAGTCCACAAGGATTCAGAAGGAAAAGCAGAGGAAAAATATGAGACTGTCAGTGAACTGGGTTTTCTTTAGGCAACGCTCCAGCCACCCCATTAGGCAAACCTAGGACCTCTCACAATGGCTCGCTACCACTAACTATTGCCATTTCTGTGGGAGTTAGGATCGCTAAAACAAACAAATGTTCACAAAAGACACTACCTTCCTCCCGTATAGAGGTTTAAGTCACAGCCCTGGGTACGGAAGACCTGAAGTTGACTCTTTCCGGTGCCTGAGAAAATCTGAACATTATTTTTTTATAAACTACTTAGGTTATTTTCAGTAAATAAGACTTCTTTGGGAAGAAAGGCCACCACAGACCAGCAGCTGACAGCACCAATACCTCAAGGAGGCCTTGGCCATGAACAAGCCTGGAGATAAATCAAATAGGTGACCAATTTTAGCTGGAGGGAGAAGGGGCAGACAAACCTCCCACAACATAATATAAAAATGTAGCCCCAAAGTCCTGTTCATAACAGTTAAGCCATTAAACTTGGGGGAAAAAAAAAA
>VXBL01003932.1:87986-101777 GCA_013400195.1 Aramus guarauna
GGCTTTTGCCTTTGTTTGTCCAGTCTCCTCCCCACCCCGCTGGGGAGGGGTGAGCGAGCGGCTGCGTGGTGCTCGGCTGGGCCTAAACCACGTCACACCATCTAGCCATTTTGCCATCACATCTAACAGGACTTGGAGGACATCGTCTCCTAGCAGGTTTCCAATTACCTTCATGTGTCTCTGTGCGCTGACACCCATAGGCACTTTTCATCTGTGCTCAACACACAGGGTTTGGTTACTGCTTTTGAACAGACTAATTTTAAAGACTTTAGTAATATTTCTAAATAGATACTTCAGTGTGATGTCTACACATCCAACACAATGAGAGCACCTTCAGCCATTCTTTCCCCTGTCAACAGAGCACTCAGCCAATGCAAATCTGCCCTAGAGATTACGTGATATCCTCCCCCAGAACGGCAGTCTGCTTTGGGATTTGTAGTCACACGGCTGATGGCTAGACAAGCACCAAGTAGCATGTGCACAGATAGACGCAATGGATGCAGGAACTGGACCACACGTTCCCTCCTGAGAGATGTGAACTCTTTGTCCTTGGAGGTGCATCTGGTTAGAGCAGTCAGTCTGGCTGGTAGATTTTTGTGAAGACACACACACCCCCTGCCACAGGCAGGGGAAAAACAAACAAACAAACAAAATCAACTCTTAAAGATTTCTAGAGATCAGTCAAAAAGAAGAAGACACACACAAGTATCTTCAGGAGGGGAACATGCTATCCTGCTTCTCATAGCCCAGCAGACATGGTCACCCAAGCATTTTTGAGTGCAGCAAACGCCCTGGGCCCTGTCTGATGTGCCCTGGGGCCAGAGACCAGCAAAATGAGAACACGGGATGGAAACATGAGATGTAGAAGTCAGCCCGTTTTTTTGTTCTTATTTTTAGGAAGTAAGAGTAATCACTGTAACAAATAGCTGGGAATTAGTGGAAGTCCTGACACTAAGACCAAGTGTCCTTGTGGAAGATAGGCTTGTGTTAAGTTGTTTTTATTTAGGCAGGTTGTGTTCAATTCAGTCCAAAACTGAGAAATATAATGGCCTATAGCATGCCAAACTAAGGTCAAATTAAGTGATCTAATCAACTTTCTGACTTAAATATATGAAAACACTCAGTAGAACAGCAGCAAGAGAAGTCATCTCCAGAATTTGTCAGATGGAAGAATTGCTCATGCTAGCTGAATATGCATTTATTCTGAAGCCTTTCCTCAGCACTACAGAAATACATCAGTCTAAACAAAACCTACATTATTTACTTTTTAATATAAGGAACTCTATTGAATTATTTAAAAGAAATTCATATTTATCTATAACTGAGACACTTTCTCACCCTGAAAATTACATTAAGAACATAGTTGCTAGCTAAAGTTCACGCTCAATGGATGTTTTTGGTTTTTAAGGCACTTCATCTAATTACCTTGTAGCGGAATTCCACTCTAAAGGGCCAACTCCCGAAATAGTTTCCTATATGTTTAAGCTCATTATAATGAATGTACATTTGCTTAGTCTCACAGCACAATGCCAAGAGATTTTTAATGTGACTATTTTAGTTTTTCCAAGATAAATTAGCATCAGCTTTTTTTTTTTTCTTCTTCCCCCCTACCACCCGCTTTCCCCCTCCCCTCTTTTCAATACCTGTATTTTCTTCAAGTATCAGAGGTGCAGAATGACTTTTAAGTACACATTTGGCATAAACCTCTGAAAAAATATTCTAAGTGAGATTAGATTTTTGTTTAATTGTTGAAAAAACAAACATTAGATAGAACAGATATTGAGAGCTTTAGCTTACACATGATTAAAAATACCTGTAAATTGAAATACCTTTAATAAAATCTCAGAAGGCAGCCTTTCTCATGAAGTGTAATTTTATTTTGACACATGTATTTCTTCGTAGATGGTTGTTGGTTCCTTTTATTAAAGATGTTGAAGAAAGGCTCCAGCAACATTTTTCTGACCAAGCTGACCACTGCACAATCCTGCAACATCTCCCAGGGCGCATGTAATATCTACGACTGCTTGAATTCTTGCAGAACACTCTGTATCAGTTAATAGACAACCTTGTCCATAGCATTGCAGATGTTAGAGGAGTCAAAGGTTCATTTTGGCAAGACACTAACAGAAACCATTCTTAATAAAGATAAGGTTTCTCATGAATAATAAAAAAATAAAAGCAATTCCATCAGTTGTCTTTTGGCTCATATTTCCTGTCACAGATGACTTTTTCCTAATTTGGAAAAAAATATATTTCCAAGCAACAGCAGGCTTTTTATTAGTTTTATAACTTCATAGGAATTTCCCACTCTTGTGCCTATGATATTCAGGAATTCAGAGTACCAAAAAATATCCACTTTCCTCATGGATCCCTACCTAGTTGCCACTGCTTTCCTAGTGGAAGAATCTCTACCCTTTTCTCCTGTCAGGCAAGAAACTCAGCTGTGTCAAGTTACAAATTCCTACCACAAGTAAAATGGAAAAAAAAAAAATCAGTTTATAGGTGATGTTTTGCCATTGCCTAGACTTGCAGGTCTTCCTTTACGTAGCACTGCTCTACAGTCAGGAGGCATTACATTCATTTCATTTGGCATCACTGGGCCTCAAAGCAAGAGAGATGCTTTCCTTCAGCAGGATGGAAGAGCTGGCATTTTTAATTCACTTTCTCATGTGTCTTGAAGACACTTAATCCTCTGTTTGCCTGTCTCTGAAGTTACCTTCATTTTCTTATGAGATTATCTTGTTCATAAATACTGTTATCAGAAAGCATCACCTTTCTCCCTGCACACATCATGCTACCACTGCAGTATCAACTGCTGGCATCCTAAATATAAATAACTATGGATTTTATTTGATATTTAACCATTGTCTCTTTTGACACTTTAACGTTACAGGAACTGCAGATAGGTAGGTTTCTAACATGTTTATTCTGGGTTTTCTACTAATCAAATCAGAAAATGACAAAATAACTTGAAAGATCCTAGATCTTTGTTGGCTTTGGACATCATTTTCACCCCCCTCCCAGTGCTTCAGCATGAGGAAAAGCAAGCACCTAGAATCGCATATCTAAGCCTGAACTCTGCAAAGCCCAGCTTTTCATGCTCAGACTATGGCTCATGACAAACATTAGACTCATCTGAAGCCACTGAGATGTTTCTCTGTAGTAGCTTCCATACTATGTCACATCACAATGAAGGATAATGGTACAAGAAATTAAGGGTAAAACTGTAAGTAAGGCAAGTATTATTTCCCTTGCCTCCAGAAACACAAATGAGTTAGAATAACTTTGATCTTCCCTAAGCCACCAGTTTGAGGTCTCTTGCTTGTCTTGGCCTTTATTTTTAGCATATACAGCAGAGTGTTTCTTCAATACCTCTAGTTAAAGCAGTATGAAAAGGCCTTCTCAAACCTCTGAACTGGTCAGAGACTTTCATGTAATCTTTTAATATATTTTTATGTAACACATGAGGGATCATCATTCTGCTCTGGAGATAGAGTGCCATACAAGATCAATTGTCTTTCACTAACTACTTCATATATTTGCATCTCACGAACAGTGAGGATTATGGGAACCTTTTCCTGTGCTAGAAAACCAGACATACTGGGAAAACCAGGATCCATCAGAGTATTTGGTAAAGCACATGAGAACCTTCAGAAAACACCCATAATCTTCCGCACAAAGAAAAAGCAGCGCAGCTCACACCGATCCATGCTGTGGCTGCATGCATGGCTGATATTACCAGTGTGAAAATGTCCACATTTTGTCGGTGTGCATCGCTCTGCAGATGCCGCTGGGTGCCCAGAGCCCCGCTGACTTTCCTCAGGGTCCCCACCACTGCTGGGCTCCCTCTTCCCAGAGATCTTCCCCCTGACTGTCCTTTTGGCTGTGGCAAAATAAAGATTTCCTTCCCCCTTTAAAATCAATAGCTATTTCTCTTACAAGAATACCCAATCTCTGAACTTCCAGGATTATTTTAGAATCTATATCACATTGCCAATTTCCACCTCAAACCTGTATAACATAATTTCCACTCTGCTATTTCCTACAAGTACTGAAGCTTTTTCAAGCAGCTAATACCATGAATAATCAGTTTTCACTTTTACCCTAAAGACAGCAGAATTTTCTTGCCTCTTCACAGTTTTAATATCTTCCTGAAATCGAAGCAGCCATTTCCTCCTTAAAATTGCCATCAAAGAGGCACTCAAACTGTGAAGACTTCAGGTCAGAAGCAAACTATCAGCAGATAAGCTTTGGCTGCCCGGCACAGCACTGCTCCTTCTCTTCTTTTACAGTCCAGCACTTTCAGGTAGCAAATGATGCAATCTCCTAAAGAAGAAAAAAAATCTGGATATTCTCCTACAGTATCGAATAACAGAGATGAGAAATCAGGAGACATGGAAAAGAACATACTATGTAGAAAGTGAAAAACATCGCAAGTGGGAGAAGAGGGAAGAGATGCAGAACAGCTGCAGGTTGTAAGGCTTAGTCTATGCGAAACATGAGCCTGGAGATGCAACTCAACCAAGATCCTTATTTCCATCTACCAAAATGTTATACAGAGAAGTGAGTGGAATTATCAGTAATAGCTATTACTAAGAATAAGTGGAACTACAGTATAGTAAAATATTGTTACTTAACCTTAAGAAAGTATCCTGTAGTCTAATAGCCAGTGAGTTACTTTATCCAATAGCTGTAGTTCTCCCTTCATTATTTGTTCTAAAATTCTTATTTCTCAAAAAATTGCATTTTTTTCTTCTTCCAAAGCAGAAGTCCCATGATTCCCATATATATATATATATAAATTTTTTTGTTAAACAGAAGATATGTTCAGTCACAAATCAAAATTAGTGGAAAGAGAGGAAACACAGGCTACTTAAGCTAATGCCTTGCAGGAAATTACTCCTTTTTGATGTCTATTTTCAACATATGCAACTTCTAAAAGCAGGCCTAGGAGTAGTTGGTCTAATGAAAAGACTAATCTCAAATCAAGACAGAAACAGGTGACAGGAATTATCAGCTTTACATTAAGCACATTCAAAACCTCAGAGACACACAGCTATCCACACAGCAACGCTGTATTGCTGTTTTCATGCTACGTAACCTATATAGAAACACGTGTTAGAGGCAGAGCACTGACAGCTCAGGCATACTGCCTTAGTCACAAGCATTTTCTAAAGGATGAAATACAGAAGGAAGCAAGTAATTTCCTTGTAGCTGTTACCATATTTATTGTCTACTTTTATTGTTCATCAAATAAACACACACAAAAAGTGTCTTAAAACCACAAAATAACTGTTTAACTACCCTGCATACATAATTGGATGTAGTTCAATGAAAGAAAGACTTGATTTTTTTTAACTCTGGTTTTAAAATAAAAAAGCATCTAATTCTGTATCTTTAAAAATAGATTCAAACATTACTTATGTCAAAAAATTGTATGAGAATCATAGTTTGCTTTTTCCCTTTGAAGTAACCCACGGATTTTGTGTTATAAAAAGACTCCTGGATTCCTGGGACACACTTGAAATAGTAACTTATCAAGATCCATTTTGTGCCTTCAAAAATTTAACAATAGTCCTCCCCTGCACTGGAATTTCATCACATTTTTTCACATCTAGAGTGGATTTAAAATGAAAATAACTAAATCAACTACTGCAACTTCCATGTTATAATCATATGCTTGTTTAAAAAGGATAAGCATGAAGAAATGGAAATGCTACTATTGCTCTGTCATTTGTCTAACTGTGTTCATAGACTTAAAAATATTCCCTTGGAAAGAACCCAAAGAAGCTTATGAAACAGTGACAGACATCGTCCTGTAGAAACTATTCATCTATTTTAAGAAGCTAAAAATGTGGAGATTGTACTTTCTGGAGGTGTATTAAAGATATATAAATGCTACAAGTGCAAGTGGTTGGAGTTCTGAATATTTGTGATCAGGAAGAGTCAGAGTTGGCAGGGCAATAGACTGAATTTTTTGGGGGTCTCATGAATCGCTACCTCTTGCAAAAGGCAAGAAAAAAAAAGAAAAGGGCATAAGCTTCCAAGAATGTTTAGTTCCTTTCAGAACAACATGTGCTGAACTGCTTCACCACTGATCCTGCAAAGACACCCTCAGTACTCAGCTGCAGGCTTAAACTTCAAGAACAGTTTCAGAAATTACTTTTTATTCTGCTTGCCAAGGAGCTAAAGCCTTTGCTGGAATGGTCTAAACTGTCTGGGTACCAATTCCTGCGATTTATGTCAAGAGGAATCACAAGAAGCTTCTGGCAGAGCTTCTTCAACACCCCACTGTCCTCTTCCTCACACTCACATGAGGGGTCAATGTGGCCACAGCAGCCTGGCTGGAACCAACATCCTAAAAAGCCCACATCACGAGCGTGGTCACAGGCCAACAGTAGAGTCAGAGCTCCGGTCTTGGCATGGTCTACTGCTCCTCAGCACATCCCCGTACATCCACTCCCTCCTTGACTCCTTTAAGCTGCCTCCATCGCCTCCGCTGAGACAGTTCACAGTGACAGGGATAGGGCTTGTAATACGTAAACAAACTGAACTCCAGAATCCACAAAGCAGGATTTTGCAAGCAGGTCAGAGTGTTAAAGCATCATGTGAGAAAGAGCATTTTGTTAGAAACAAATATTTAATTCACCACAACGCTAACGCAAGTGATGGGATAATAATTACAGCATGAAGTAGGCGACCTTTGAAAACACATCAAACAAGTCACCCGGGCAGCAGAACTGGCCATAAACGGTGGGTGCATCGCTCCCCTGGAATGTGCACGAGGTACCATTGACGAAGAAAGAGAAAACACTATAAAACCAGCGTGGAGCAGTGGGAGAGCCAAGACCATCATGCTGGGGCTTTTCATTACAACCCAGCCCGAAGCCAATGTGCTTGGTCTACAGCAAAGAAGTGCTGGCATTAATTTGCCACCTGTAAATTCAGCAAGAGGATCACAAGTATAAACAGTGCATGCAAGGAGGTTGACATCGTATTTATTGAAGATGAGAAGGTATGGCCGTAAAGGCAAATAGCCTGTAGCAAAGTGATTCAGCTTCTGCAGAAATCCCCTATGGGGAAAAAAAAAAAAAAAAACCTCACCAACCCAGGGAAATAATAAAACAAGTTAAATATAACAAATATGGAGCAATTGAAAACATGAAAAGCAAGTGAAGAATACTTACGGCAGATGGTGTAAATCCTGCGACAAGCAGAAAGCAAAAGGATTGCCACGTCTTCCCCACATGTCCTTTTTTGTACTGGCGTAAGTTTGTCCCCACTGGTCATTAAGCAGCGCTCCTGTACTCAGCAGGTGTGGGTATGAGCTCTCAGCAAAGTATCTCCGCTCTTTAGGCTGTAAAAAATTCATTTTACTTTTAAAGGTTTCCAACTAATTTCTCAGTACCAGCAAAAATGGTAACCATAAGCTCTTAAGAATACTCTTCTCACACCGGTCAACATGTAAAATTCAGCAAAAGAGAAGTGTAGCCATTTGCACAACCTAGCGGATTTGTCATTTTTCTCATCTGATCTTCTAAATCTAGTTTCCAAGAACAGCTACTGGGCAATGATTAAACAACCTTATTAGATTTCCTTCTTATTTAGATTACTTTATGCTTAAAAGCACAAGACATACTTTATAGATTGCTTTTCTTTGCAATAAAAAGAATACTTATAGGTATAATTTTGGTTCTCTTTATCCATATTGAGGATTTTTCAACAAAAAATTCTATCAAGTTGGGAAAAAAAAATAAAATCAAAGTCTCCATTGAACCCCTGAATAGGTTTACAATTTCTTCTTCTATATCTGTCATAGGAAGCAAGGAAAAATTCATTCATTTGCATAATTACCATATAGACATCATCATCTTTAAAATGTTGATTTTTTTGCCTCAAAACTTGATTGCCAGTGAAATTACAGCAGAATTACCTAAGCTAGGATGAGAATCAGTGACACCCCAAGATGGTTCTGCAGAATAAACTGCTATGTAGCCTGTTTAAAACAAAAGATGCAAGGCAGATGCATTGATTTCAGTTGTCTGAGAAACACAAAACCAGTAAGCCATTGCCTGACAGGTAAAGGAACACAACCTTACAAAAATAAGTTGATAGAAAAGTTTAAAGTATGAACACCTTTTTAAATGGATACAGAAAAGTATTTTAAGTCATTTTAATCTCTTTTCCTTCTCAGAATTTCTCACTATATCTATTAAAATAGTTTGTTATAAGAATGCTTTGTAGGTAGGAGAGAGACTGGTGCTACTGATGGCTACTAAATAGCCATGCCATTGCATAGAAAGTGTTGCAGTTTTGATGCTTAATTCTTGTAATTAAGGAAAAAATGAACTGTGGGACCCCCTTGGAGAAACCTATTTAGTCAATGGCCTAGAAGTTAGACAGCAAGGTGTCTTCCCTTAACAGCAGATGACTCCCTTCATGCCAGATTACACAATGGCATGTCTACTCATGAGAAGTTTCCTAAGTGTCAGATGTACTTCTACGAGACGTTTCAAATTTGTAAGAATTGGGATTTTCCTAAAAAGAACTTTCTACTAAAAACTTAGCAACCAGCACCAGGGCATTAAAAGCTCATGCCCTATTCTTTGTCACCAGTGGACAGGTTAAACTACGTACATGCAATGGGAAATACGATTCATCTACACAAAGAGACAAATGAATTTGTTTCATTCAACTATACAGGGATACAGAAAACGGACTTGAATTGTCAACAGTAAGTTCCTCTTTCCAAACTCACTGAAGAGCTGGAAAGCCTAAAGTGAGACAAAAAAAAAAAAAAAAGACAGAAGAAAGATTGTCATAGACAGTCAAAAGGCACCATGTAAAAGTCATGGGTCATCCTAAATTTCCTGTGCACTATTGCATCCTAAGATGAACAAAATTTCTCAAGATGATTGCTAAGGAACTGTACCCACAGAAAGACTGAAAGTTCAAGATGACACTTGTAGACTAAGAAAGAAAGAAGCAATTTGGCAGATGGAGAAGCACTGAGATTGATTTTTCCTTCCTTTTTCCCAAACATGCACATTGTGGAAGTCTAATATAAAGAAGAAAAATGTACAAGATTCCAGTAGATAGAAATCAAAACTCAGCTGAAACTAAATTACAGATCTTTATTCAACCATGGTAAAAAATGATTTTTTAATTGTGTGTATTAGGTCTCACTCAAAGATATAATCTAAAAGGATTATGGACGTGATACACAGCACAGTACGACTGCATGCCTTGTATTATACAGGGAACTACTTTACAGAGTGAGAACTGACCCACGCAGACTACCAACATACACTTCCCAGAGAATCAGAAGTGTCAAACGGGACACAGATGCAGGGCTGTAATTTTTATTTCTGATGCTATGTGCCTTTGAGCACATTGCTTTTTTGTAATAGCAGTTTGTCCCTTACATAATGGAGAGAGCACAAATTGTGAGAGCACAGTATTTGAAGATACGAACTGCTGGCTCTGAAACAGAAGTCGAAGTATCTCAGATCGGTCACCCTGGCTTTCGGTACCAAAAATACGTGGATAACCTGGAGACTCTCATATCTTACCATAACCACATAGTTCTGCTCGGAAATTGCATTCACAAAAAGGAAAAGAATGCAATCCTACGTTCAGGGCAAGGTTTTAATGTATAACTGCAAGAACGGCTGTGGAAGACAAGAGCAGGAGAAGAGCACCTAATTAGCTAGTTGAAAAGTGCATCCTCATGCATATGAAAGCAAAGTTTGACAAGCAGTCATAAACTGACATTCCCTAATTTTTCAGTGCTTAAAAATTCAATCATTGCAAAAATTGAAGCATATGCCATCACAGTATATACACACAATGCAGTCATACATAGAATCATAAAATGGTTTGGGTTGGAAGGGACCTTTAAAGGTCATCTAGTCCAAATCCCTGCGATGAGCAGGGACATCTTCAACTAGATCAAGTTCCTCAGAGCCTCATCCAACCTGACCTTGAATGTTTCCAGGGATGGGGCACCTACCACCTCTCCTGGCAACTTGTTCCGGTGTCTCACCACCCTCATTGCAAAAAATGTCATCCTTATATCTGATCTAAATCTACTCTCTTGCAGTTTAAAACCATTACCTCTTGTCCTACCCTATACATAGGTTCAAAAGGTCTGGTATTCTGGACTAGCCCCAAATCAAGCACAAAGCTGTATACGTGCTTATACTTTACTGGTAACTTGGAAGTTTTTTTGAAACTCTACAATGTACTGCTAGAAGGTCAACAGAAGCATATTTAACTGCATGCATCATCTCTGCAAATTATTTGTGCTAACAAAAGTTAATTTATACACAAGAGCTACAGACATAAGGATTATAAATATAATGAGTATTACAAAGTCTAAAATAAAGAGGCAGTTTTACTGCTTAGCTGTTTTGTTGATTAAATACTTTCAAAGGTGCAATCTCTGAAAAATTATTTCAGTCCAATTCAACAAAGCTTAGTGTATACCAAGAAATGTTATTTCCAGCTTACAGCCTTTTTCAAGGCAGACAGTTGGCATTAGGCAGCTAGTTTCAATTGAAGCAAATGCCTTCTTTCTGTGTATAGAGTAGTTACATAAAATATAGGTCTTCTCTGAAGTTTAAAAAACTATCAGTTTTCTAAAACATTACCAGGAATTTCTTTGCTAAGTTCAGTATTCATCATAAGCTTTTTTCTACCATTTCGACTATTTTGCTAAAAATACACGCCCCCACTCACAAGAGACATGGTAGTCAATTAACACTGACCAGCAGCCTGAGAGAGGCAGAGCTTAGTAGTCTCCTGATTACCACTGCAATTACATTAGATATTAAATGCTAACATTCTAATTGCTTAAATTAATATAGGCTTAGAGATGCAAAGGTACTTAAAACTGTTTCTACTTAAGTATCCAGGATCTTTAGGCTATTTTATTTGTTCTTGCTTCATATCTTTCCTACAGTGACTACAGAATCACTATAAGTTTACACATCTTAAGCTGACAAAATAGAAATACCTTGGTTATACAAATACACAGGTCCTATTCCTGTAGCTGATCTTCACAAAAAAAATAAATAAAAAAAAAAATTATTGAGACATTACTTACTTTCTGTTTTTTTCTGGACCTCTAATACTCCCAGCACAGGTAAACAGTACCAAAATATAGCAGCTTTGGCTGCAAGTATCAGTATTGTGAACACAAGCATGCAGTCACGTGTTTAGAATAGCTAGATCTCATGTAGAGATCTGGGAGAAAACCAAGATTTATTCATCTACATGACTATGATGACAAAGGTTCTCCATTAATACCCTTGGGCAAACCGTACACGTTATTGATTAGGAGATAAGATACTTAGCAACAGTCCTCCCACCACAGAAAAATCTGCTACTTGCTCGGTAATTTTGCCTAAAAAGTAAAATATACAATGAAAACCACCTGTTAAGGAAGTCCCAAGATAAACGGGTAAAAGGGAAATTTAAGTCCAACAAGCAAGTTAGGGAAAGAAAAGCAAGGCTGCCACCCACAATCAGTTTCACAGAAATTGAGACAAAAAATATGGAGCAACTGTTCAGCAGTGCAGTGATATACCAAAATGTTTCGTGTACCATGAATTTATATTACAGCTATGAAATGGAATTCATAGAATCACAGAATGGGTTGGAAGTGACCTTTAAAGGTCACCTAGTCCAACCCCCCTGCAATGAGCAATTAATATACTGAAAAAGAATTTGGTGCATTTGCTGGAAGTAGGCATAAAAAAAAAGATTTGGTAGCTGTCACATTTCTTGTATTTAAAATTCAAAAATCTTTTTATAGTAAAAGCATGTTAAAAGCTAGCACTTACCTAAGATAACTAATTTTTTAAGGGTGAAATTATAAAATTTTAAGATTACTCAAATTATACCATCAAAGGACTAAATTGTACATTTGCCAAGTTAGTTGTCAACTCAAGACTTTTAGTGAAAAAGCCACAGGAACGAGCAGGAGGTTGGACAAAATGACCCTGTGAGGTCTCTTCCAACCTCAACAGCTCTGCGAGTCTGATGCTGCTTGAGTGAGTCAACACTGAACTCAGTTCTTAGCCAGTATCTGGAGCCTGGGGACTAGACCTTCCCATGCTCCTCAGAATTCTACGTGGATGATGGTACTACGAGGGAGTGTTAATACAGCCGGTGCTAAAGGAAGTAACCATCCTTTATCATTTATCATCACTGCTTGAGGACCGCAGAATGGCTTGTTAAGTGTTCTAAAGACAACCGTGACCTTAAAATGCAGCACGGAGATAGCTTGCTGAAGTTTAACAACCAAATGTAGCTTGAAAAGGCAATAGTTCTTGCACAGTGAATGCTTCATTTCTAAAATTATCAATTTGGCATTAAGAAATATTTCCCCATGTTACAATTTATTAATGAAAAAATTATAGGAATGAATAAGCATTATGAAGTACTATTCAATTTTTGCTACAACTGTTTACAGCCAAGCTGGCTTCTAGCTAAAACCCCACAAAACAAGAGAGGATGCAATATTAGGACATGGAGAAAATATGCGCTGCAAAAAGGCACAGAATAATTTTTGCAGAGCAGAGGGCAGACTTTCCAGTCCTGCTATGCAACATACGTAGTGACAACTATGTTTAGGGAATAGTGTATACTTAAGTGTAAACTGGCCGTACTCATAGACCATCTTAAGATTCAAATGAACCGCAGCTGAATTCTAACCAGCACAACCTCCTGACTTGAGCCCTGCTGCAGAGCTGTGCAAAAAGCCATGTGCTTCCCGGAGTATTCAAATGGCTACAGCCTTCCAAGAACACTGGGAGGGGGTGGAAATCCCTTTCAAATTATCACCCCCTTGTTAAATCTGCAGGGTAACAGACGCTTTCAATCACCTTTCTCTACCATTCATGTTCCTTTTTGTACTTCAAAAATATAGTTCCTTTTGTCTACAGCCAGACTTACGGAATAAACACATTAGCAGGAGCACAAGAGGCTTTTTTAGTAATCAGTTTCCAACATGCAGCTGCACAAAAGAATTAAAGAAACCTCAGATCATCGAATTTATCCTCCAACTTCCCCCATCCCCTCTAAATATGCTCCTCATCCAAATTATATAGCGATATACAAAGTTTTATTACAAAGCAAGATGAAACACATAGGTGGTGCGTAACAAGCATAGCTTCAAGAACTAGTAAGGCTGTGACATACAAAAAATATGTAAACTACATTTTTTTCAATGACTGTTCAGAATCATTACTATGTTAGGAGTTTGTTTGACAGAATTTCCATTTTGAATATACATAAAGATTATAAAATGAAACACATGACAAATATTCCTAAAAACCAAAGCCATTGCTGGTTATTTATATTTTAAAAATATGATGTCATGTAACAATAACAGATACATCCTGGTATTCTTTTAAGTGGCAGATATCAGCAGGGAAGGACTTTTTCTCCCCTCATAGTTTGCATTACAGTACTTTATTTTAATCAATTTATTTAGGTGCTTCACAAGTTCACTTTCATATATTGCTCATGTGTTTCGGAGTTATATAAACGTCAGTCACACCTTTGTCTATCTTAAGCTAAAAATCAAGCCAACTTTCATAGCATCATAAATCATCACTGCTACTGTCCACATATAAGCTCATACATATATATATATTAATCTGGGAAACAATAAACTGAAACTAGAAAGCTCAGATTTTTATTTTTTTTTTTAACAGACAAAGATGAAAGAATTACTTTTTTTTTTTTTTTTTTTTTTTTTTTTAATTTTTGGGGTGGGGTGTG
>VXBL01003932.1:101785-112833 GCA_013400195.1 Aramus guarauna
AAACTCTTAGCATGGACTTCTGTACTTACCTCACTTCTGTGCTCAGGACACCATCCCAGAGCCTGCCACAAACTTCACAGTATGTTGTCCACACAGAGTAGCAAGACACACAACCCTTAGTGCTTAATGAGATTAAAGTATCAGAAAAACATTTTTAATTTTTGTATGCCCAAAAAGGACAGCTGCTTGTAGCGACACAGTCCAGTAGGGCCATCATCAAATCTGGTTTTATCCAACTTGGAAGAAGCTGACCAACACATCCTTTCCTCTGTGAAGAAAATTTGAGAACTTTTGCTTATCTTTGAAGTAAGGTATTCAATAATGGAAGAGTGGCGCCTTGCGTAGTAGTGCTGGATTGCACACTGCTACACAGATCCATTGCTGTTACTCAAGGAGTAACTGTCCTCCCAGAAACGGAAGGACTCTGTGCCTCTTAGCTAGGCCTGGTGGCTTCTGGGAGAGAATTAGTCCCTGAAGGACAAATATTATTCAAAGCAGTAGGGAGATTATCTGAGGCTGGGAGAGTTTTGTCAGCAGGATAAAAGATATCAGCATATCAGAAGGAATGAATAGTGCTCTGTGTATGCTTTCTTAAACCACTTGTGACTCAGTTGACTTAAGGAACAAGACTGCATCCAAACTGCAGACAGAACCAAATTCTCATTTAATTGAAGGTCAAAAATTCAGTGATAATATTGCATCATGAAATTTTTTTTACTTTAAACCCATTCTATAGATTTAAGTTATTACATATTTGACACTGGGCAGTACTCAACTATAATATTGTTCTTGAAGAACAAGGCACATTTTTTGATAAGTAATTTTAAAATAAGTCAGCACATCAACTAGCAAATTTATCAGGTAAGAATGCAACTTGACGAAATGACATTCTCTTTTCCAGAGATCACATCTGAGATTTATTTCATCAAATGTGTGATACAATTACAAGCCCATGCATTTCATAAAAATCTTAACTTAAAATTGTTAAGGAACAAAATTTTAAATAAAGCATATACATAAGTTTCTGGGTATTCAAGTGGACTGGTTAGTCTGGAGGAGTATTATTTGCAACATATGGGCAGAAGAATTGACATTTTCATGTGATCATTTCTTTATCTCTCTTCCTCCTCCACTCCACACCTTCCAAAGAAAAATCATAGCTGAATAACTCTAAGGATTAAGTCCTAGACATAAGCTCATAGTGGAATCCAGAATTTCACTTTCCTTTGTCTACAAATTTATAGTACATCTTTTTATACTGTTACTAAAAAAATAAAATAAATTAGACATTATAAAAATGTAGCGAGTATAAGTATTTTGAAAAGTGTCATTTATCACTTCAATTTGCTGACAATATTAATATATGTCCACTTAAATTCTTTAATCAAGAAATCAATTACAAGGTAATTCTTATAATTCCTGAATGTCATTGAATATTAATGCCTCTTGTAGAAAAGTTAGGTATTTCTATGTAATGAAACTGCTGAAGGAATCAAAGAAAACCTGCAACAAATTAACAACATGAAATAAATATTATAGATAGTATTTAGAAGGCACACAAATACTTCAAACACATACAGTTTCAAATCTTTATTGTTTTAAAATTCTACATGTCTTTTACAATTACAATAATTTGTTACTTAAATGACTCTTGTATGGTTAATGTACAATGAGTTTTTTCCTGAAACTCAACCATGAAATACAATTTCATCAATATGATTTTTCTAAATAGATTAATACAAGATTTCTGTTTTGTTGGGAAGAACAAGTGCTTCACTTTGAACAAACAGCACGGGTGTCTTCCCTTCAGAATCTGTGATCAATCCATTGAAAGTGCTTTTGAAGATTGCAGATCTAACTGTGACCGATTTTCAAAATCGGTCTATCAAATTACAAGGTTTTTTTAACATTTAAGAGCATTTTCATGTAATGAAACAAGTTGCAGTAGTTATTTTTATTCATCTACTGAGGCAAACTCATGTCGAAGAAAAATTATATGATTATCTGCATGCAATGAACACTCCTCTTTAAATAGTTGATGAATTTTACACATATAAAGAATCTGTTAAAGAGTGCAAGTACTTTGATAATGATTTCACAAAAGGACATATGCTGGTAATAATGGTAACTAACATTTAACATCTAAATACAAGCTAATGTCTATTTAACAGGCAATTAACATGGCTAACAAACCATGTTTCATGTGGCTGCCCTTTGAGAAAATGAACTCATTTGGTCCACACTCCTGAAGTTATCTGGGTAAAAAATTGGAACAGTTAGGGCCAGAGTTTTTGATGAAATTCTTTTTTTCTAAAATGTGATCTGTTAAAAAGTAAAAGCAGTACATCAATGACGTATCTTGTCACATGACCTCAGTATAAAAAGATGGCCTCGTATTTGGAGCGATGAACAAGCACTGAAGGACAAGTCAAAAAAGAATGGAGACAGAATGAACTAAAATTTTGTTGTGTTATACTTTCTTGTTCCACGGTACTGCTTTCACTCTGTAGAATTTTGTACCCAAAGGAACTTTGAATCTGTTTTGTGCCTACAAAAAAAAAAGAAAAAAAAAAAAAGAAAAAAATCAGATTACATTAGAAATATGGGATTATTCCTTGCTTTTTATGTTTTTAAGCAGAAACTGATTCCCACCCTTCAACATTTACAAGACCCTTTGGAGTCTGGCAAGGTTCTGGACACTACAGACATGAATCTACCCAAGCCACTGCTCATTTACTCTTTTTTCTAGTTCCCCTTGTCTTACTATTTACTGACTAAAAACCATAACAAGTATGGCAAAACCTAGGGCAATTTTCATCTCACTTTTTATGCCAAGAGCACTTTTCACCATCATTACAAACATTAAAACTGATTTTCTTCTCTATTATCAGATGATTTTCCACTCCTATTTCCTTACCTTTTTTGCCTGGCAATATTCCTTTTCCATCACTTTTCCTAGCACCCAAGGTCTCCTAGATGCACCTGAAGCTAGAGAGACAATGTATTTATTATTTTGGATAATCAGCTACAGGTAACTGGATATTACATTCAATATGGTTAAAGATTATTTGCTACAATGATTTAATTGAAAGTAGAAATTCTTAAAAAAAGGTTTTTAATAAATTAAAAAAAATAAATAAGTTCAGATGTCAAGACAGGTCACTGGCATTTTCAAACAAAAGGATTGATTTTTCAGTTTAAATTTTGTTTTAAAAGCTAACATTAAAGAAGACAAAAGCACATCAAAACTGAAATTCATTTAGTGATTTAAAAATATTATAGTCAACGCAGCTTGACATTTTGGTCTCATTTAAGGTCAGAATTTCTTAAATTATTTCAAAGGATAGATAGTCTTCTATACTCAGCTATTATTGCCCTTACTGAAACATTTGATTATTTTTCTGTATTACTCATGGAAATTAGTTACTCATAAATAATAATTTTAAAGCCCTGCACATCTGCTAGTTTTGGTTGCAATCTTCTAGAGTACCCGGTACTGTTTGGAAAGGAGAAAAATGAAAAACCTCAGTAATAAACTGACAGGTCAGAAGAGCAACCATTGGCATAAATACACTTTCAACTTGCATTTGTTTCTGTAACAGTACAGGAACGTCTATTTATCTTTTATTCCAAGAAATTATATCCATTTTACTAGATTTGCTCTTTTCTAACTATTACTAACCACAGCATGAAGAAAACATCACATCATATGGAAGGAACACCTCACACATGCTCTGCATAATACTAAAATCAATGCTTTTCTAAGCATGACTAATTATGAGATACAGTATA
The DNA here is from genome assembly GCA_013400195.1 of Aramus guarauna. Taxonomy (NCBI): domain Eukaryota; kingdom Metazoa; phylum Chordata; class Aves; order Gruiformes; family Aramidae; genus Aramus; species Aramus guarauna. Next base: position 105,578 of record VXBL01003932.1, read on the forward strand.
TCTAGTAACTAGAACATGAGTCACTCAAGAACCAGAGTTTGAAATTTTAATCTTAGCCTTCATGATTAAACTGGCTGTTAATGGAGCAGATTCTGTTCTACTCCACACTCCTACAATCAGTGCAAAGTATTCATATCCCCACAACTAATATTTAAATTACTTAAAGGTTTGTTTTTTTTTTTTTTTTTTAATTTGCTTGGCTGATAGACTTTGTTGATCTAACAACGATAGCGAGAAAGATGCAGGGGTTTTTCCCTTACATTTGCACATGAGAACTTCCATATCCGAAAGATAAGGGACAACATAGAAACCACGCAGTTCTCAAACAATTTCAGCGTTGTCATAGCATTCTAAGTGCTCTTAATGTAGGCAGAGACAACATACAATATCCTAAATCTCTGACACTTAATACTGTAGGTGGATCTATACAGAATTATTAATTGCATATGTACATGTTGGTGCAAAAGGTCAGATTGTGATTCTTGCTTGTATCAGAAACGGTGTGGCCAGCAGGACTCGGGAAGTGATCGTCCCCCTGTACTCCACACTGGCGAGGCTGCACCTTGAGTGCTGGGTTCAGTTTTGGGCTCCTCACTACAAGAAGGACATTGAGGGGCTGGAGCATGACCAGAGAAGGGCAACGAAGCTGGTGAAGGGTCTGGAGCACAAGTCTTATGTGGAGCGGCTGAGGGAACTGGGGTTGTTCAGTCTGGAGAAAAGGAGGCTGAGGGGAGAACTTATTGCTTTCTGCAACTCCCTGAAAGGAGGTTGTAGCCAGGGGGGAGTTGGTCTCTTCTCCCAAGTAACAAGGGATAGAACAAGAGGAAGTGGCCTCAAGCTGTGCCAGGGGATGTTTAGATTGGATGTTAGGAAAAATTTCTTCACCAAAAGGGTTGTCAAGCATTGGAACAGGCTGCCCAGGGAAGTGGTTGAGTCACCATCCCTGGAGGTATTTAAAAGACATGCAGACGTGGTGCTCAGGGACATGGTTTAGTGGTGGACTTGACAGTGCTAGGTTAACAGTTGGACTTGATGATCTTAAAGGTCTTTTCCAACCTAAATGATTCTATGATTTAGATGCAAGATTTTGGCAGGCCTTATAACAATAATTTGCAGTACCTAGGTCCACACCAATTTTAATCTATCACAAATACTAGTAGTGATCTGGGTTTCATTTTCCCCACTTCCCTGATGCAGAAATAGAATCAAGACAAGGTTTTCTGAAGTACTGAACTAGAGACAAATGTGTTCCTAAGGCAAATGGTAAGTCTTTGTGTTTGTTTTATGTGCAGTTTTCTCAAATTTGAGACTAACTGGTTAGCAAGTGGTAAAGGAACAGAGCAAGCTAAGTCCATTTGAAAACAGACAGGTGAGTGAATTGTGTACTCGGAGTAATATACAAACTGACATGGCTTTTACCTTATATATGTAAACCAACAGTAAGAAAATCAATCATGTGTCAGTCATGTATGTACTACTAATACCACAGTTCACAATGTATTACATCTGCAAGACAGGCGTTCTTCCTGTAGGTTTGGCAGAACACACATCGCACAGATCCTTCAGCAGTCTCAGAATTCAGTTAGACCTTGGTGGTCTTCTGAGACTACACAGTTATTTCAGAGCTACCACCTTTCATCATAACTGAAATCTACAGTGAGTCTGTTCATTGAAAGTAAGTTGACAGCTTCTGATATGCAATAACAGACAGAAAGTTTGACTGATAAATTAGAATTAATACAAGATTTCCTTTGGATAGATGTTTCCACAACAAAGTTGGGAGCACGAGTGGGTTTGCAAAAAATACTACATGTGATAGTTGAAAGACGTTTATAAGAATCTACTTTGTGTAGCACAGTTTAGTGTGAAGCATGGTTATTTTTCCTCATTTAAAAAGATTAGTACTTCAATTTAACTAAGTTTACATAGCTGCCAAAACTAGCCAACAACCAACATGAAGATTAAGGGACTGAAAAACCAAACGTGCCATCAACCTGAACATAAGCAAAACATACAGAATCTGTTCTCTGAAGACATATAAGCCCTGATAAACACCATCTAAATTGGGTGGAAAAATTTATCACCAAAAACAGTGCTTGCAAATCCCCATATACTATGGTCTACATTTTGTTATTTCAGACATGTATTTGAGTTCATAAATTTCAGTCTCTTCGCAGAAGATGAGCCACAAAGAGAATAAATTTTATCCAATCTTCAAAGAACATAATAAAATCATGTATTAAAAAATAAGAACTGAGCATGCAGTTTTCACATAAGTGTTACCTTGAGTTTTGTATTTACCTTCCTCATCAAAAAAACATTGAAAACATAAATCCACATAAAAATAGGCCTGAGACCTACACAATTATATGTTATTATTCATGCTACTGAATAGCTAAGCAGTCTGATGGGAATGTTTTCCCCATAGACATGTTAACATATGCTGCGTGTGTACAAAAGTGGCATTTTCTTTTGGTTGTTTGTTTTACAGTTTAATTTTAAGATGCAGATATTTTTCCCTATTTTTCCAAAATATTAACATCTATATCAATTTTTGATTTAAAGTGTTCTGCCTTGAAAAATGTTTAGCATCAATACAAACAGCAAAAGCTAAAGACAGCTGACAGCTATCTATATATTACACGTTTCTTTTATTTATCACATGTATTTATAAAATTGCTTACTAAGTGTGAGAAAGAGTATTATTTGTAGGAGGAAATAATAATTGGAATTAATCTGACACTTACCACACTCACCTGGTTTGAGATCCAGCGCAGCAAGAGATTCTGAGTGCAAGAAATACAAGGTTGGACTAACAGTAAACAACACATAATTGTCATGCCTTTCGTCCAAGATAATGAGAACCAAATCGCCAACCTGAAAACTAGGGGGAAAATAAAAAAAAAATTAAAGAACTCAGCTAAAAAAAGTATAGACGCTTAAAACTACATTAATTACGCTACAATTTTTCCTGAGTATTGCACATATTGAGACTTAATTGAACAGCACCACAGACATTTCTATTTGTTATGCCAACTCACATACATCTTGTATTTTCTGAAGTCAACAACACACTACCTTTTAAAAAGTTTTTGAAGTGTTTTTCTACATGCATCAGCTCAAGTTTTTTTTCAAAAGAACTCACAGTTTTGCTTTAAAATATAAACAGAAGTACTTACCAAAATATTAACATTTAAATTTTATATTATTTTTACTCACCAATACCTATGGTAATAATCATTATACCAATGTTTACAAACACTCTTTTGATGTTTTGAACTCAAGTCAAGTTGAGCACAGAAAAATACAACAAAACATTTATTTAGCTATTCAATTTTAAAATTTTAAGCACAGAGGACAAAGAAAGGATGAAATGTTCACATGTGATCAAAGGGTTAAGAGCAAAAGAAACATCATGGTGACTTCACAAAAAAATTCAAAAATCTGTTTCTTCCTAACCCAGGATAACACAAGAAGCTACCAAGGTCTCATGCCAAGCTTCAGTAACAGAATTCAGAGAATTTTTTTCTGTCTCCAACTTCTGCTTCACAGTGCAAATGTGTTGGAAGTTTAGTCCTGAATGAAATGAAGTCTAAAATAGCTACAATTAAGCATTAGACCATGAGACAGCTCTAAGAATAAACATTACTACTACTCTGGGGATGGTGGAAAGAAGTAGTAAAGAAAGGGAAAAATCTTCTCCATAAACATAGTCAGAGATAAATAGGTAAATCTAGAGAGAAATTCAGCTCATCATCTTTAAAGTTCACTTTCAGATTAGATAAACAATACTTCAAGCTTTTCTGCCTGGACTTAGTAAGATGACAGACTATACTGACTTAAAAAGACATCTCTATTGGACAGATGAATTCTTCTTTCACATCATTTTCTTCACAGAAGACTACCAAGAAAGTTGCCAGAATATTCAGCTGCTTACAGGAAAAGCCAATTCTGTACATACTGACTTTGTTAAAACAAAAGTACCATTTGGTGTAATTCAGAAAACATTAAAGGAATAATCTGTGTTGGTTCTCTTTCAAAAAAGATTTTTTTATATTACTCAGTATCAGACTGATAAATTACTTAAGAACAGCTGTCTGTAGATTTCATATTTTACAAGAATTAATACTTCTTTTTCCAGCAGCAATTCTATAAGCAGCTGCTAACAGATTGATAGTATCTAACAAAATATTTGTCTTAATTTCATTTCATCCTGTCACAGTAGGCCAAAAGTTTTAAAGACTTCAGGAAAGTAAAACTTCTCTTCAAATATAATGGAAGAGTACTGTGCTGGTTTTGGCTGGAATAGAGTTAATTTTCTTTATAGTAGCTGGCATAGGGCTGTGTTTTGGATTTGTGCTGAAAACAGTGTTGATAACACAGGGATGATGTCATTACTGCTGAGCAGTGCTTACACAGAGCCAGGGCCTTTTCTGTTTCTCACACCACCAGTGAGGAGGCTGGGGGTGCACAAGGAGTTAGGAGGGGACACAGCCAGGACAGCTGACCCTAAATTACTAAAGGAACATTCCATACCATATGATGTCACACTCAGCATATAAAACTGAGGGAAGAACGAAGGGGGTGATGTTTAGAGTAATGGCATTTGTCTTCCCAAGTAACTTATACGTGATGGAGCCCTGCTGTCCTGGAGATGGCTGAGCACCTGCCTGCTGATGGGAAGCAGTCAATGAATTCTGTGCTTGCATGCACGGCTTTTGTTTTCCCTATTAAACTGTCTTTATCTCAGCCCACGAGTTTTCTCACTTTCACTCTTTTGATCTTCTCCCCCATCCCATCGGGGTGGGGAGTAAATGAGCGGCTACATGGTGCTTGGCTTGCTGGCTGGGGTTAAACCACAACAACTACTCATATTATTCAGGGTGAATAGGATTCCTTCTACTTTTTCTTAGCATGATTTCCAGACAGTTACAGATAAACAAAATGTAATCTGAAAGAAAACTCTGGGAGGATTCCAGAAATCCCATGAGGCATTACCCTTATGAACTGTGTCAAGAGATGCACAGAATTCAAGCAAGCTATCAGCATACAGAATTCAAAGGCCTTTTCTTTTTCTTTAAAAAAAAAAAAAAAGCATTTATAAAATTTGATTTATGCCCAACTGCAATGGTTCAATAACTGATGGTTAAACTATAGGGATTACCTATATATCTTTTCACCACAGAACAAGAACAGAAAAATTGTTACATTCTTTAACTACATATTATTATTGAAGGCATATCCAACTGTTCATATGAAAAATTATCCTGTACTTACTCTCTAATTGCTATTTTTTCAGAATGTCTTGAGGATACTGATGACATGCTCTGGGACATCTATAAAAAAAGAAAAAAAGCTATAAAGTATTGGCAAGCTATGATGTAATGTACATGTAACAATATGGTTAAGATAAAACATTTATTGTTAGTATTTATTCTTGCAGATTTTATATTCACTCAAGAAAACAGCATACCTTTCTGTCATTCTGTTCTGTAGCAGGTTTGGTTGGTTGGTTGTGGGTTTGGTGGTTTGCTTTTCTTTTGTTTGGCTTGTTTTTATTGTGGTTTTTTTTTTTAGCTACCTTTAGTTAGGTCATTTCATACGTAACCAACTTCTCCCTCATTAAAACTGAGAAGTGCTTTCCTAATCAGTGTCAGTGAAGATTTGTTCTGAGCACACACAAGACCTATGATGTATCCGCACACTTTAACTCAGAAGCCACTGGCATTCTAAAAAAGGCTAATAGTGAGACACTGGAGGTTAAACATGTTTATTGCAATTAAACTCTGGGTGTTGAACTCAATATGGTTACTCAGTTTTACTAAAGACTGTCATATAATCTAAAGTTTACTGTAATAGACAGAGCAGCAGTCCCTGGAATAAAACTGCAGTCAAATTTACTAAGACTAAAGCCTCAATTATGTAAGGTTTTGGACATAATTCTTCTCTCCTGTATGCATGATATTTGCCTTTAAATGTTTTAATTAATTAATACTGGCACATGAAGTACAGAACAGTAGGGGCTGGAAGGGACCTCTGGAGATCATCTAGTCCAACCCCCCTGCTAGAGCAGGATCACCTACAGCAGGTTGCACAGGATTGTGCCCAGGCAGGTTTTGAATATCTCCGAGAAGGAGACTCCACAACCTCTCTGGGCAGCCTGTGCCAGTGCTCAGTCACTCTCAAAGAGCCAACTTGGAAACCATAAACAACATCTAAAAATGAATATAAATGTGTTACTTTCTACAGTAACTGAGAGAATAAGAAATAAAAATCGGGTAATGCTACTTTGTATCTACAAAGGGATACATAGCCCACAAAGACAAGTAGATAACCTGATCTGATGTAAATGTATCCATGTCATTACCCTTTGGTAACTTCCTTTCAGAAGACAATTCATAATTGCCCTGTAGAAACTCTGACTAGAGGTCTTGCAATTTTTCCACAGGTTCCTAGTTCCCGGACCATTTATACATGCTATTATAATCTAGATTACTCATACTTGAAGTTTAGCACATGATTTTTCAGCTGTAACTCAAATATTTTTACCTACAGAATATTTCCTATTGTCAGTCTTCCTCCTTACTTCCCCAGAAACAATACCAGCCTGTCTTAAGAGTTTGAAGCATACTCACAACTTATTTTCTACATTTCTTCAAAGAAAGAGTCCAAATTGAATATAGTACAACACAAAAAGCTCTCAACTTATGACGATGCTTTCAGTAGTTTTCTTTATGGGGTCCGACTTCAGCTATTTTTTTTTTTTTTGTTAAGAGACTACCTTTTGACTTACATTGTACTTTTCTTTCTTGAAAAAGATGCAGCTAACATGGAAGCTGTCAAACGCGTATAATTCACTTAGATTGTTTGCAAAAGTGTTTGAGAGGTCTCTTCAGATGTTAAGACCAAAGCTTTTCTTTTTTTTTTTTTTTTAAACTGGAATAAGTGTAAATTAAAACGCAAACTAGCCTGATTTCTGTATTTTTCATTAATTTCTAACTTTAAGAAAAACAGAACAAATTAGAATGTTAAGAATATTTCCATTAAAACTCAGTAAATAATGTTTTATGAGTAGAGTTCTAATAGCCTTTACACAGAAAAAAAGGTTCCCTTTCTCAATAATTCATATAAAAATAACAAAAATCCTGTAATAACATTCCTGAAATTAAAAGATCTTTTAATCTTTCATTGCTTGCAGAGGTAACTCACAAGTTTTGCTGCAAAAGCCAGTGACCTGAAAAGATTTTTTTTTTTTT
>VXBL01003932.1:112880-275652 GCA_013400195.1 Aramus guarauna
ACTGTGCAGAATCCCTTCTGGGTTCCTTATCTGAAGTAGCTCAATAAGAATGTCAATATTTAAGTGTTGATGTATATTTCAGTTTTAGAAGTGTATTGGGAATAAGGAGGGGGGAAGTAGTATGAAGAGACAAGAAATAAAAATAATTTATTTAATTTATGAAATAACTAATTCATAAGTAAAGAATTGAAAAAAATTATGTTCCTATGTCCATTTAGAAAGCAATTTTAAATTGCTTAGACACCAATGGCTATCCATTTCTCATATATGGCTTGGTATTAATTATAACAACAAAAAGAATTTTATGTCTTGTACAACACCATGTTTTCTTCGATTTTATTCTACTCTGAGATGACAAGAGATCAAGAGTTTAATTCAGGAAACCTACAGAAAGGTTTAGAAGACTCCACTGTGTTTTGAGTTTTATTGTTAAAACTACACTGAAATATCTTTTGTGTACTTCATTAACATTCTGAATAAAAAAATCCTTTTTTAAAATATGCTTTTAAATGTCTTGCAATGTTTTCTTATGCCCTGCACTAGCAGGATTATTATGGACAGATTTTAATGCGGAATGGAAAATGTTTGAAAAAAATTGCAAGTTCCTACCTGAATATGTAGTAGGAGTAAATTATATAGTAAATTTCAGTTCTATCCCAGACAGAAAAATGGCAACTCCTACTGGAGAAACTTATCAACCTCTTTTGCTATCAAATGTAACTTGCAGCTACACAGGTATTATTTCCTACCAAAGCCCTAGGTATCACCTGTCACTTAAATAAAGTGAGATCTCCACGGCCAGTCCAACCAGTAAACTACCAAAGGACATGTCTGTTGCCCACACAGACAGTAACTTTTAAGACATAAGATTGAGACCTGCTAGCAAGGTCAAACTGTCAATAAATAAAAGGAGAATTCACAGAACAGGAACCAAGAGAACTCTGTCACTATATTCTTTTTCCTTCCATAGGCACTGAGTACTATTTGAGTATTTAAGAGGTCTGTTTGTATTTCCAGTTGCTAGGCAGAATTAAAGTTTCAGACCTTATAAAGATGACAAGCATGGTCAAAAAAAAACAATCTCTAAATTATTGCTAACACTCCTAATTATGCTTAATGCACAGGCATATTTACTTTCTTGTAAAATGGCCTTCAGTCTACTCTTGTTGAAAACCTGAGACATGGCACCACTGAAATGAACTTTCCCTACCCCAAGCCTGGATGGTCCGTATTCTCGGGAAGAAGCCTCTCTCTGTCTCTCTCCAGTCCTGTGAATCTTTTCCATGAGAAGACTAAGTTGGGGTACCTCTGAAGGGTTACCAGGTTACCTATTTGTCATTTGCTTTAACACTTAAAACATTTTTGAAGTTAATAAAAACATATTTTTAGATTTTTACAAACTTAACATTTGTGAGCTTTTCTTATTTTTTCATGAGACTTAAAAACATGCATTGCATAAATACTTACCAATCTTTGATTTAATCTCTTATTTTCCTCTTCTTTCAACTGTAACGTCTGAAAGAAAATCTCATCTGATTAACTAATTAATATACCTTATACAGTATAAACATTTAAGAAAAAAATTGATATGACTAGAGTCAGACTACTTATACAATACACATTTACTACATCTTTGTTTTAAAATATCACAACAACTTTTGAACAAAGACAAGTAAAAAAATTTGAAGTCTAACAATTACTACAGTGCTACAAAACCCACTGCTAAACTACGCTTATCTCCATACTCAAGCTTCTCCTTCAGTTAGAAAAACATTTCACTGGTAGAATAGCAAAATAAATGTAGTATATTACTATTTTGTAACTTCTACCCATGACAAATCCTTTGTAAGCAGACAACAGAACAAAACATGTAAGTGCTCCTAGTCAGAAACATCCAGCCACTTGCACCTTACAGTGCCACAATCCATTAACAGAAAACATTCATGTTGTCTAACTAACCACAGATTTTAGTCTAAGTGATCCTAGAAAGCTAGAAGATAAATACCTTTTTTTTATTTTTTTTTTTATTTTTTTTTTTATTTTTTTTTTTTTTTTAAGGTCAACTTTGAAAAGGCAAGAAAAAAGCAACCGGAATGGAGATGGATATGACTAGACAGTTAAAAATTACTAGTCTCTGAAAGATTCCATTGTAACTACTAAGGGTTGATCTAGCCTTTTAACAAGAGTAACCACTTTTATTTCATCAAAAAGGTTCAATTACTCAATGTATATTGAAAGCCATGCTCAAAATAAAAGTTGTAACAGAAGTGAAAATTTAAGGTATGTACTTGGGAGAAGCAGGAGGGTGAGGTATAAACTTGCAATTCTAGTCTGTAGGAGCATGACAATTACTTCAGAAAATTGTAATTTTAAGCACATTCATAGCAAGTGTTATTTCACTTTTTACAGAAGCAATACTGTCAAGACTATAATGCACCCCAGGTAGAATTAAAGTGATCTACGTAATAGCAGCCTAAAAGCAGAAATTACCCATTTCCAAGAGAAACAGGTAAATCAGTCTTAATTCCTGTCCAGCTGCTTTGGATCCCTTAACTTGAAAATATAATCAAAACTTTTTTTTTGCTAGAGAAATTCCCTAGATTAATGACCTGTCACTGTTAAGAAATCTTACACCTTCATTCACACTGAGCCTACATAAACAGAATAAACAAACTTTAAGTTAGGCCAAGAATAAGTATAATGTATTAATACTTATTTTGAATAACTTCAGTGAATTATACTGATCCGAAACGACTGCAGTGAAAAAACACTTCTTGGAATGGTATTTATAAGCCTCGCAGATACTACATCGCATCAGAGCGACCACAGCACAACTTCACACATACATAGTTGTAAGTACTTAGTTGTAATGCTTAACCTCACAAACAATCTACTCACTCTTTCTAACAACATTATCCTCTGTTTTTCTTCTGACATATGGACATTTTCACTAAAAAAAGAGAGAAGAAAATGGGTAAGTTAAAAATGATTTTTTTTTTTTTTTCACATTCAAAAACTATCTTTCCCCCCCCCCCCCCATCTTCACTCAGCGAAGAGTGCCATGTATTTGTTAGCACAAAGGGAACAGCACAGAAAGATACCTTAAGAATCAGCATCGACAATTCTGGCAGGTTTCGAGGGATAATTTTTTTTCTTCTTTAAAACTAAGGAGATTTTTTGTTGCAACAAGACAGTGAATTTTCAGTCATTGATTAGTTTATAAAGATACATGGAACCATTTCTGCATATTTTGCATTATTTTGCAAACATCAGGATGAAAGATACAGCTCCAAATGCTTTGGAAGTTAACCCCTGATATTGCAGTTCAGGTCTACAATATCCTATTTTCCTAATCTGTGCCATGGGACTCTAGTAGAGAGACACTGATGTGAACTTGCTAATTGTCTCCCTTTATCTGTGAGATAAACTGAGCACTGGGGCACGATAAGATAATACTAACATCCTAATAAAGAAATTTCTTAACAACACAGAGAGTAATTCCTAATACAATTAAAATCTATGTTTGAAGGCAGGTTAATAGGGAAGAAATGATATATTTTGTAGTCCAAACTGATTTGGGAAAAGAAAATGGACAAGTTTTTGGACATATAACCCCTTCATCCAGTCTGACAGAACGTGCTATAAATACAAGCAAAACACCAAGTGGAACTAACAGATTGTAATTAAGCCATGCTAATCATTACTTCATTTCAGTTAAAAGGTTGTTTAGCTCTCATGTAATAGGACAAAGTCAACAGAAACCTGTAATAATTTCTGCCTATTTATTACCTGACTTTTAGTACATCGAGCCAAAATTTTTTGTTCCCAGGCTTATCTTTTCAAGGTTTTTTGTAAACTGGCTTGAGAGTTCAGGACCAGAATGATTACTGTAAGAAATAGTTCTCCTTCTAAAGACAAGGTATTTCAGTTTTGTTTATTATCAGTGTAAGTTGAGTTTGGTAAGCAACAACTGTTGTCATCCTTGCTTCCACACAGTTTAGTACACTGGGTATACTATTCTGGGTTAGGCAGCACTGTTTGTGATGGGCAGTGATTAGAGTGAATGTAAATATATCTAACAATTCTGCTTTTGCTTCTCTGTCAAAACCTCATTCCGCTTGTGTGTTTCCCAGTCAGGTTCAGTATGTCTGTAAACTTGTACTTGTAAATAGAAGTCTAGGATTGTTCAAAAAAACCTAGTGACACAAGAGTGATAAAACGCATAGGTTGCAGTTGCTTAATGATCATACATGAAGATTCTAGGTAAAGGAGTAGCAACCAGGAGCTTACAGTCAGTTATTGTGCTTTCTTTTCAACAATGCGTAAAAATTTGCAAGCTGTATCAAGTGGGTGACTCAAAGCTGCAGCCAATTTTTTTCAGGTAAGTGTTCTTAATGAGAAAAAAGAATCCTTTAATTATATTAGTGCTATAATGAAATTAATGTGGGATTCTAAGCTTTTTTTCATGCAAATCAATACAACAAACATGACACTGTACAGTTCTGGAGCATAAATCAGGTATTTTGAGAAGTTTCAGAAACAAGAGGGAAATAAGAAAATATGAACTTTTTTTTTTTAAAATAAGATAACAAGATCTGTTTACCCAAAACACCTCACTGCACTGAGGTTACTAGAACAAACTAGCCATTTATTCTAGTTTGGGGTAACATGACACAGCCTACCATATTTATCAGCTTCACAAATTAGAAAGTCTATGGGAGGATTAGGAGAAAAGATGAAATCTGCCAGTGCAATCATAACTGGGGTATTAAAAGTCTATTAATAACTACTGCAGGTATAAAAGCATAAAAGAAAACATTCCATGTGACTTAATATCTAGAAGTGCCTTCCAATTAAAATCCAAGTTTCCTTAGACACCTTAGACATTGTGGGAAAGGATCTTAAAATGAGTATTCCTAGTGTAAGAGAATTAAAGAAATACAATCTTCCACCACAAGGAGGTGGAAGATTTTTCTGAATTCTATCCCAGTAATTTACTCTGAATGGATTCTCCTACTGCATTGAGCATGGATAATAGCTGAGTATTTTCTAGTAATGAGTCCTATTTTAATGCACACGCATCATGTGCTTTTCGTTTTGTCTTATTGTAGTCAGAAAGTACAGGTAATAGACTGCACTCATTTCAATAGAGAATTTAAGCCTAACATTCAACATTTAAGAGAAATTTATGAAAACTGTTACAAAACTGAAAAAAAAAAAAAAAAAGGATTTTTGCACGCATCATCAGAAACCCTTCTCTTGGAGCATCAGTCATTACTATTAAAAAACCTTCACAAAATTAGTTTAGGTACATTTAAAGAAAGAATCAAGGCTCTGAACGTGATGCACATTTTCACGGAACTCAGAATTGAAAAAGGCGGAAAATGCACCCACAGTAGGCTGGATTCCTGACAACAACCAACAGGATTGCTTTGTACCAGTCAGAATTATTTAAGTTCAGAAGACTTCACAGCCATGTACTGAGACTAGATCACAGTCTAGTAGCTTTACACGTAGACTTACTAGGCAAGGCATTATACGGCAACACCAGAGTACACTGCTGTTGCAGGGCACCAAAAGAGAATATAGTGAAACTGATGACTGCAACAAAACTCCATTAAGTCCCCTCTGATCTCTATAATCACCTCAGTATTTCAAGCATTGCTTCAGACAACTACCCGCAAACTAGCTCCTGCCTATTCAAACCTCTATACAAACAGGGTGATAAACAGTTAAATGTGTTATATCAATATAATGTTATTTGAATCTGTTGTAAATCCAGACTATCAACCAGGCCCAAACACAAAAGAACCAATTTTAAGCAAAAAGTTTAGTTTTAAGAACTGAAGTTGCTTGCTCTAGCTGTTTTCCCCAAGTAAGGGTTTGCACCATTACAATTTTTTTTTTCCCAGTCTGATCACTGCCTTCTCCTAAGTCAGCAGCACATCACAGCTGACAGTAGTGATGATGCAGAGGTTATACAGAGGAATGCTGACTACCTGTCCTTCTCTCCAATAATACAAAACATCAATCCATCACAGTCATCAGCCTAAGTCAAATTACTTGTTTGGAATTCTGAGTAATCAGCCTAACTTCTCCCAGGCATAGCTATCACCTCTTCCCCTTTATCAAGGAATGTTGTTATACTATCTTACCACAGTCGTGCACACAAACAGGAATAGAGGAGTTGGTTAGTTGGGTTTTTAAATGAGCCAGCCACTGTTCAATAGATATGCCAGTAACAAGCAGCCACTCAGCTCATCCTCGGCCACTATCACAATTGTTGTTCTCCCATTTTACTTACATTTCATATATTTAGGTCTATTTTTTTCACCTCATAATTGTGGGGGCAAGTTTCACCTTTAAGTTGCATACTTCTAAGTCATCAAAACACACTTTTCTGATGATAGTGACACCACAATTGCATACGTACATTTAAAAGAACACTTCTAGCAAGAAGATTAGAGGCAGGAGTGTTAAATATGCTCATTTGTATTTCACAACACCCAAGAGCACACATTTAAAGAACCAGAGCACACTTTGTGTATTTCTACTACAACGCCCCATACTTACTGCACAGCCATCATACTGGTTTCCATCGTGGAGTCCATTCTCCCTTCAGCTGCAATGTCAGAAACCAATCTGTCTGTGTCAGTGGGAATATCAGACGCGCAGGCTCCGCAAGCTTCTGAAACTGCCGCTGAGTAGGTTGATGGAGAAAAATTACTACTTCTGAGTTTATTAACTTCTTCTTCAAGCCTTTTCTTCTCTTCAAGTAAGCGAGCTCGATCTTCAGAAAGCGTTTCAATCAAATCTATGACGCAAGTAAATAAACATTCTTTTAACAACAGCAGCACTGAGGATTAAAAACAATCTGTAGTGAATGGAATTGTCCTATTAGAAGAGATGAATACTTTTTCAGAACTTCACTTACCCTTATCTTTTTCTTGCTGTTGTGTTAGAATTTTTAATTTGTCGCTAAGATCATTAATTATGTTTTCTTTTTTCATTTTCTCTCTTGCCAGAACAGTGTTAAAGTTGGTCTGAAAACAGAAATAAGTATTACTGAAATAAGATGTACTGTATAAAAAGTACAAAAGATATCATGCATTTCAGTTTCCTAAATTATAAGTAAACAAGGAATTAAGCTTGTTTACCCTATTACATTGGTAAGGAGATAAAATGTTTCGCTGTAACAATTTTTTTATTTTTATCCCTCTGGCTCCCACAAGCCCAATATACACATATAGCATAATTATAAAGAAATCATCATTAAAAAAATAAATTGTACATTCTTGGGGTTTTCTTTAAACATAATGCTTTATATTCCAGTTAATGTACAACAGTTGCATGTTTTATATTAAAGCCAGTTACTTTAAGGATTAAAATGGTTATTAAGACAAAGCTGCACTGCACCAAGATATGCTACATGTCATAAATAAGAAAAATATCATTATTAATAAACTAGAATATACTAGAATCTGAATTAAAAATAAATGTAAAGTCATTAATTAATTCATCTGTGAACAATTCATTAATGCAGAAGTCATACAGGAATCTTGGCTATAGCTTGAATAACTGAACATAAAAGAGGCTAGCAAAGCCATCAGTACCAGTGTGAAATCTTTCTGCTTCTTCAGTCCTTCTACCAACCATTATACCCTCACCCCTTCTACTACAACCTACCGAAGGTTGTGCTGAAAAGACAGACAAAAACTACCAACAACCACCTATTTAAAGGGTATTTTAAATTATAATTTCACTTTTTTTGTGAATTTAAAGATCTAGTCTTGACCTGTGCCTATCAACTCTAAAGTCTTCAAATGCTAGCTCTTTGGCAGGCTCCACACCTTACATAGTACACAGTGACCTTTGGTATATGTCTGCAAAACAAACTATCACACGCCACAAGCATAAGTAACACCTAAGATAACTTTACCGAAAAAATAAATGACATCAAGGGTGAGGTTAAATACCCAGAATATTCAGTGATCACCACAGCCAGTCCAGTAAGCTTTCAGCACTGACTGATGCACCACCTTTTTTTTTGTGGTGTTGGTTTTTTTTAATAAAATATTAAATAGAAGATGCTGTTAATGCCTCAGAACCTTCCCTTCCATCCTCTGCTGTGCTATGGAAGAATATTATTAGATAATGAGGAAAATAGCATATTAAGGAATACTCTGATGGAAAAAGAAATCTTACTACTAACAATGTAATGTATGAAATACTCCTGTTAGATTAACTATGCAAGGCTCAATTTGGTATTAATGTCTGCAGTCCAAAAATTTCAAAAATATTCCTTTCTTTATAACTGTCTGCAGCTTTCTACTGTCTGCACTAAGTGATTCATCATGTTGTTTCACCAAGCTGGCTGATCACAACACTGTCTCTTTGTCCTTATTTGATCCTACCATAGCTAAACTAAGTAGAGGTGCTTGAAAAAGAAGAAAAACTTTCTTAGTGTTTAAATACAACAAAGCTGTAGATAATAGCTGTTATCAAGAGAGATTTAAGAACTAAAGTCTCATCTACAAAATCTGAGAGATTCAAGACGTTTTAAAAGAAAAAAATTGTGTGGATACAGAAGTAATTATTAATCCAGTGCAATATGATTTTGTATCCAGGTGTGGAATACAGAGTGTTTCCAAGTTGATTAAGTACAATACGACATTTGCTTTGAAGCCCAAACAGCACCTGCCCAGGCTAATAAAGTTTAAAAGCCATTAAGTAGCATTCCAAATCAATTAGTATTTCAAAATAACTAATTTTGTGTTGTCCACTAATTTTGTGTTGTTAACTTAAAACTTTATTTAACCAATATCTTTCTGGAGTTCAACAGATTAATGGATAAAAACTTATAGCACTAGCTTAATAACTTAAGCAAAGGAAGTCACAAAATAACAAACTGAATCTGGATTGCCCAAGTCACAGATATTTAAGGTGGGATTTTTTTGTTTTGTTAAGTGTTGGACTCCATTAGCACATCATATCCTGGCTCCAGATAATAGTGCAAATTTAGAATGTGTGTTACATAGCAAAAAAAAAAAAAAANCTTCAAAACAGCAAAACAATACAAAACTGTCATCGGAGCAAAAGTAATGAAAAGGCATCAGCTTTACCTGCTGTTCTGCAGTGAGCGATGTTCTGATGTTCTGCATTTCTTCATTCTTTCTTTTCTCTTGTTCTTCCAGTTGCTCTAAGAACTTCATTTTTTCTTCCTGAAGCTTCTCTTGAAGTTCAGCAACCAAGCTTGATTCAGCAGATGATTCAGTGGGAGGACTTAAAAGAAAATGTTTAGGCTTTAAATTCACAGCATATAGACTCCCAGAATACGTGAAATAAGCAATGCACAAGAGTCAGAAGTTCCTTTGAGATGTTTTTCTGAAATGTTTAATAAATACTGTATTCCAATTAAGTCATTACTAATCTTCAATTTACTTTTTAATCACGAGCATCTCACCAAATTCTCACTCTTGTGCATTCTGGTTTTTAGTGAACTACACTGGCTCTAATTTTGAAATTTTGTTGACGGGGGGAGATTTTTGTTCTTCATTTTTCTAACAAAAACAGAAGGTGGGAAAAGTGGTAAAAACAGGAACTCCCTAAGATTCTTGGTATGTCAAAATGCAAAGCCCCCAGAACTCTCACATAATTAAAGCAATTCAGCAATAAATCTGATGCTAAGGAATCCAGATATGAAACTCAAAACTCTGGGTTGCAGAATCTGGAGAACAGTAGCAGTGATCACAAAGAAAGGAAAGCATTAACAGTCATGAATGCAGGGAAGATAAAGACCTTAAATGGCTCTTGAAATAGGCAAGGTTACATACACCAAATATTTTCCATCACTGAACCCACAGTACTAACCACCCTCTTCTGCAGTTTGGCTTGAGTTATCAAGAACCACCATTGAAAAATACAGGGATAGACAAACCCCTCTGTTGGGTAACTTTTGCGAAAAATTATTATTTGAAATTTCTATTATTCCTCTAAACCAGAATTATATTTAATATAAATAAAATCCCCCCAAACCTCTCCATCCATATACATGCGTCAATGGTTTTCTCTAGTCAGAGCAGCCTTGAGATACGGTCTCCTGATGTTAGGTAGGCTGTGCTGAAATCAAAACATCATGTGCTAATATACTGACACCCATAAGCACAGCTCCTAATGCTAAAAATGCTCCCAGAATTCTTGCTTCATAATGCAAAGACCTTCCGTTAAGACTAAGGGCTACAGAACCTCAGAGATACCAGAAAGATTCAGCATGGAGAATATCAGAGAAAACTGAATTGCAGAGGAGGCAGGGAACCTGAAATTCTGACAGCTGCACAGTGGATGCGAGTTTGAGCAGCCATGAAACAACCAGTTCCAGCCATTTCTACAGAGTCTTCTTGTACCATACAATCCAGCACATACTCACCTACCTCTGTTTTGCCATCAATTCTCCCTATTAAGTTAAGAGAGCACAGGATACGTTTGTCTGAGAAGTTTAAAGAGGAGGTAGGCCTGCACCTTACTTTACAAGCAACAAGAATTCACTCACATTATTCCACGTTATCTAAATGCCAAGTTAATACATCAGTCTAAAGCCAAAGCTGTCAGCTGCACTCGACCAAAACAGGTATCAGCTGCCCCTCAGACAGTCCGCCTGGACTACTCATTGTTTGCAAATGACACCCAAATAAAGGATATTGTTTTTCTGCAAAGGATGACAACATATATTCCTAGTTTTTAATCCTCGTCACCGTATCAGGCATTGGGTTTACACATTTAATCTTCCAAGGTCTCGACAACGCCTAACTTTATTAGCGTTTTCAAGATACCAAAAGCACATTTCTTCAGAGATTGGGGTTCCTTTACATGTAAACACTGTACTACTGTATTCTAAGATGACAAAGGAATGTATTTAAGCAACATCACTACTGCTCTACCACACAGACATATGCTGAAGATACAAGTTATTATGCAGTAGCTAAGCACTCAAAAAACCCAGAAGAAGTTGTAAATAAAAGAGCTCTGAAAGCCAACTGAAGTTCTCAGAGTGGCAAAACAACCCTTGACATTCCACAAATTGGAAGGAAAATAATCAGAGAACAAAGCAAGGCATGAGACACCCAGGCACATCTTTTTTATGCCACTGAGAAAGCATTTTCATGCTGGATTTTCAATTTCTTTCTAAATTAAGCCTAGCTGTGAGAGAGTGCATGCTCTATAGAGAAGCTTCACTACTGATGGTGGTCTGATAGAAGTGGCTGGACAATACCAAGGCTGAAAGACACCCAAACTATAATTCAGTTTTCAAAATAGTCAGGATTCCTATTCAATTTGTAACGTTCTTTACAATGTTATAAATCATTTAACTAACCAGCAAACTGCTTAACAACAAAAGCCATTATAGAACCTGTGTTTTTCAGTTTATCTCGGTTAGTACATACTACATAGAGTAGAAAGATTAAATAGGAGAGTTAGAAAGGCCTTGCAGTTTTATTATCTTTCCTAATCATGACGACTTTAATTTCAGGCACATTATAACCAAACCACATTAATTTTCATATGTCGGTAACGCATGGGTCACAAACATTTCTTTGTTACTTCTAAACATTTTTGTTAGTTTTCATGTAAATTCAAAACCCAAATTCCCAATACCAGTGCAACACTTGGGTCAAATTTAACAATTCATCTCCCTGTCCGTGCCTTCCAGATGGCTAATGTAACATTGCTCTTCCAGAAAAGGACATTTGTCTGACAAACATATAGGCATATGCCCAATAAAAGATGTTTTCTACCATTACAAGTTAACTGCTAAACAATGACAGAGTGAGGATAACAAGTCAACTCGAATTACTGACATCGCTTGAGGGTTTAGGAACTCAAAAAATTAAACAGCTAGACAGTGACTTTGAAATATTAAGACAGATTCACATAACATATATGCCTTCTGGAGATAAAACACAGTATGTCTTTATTCCTAGAGAAAAAAAACCTAACAGCAGATTAAAGGCATAAAGAAGAGCCTTAGAAGGGAATACATATTTTAACATCACACTGAAAGTTACATTACTTGACAGGACTCATAACAAACTACTAATCTTTCTGGAGACTGACATAGGTAATATTTCTTTGAAATACATTACTAGCTGTTTTATCCAGTTTGTGTAAGCACACACAGAGCTGTGCTCGAAGTTGTTAAAATTTAAGTGTAGACAGTGGACTTTTAACAAGTCTGATGACACAGCTACATCTTTTTCCTGTTGAGTCAAGTTTTTAACCTACAGTGCATTAATACATACAAAAGGAAGAGAACATAGAGTTTATTTTTTCTCTTCATTTCACCATATTTCATTAAGACATTATTTTGTTCAATTAAGGGAGTTCTCGATTTCATTGTATCTTAATTCAAAAGATGTAATATTATCTTGATGTATTTTTTCCATACACTGACAGAAAACACAGACAGTGATGCAACATCATTTAATGACAGCTATGCTTCCTTATCAAAATTCTGAGGTAATGGAACTGAAGTGGGTAATTCAAGTGAAGTGAATAATCAAATTTCCCTTGCACTGTGTAAGTGAATTGTGCACACGTGTTGGACTCTTTGCATAACCTCCCCTTCCTTCCTTTTTTTTTGTTTTTAACATTACATTTATATACGAAAGTTAAATGCTAACTTAAGTCTGTATTCATGTTCTCTAGTACTCTTCTGTCCTGTATGCCCGTTCTGTCCACTTTATTAGTCTTTTCCCATGTCACATGAAAAAAATGCTCTATTTGGGTATTGTACAACAAAAGATCTATCCACTGTGTTCCTTCACACTGACAAATAAATGTCACATAAATGACAAATTCTAACATTTCAAAATAGAATATTGTTTCTAAGCAGTAGTCACACAGAAAAGTTCTACTATTTCCATTCCATAATACCATAATCTACTCTGCTGACAGGCATTATGAACTAGTTAGTAGATAAGATATGAGAAGTCAGAAAGAGTAATTCTAGGCATTTATGGCAAGAGAAAAAATATATTTTTCTTTCTAAAATGGAAAAAACACTGCAGAAATTAACAATGAAAAACAATGATGTTTTGGCGTTCTGTAAAATGATGTTGTCACTGTGTGTTTCATTATAAAGCTCAAACTGAAGACCCTGAAATACATAACTGTGGCACCTGAAGTCAATGGAAGTCCAGGTGGCCATGGAAAAGTTTTCAGTCAATCATATATATATTCCCACACACTGTTTCATGCCACCATTTGCACCAACAAGAGTGTATAGTTAGCCAGTCAAAGGAAGTTCTCAGCCCAAAAGTTAGCCACTGCACGCTCATACAGTGCTCATACCTGAGCAAAGGATGAGAAAGGAAACAGAGAGGCTGAGACCATCAAAATCAGAATTTCAAGCAATATTACAAGACTGAAATATAAGACCTTCATTGCTGTCTGGAAATAATATTGTATAAGATACTTTACAATCTTTGAGATTAACTACAGACACAGGAATATCGCTACCTATAAAATGGAAGTTATTTGAAACTTGAGTATAGAAACCAACCCAGATAAACACTACTACAAATACATAGAAATTTTACTTACTGCATAGTGC
The DNA here is from genome assembly GCA_013400195.1 of Aramus guarauna. Classification (NCBI taxonomy): domain Eukaryota; kingdom Metazoa; phylum Chordata; class Aves; order Gruiformes; family Aramidae; genus Aramus; species Aramus guarauna. The sequence goes on from VXBL01003932.1 coordinate 126,490, forward strand.
ATCATGAATATACCATATTAATCACTTTAAAATATTAGGAAAACACAGTAACAATTCTTACAGTACCTCTGATTTACTTGCATCTCAAGTTGTTGTATTTTTTCCAAAAGCCCTTTTTCAGCAGCTTCCCTCCGTAATTCAAACTCTTTACAAGCAGTTTGTACTGCATCCTCTTTTTCACAATTGAGCTTCTGAATGAGCAACTGCCTGTCTTGTTCTTGGTTAGATACTAACAGTTCTTTCTCTTCCTTAAGCTTATGGATAATAGCTTCATATTTTTCCTGCTGCTCACAGAGACACAATTTTTCTGTTTTTTCCTTTTCTAGGGCATTCACTTCCAACTCTAACTTACTTTGCAGTTCCGTTATTTGCTCTGAAAGTCTTTTTTCTGCCTCAGAAGTTTTTTGATGAAGAAGTGTCACTTTATTTAGTTCAGTTCTAAGCAAATTTGATTCTTCTTCATATCTATCTACTAGCTCAGAAATGCACTGATCTTTCTCAATCGTCATCAGAGTCCTCAGTTCCGATAAGCCCACCTGATATTCATCATTGTTAATTTGTATTTTATTGTTTAATTTATCTATTTCCTTTCTTAAGCTTTCCGTTTCCTTATCAATCTGAAATTTTAAGGTCTCTTGTTGCTGGTTTCTGCTTTCTTCCAAAAGAAGCTTCATTTCATCAGTTTCTGCCTCTTTCAGGGCAAGTTCAACTTCTAATTTGCACCTCAAATCAGACAGATCTGAAACCTTGAGTTGTAAGTCTTCTACTTGTTGTTGTTTCTCTTGCACAACTACTGCATGACATTCCTGCATTTGTTCAAGTCTATGCTGGTTCTCTTTTTTTAATTTATCTAAACAGTCCTGGTGCTCAGCTAGCACCTTCTCAAATTCCTGTAAATGCCTGGCTTGTAGGTTGTTTTCCAGTTCTTTTAAATGGCTTTTCTCTAAACTCTCGAGTTCCGCCCTCAGGAGCTGTAGTTTTTCATTGTTTTCCACATGAAGTTTTTTCAAGTCTTCAAGTACTACTTCACGTGACTGTCTCAGTTCCTTAATTTCACAATTTTGTGTCTCCATTTGGCATTCCAATTCAAGTAATTTCTGATCTTTTTCATTTTGAAGGCAAACTACAGCTTCTTTCTCATTCTTCACCATTGCAAATTCATCATTCTTATTCTGAATAACTTCCTCAAGACCTAATAAGTCACCTTTTAACTTTTTAATCTTTTTTTTATTTTCTTCACTATCCTCCAATAATTTATTAATTTTAGTTTCATATTCATTTTTCAAAGACTGTAATTCCTTTTGATGTTTATCTTTTAGTGTTTTTTCAAGTGAAAGTTTTACCTTCTCAATAGTATTTACTATTTCTAGTGAAGTGCATTTTAAAGAATTAGAAAAGTCACACTGTTCTCTATGTACAAGTGTTCTAAACTGGCAAAGATCTTCTTTTATACCTCTTAAATGTACCTTTGAGTCTTGGGCAATAACCCTACACTTCTCCATGCAAACATTGAGAGATGCCTTTTCTACTGAAATGTCCTTTACACAGGAATTTTTATCTTGCATACGTCTACTGTCTATTGCATTGATAACTGAAGAATAAAGAGATTCCACCATCATTTCTGGACTTTGTGGATCACTTATTACATTAGGAGATACTGGATTTTCTTCTATTACAAATTCATTTACTGCTGACATAAAGTCAGATTCTGGACTTTCTGCTAATGAATCCAAGTCTAATGATCCTTGCTTAAGAGCTTGCTCCAAGTTCGAGTGGGCAATAGTTTCAAAATCAAATGTATGAGCATCAATGCTGTCTGGAGACAATTCTTCTAATGGAGCTGGGGGACACACAGGAGGACACAGGGGACCCTGAAGACTGAGTGATGGAGGAGTTCTTGAAGAGGTAGCAATTGCAGTTCCTGTTGTACTTTCCATCCTTGGTGTGGTAGCAGATTGTGGTGATGCTTGACTATTGGAGGCCTACAAGTTATAAAATATGAAACAAACACTTACTGAAGTGATAGGCAAAAGTGTTAGTATTAGAAATTGATTAAAAATTACCATGCAAAACAAGAACTTAAAAAGTCGTCCTTATTTTCTGCAGCAGTCCAAAATACATATGACTAAAATTTAAGTACAAATTGCAGAAAATCAGAGAGAATTGCCAGTAAGTTTCAAAAAAGCACCATTTGTAAATATATAAATTAAATGTTCATCTATCCAAAAGTCCTACATAGATCACATGTAATTGTATTTGAAAGGATTGAAACATAAGTTTGGATGATACAAAAAACCTGAAGTAACCAGTCAGAAATAGGCTTTCTTTTCTAACAGCCCATTGATTTCTGTTTTCCTAGTGATTTTGTTACTAAAATATTTTTATTTAATTGCTGCTAATACAGCTATTAAAAATCAGTATACTCCAGTTACTATTAATATACTAAACTAAGAAGGTTTACAAAAAGCTTTACTACAACTAAACTGTTGTCTATTAATGTATTAAAAACATGCATGAGAATTGTTCTGCTTGCGAGAGTGTAGTAGTAATATATGGTCTAATGAAGGACACATTCTAATTAAAAGCAACATTCTGACTTTTCAGAATGCAAGACGTCACAGCCTGAGTGGATTTTTCTTCCCCTTTATGCTGCTCCCATTGCTCCCAATTTTTGTCATTTTGCCTCTAGACCTTGGATACCACTAAACCTGATTCTGTAGCACCAGATCCTTTCAATATTCAGCTGAAAAGCTAGTGGTTAGAACAACCACCCATAATCAATCATCCATGAGTAACAGCAGCTTATAAACCAATACAAATATTTAAGTAAAGCTTCTCCATCTTCCTGAAACTATTCCTAAGTAATTTTGATCAGTTTCAGTGATTTGATTCTTAAAAAGGTAAAAACTTACCTTCAAATAAATTTTCCAATTAATTGTGATTAGATATCATGTTTAAATCTCATTATCATCAGTTCTTGTTCATTACTATATGAATTATAAAGCAAGATCTCAAGTTCCAGTGCATAAAGTGTAAATTCACACACAGTGTTTGAAAACTAACCTTTGCCTTTTCAAAGACAACATGCTTTGCTATACTGCCATGGAATATATACTTTAGGTGAATTCAGCTGAAGTTTGATTTATCATAGATACAAATAGCTATAACTGCAGGCCAAGTTACCTGAAATTCAGTAAAGCACCATTTTGAAATGCTTTAAAAAAAAAAGACAAGAAATCAACCTCAGTACAGCCTTAGAGACTGTGCAGAAGTGAAATGTTTATTTAAGTCCTCTTCCTTTACTATCTTCACATCTACCAGAACTACGAACAAATGGTCGACCTGTAGTATCTTGTACAATTTAATAGTAAATACAACAGGGAATATAAAAGCCCTAATGCCAACAATAATATAATCTGCAGATTCTTAGAACAAAAATATAAACCTTTAAGCTTCAGCAAGTGCAGAACACATCTCAGTGGAAGCCAAAAAGCAATGTACAGCCTCAGTATCCACCAAAGATTCCTGAACAAGTTTGTAATAGGATGGATAGTAAAGCTATTTTTCATAAGAAAAAGGAGAGTATCTGTGATATGTAGAATAAAGAGCCATGAGCAGGACCATCAGGATCACAAGCTGGAAGAGACATTGAGTTTTTTTTAATGGATCGGTGTTCTAAAAGATCTCAGATGCATTGTAACACCACAGCCCAACCACTACCTTGCTCTTCCATCCTTCACCTTTGAAGGATTTGTTTGATCTTATTCACCTGAGGAATATGACTATCTTGAAAAGAAATTTTTCCTCAGGATTGATAGGAATGTTTGCAGTAAAAGAATCCCATAAGATGTTAAGTTTCAAAGTGCTGGAGATCTTTCAGAATGGTGCTCTTCTCCAAAAAGACAACACTGCCTCCAGCAGATAATTCTGATGATCCTGCTCGTGTCTCTTTTCCAAACCATTCACACTGTCTCCATGCATTTAAATTGTGTGTCTGGTGTTCTTTAATATGTTAGCAAAAGTTTCTTCAATAAAAACTGTCTCCTGAACTCAGCTACTTGACTGGTGACAGTGGAGGTGGGTAATAAATGGTCAGCAACAGAACTCAAAAAACCCCCAGAAGTGACAAATATCAGACTGCAGATGCATTAATAGCTGATTTTTGTTTTCTCAGTCTTTTACAAATGGCTGCTACACAAAAAGGGACCCTATTCCTCTCTGCACCGTGTAAAAGTTCTCTTAATGGAGATGTAAGTGTGACTAACTGAATTCTGAACTGAGATTTAGGAAGAATCTGTTTCCAGCTCTGATACTCATTTATTTAGCAAAGCTGCATTTATACCTCACCTCCATTAGCCTTTGCATCTATATGAAAGTAAATCATACAATGATTTTGAAATGCAGTTATGAAAATTCACTGTAAAAAAACCAACTTATTTTCACTATATAAAATATTGTCTTTATCAAAAATGAACACAGGACATAACAAAAAAAACTTAAAGGGAAACACTCCTTTTGTTAAAAGTACTATTAGTCCAGGTTTAAGCATTTACCTTTGGTTTAATTTCAGCTTGCTGTTTATATAAGAAAACTCAGAAAAAGAAATGTTGAAGGATACTGTATATACCGATACATGCCTGGACTCAAAGCATATGCTTCAAATGAGAAACATTTAATGTTGATAAACCAGAGCTTTAACAGTAAGGAAAGCTAGTATCACAGATGTCAGTAAACACATACTAAAAAAGCACTCCAAAGACTTAGATTATTAGAAGGCCCTAGAGAAAGTCACATGCAAAGGATAGAAGGTATCTACTTATTGGCACCTCGGAAGAATCATCCTAGGAGGTAAAGAGTAAGGATATAGCATGAAGAAGAAAACAAAAAGTAACTGTCACTGCGGAGCAGTACTCTACTGAGCTTGGTTTCCTCATGACCCAGGGCTCTAACAAATTCCATGCCTCTGCAGTGGCTGCTGTGAGCTCCTTCTCGAGTTGGGAGTACTAGATTACTGCCTAGTGAAGAGTTAAATCTCACATTTTGAGTAGCTGAAACTATAGGGAAGACTTTGTTTACTGTTGTCTATCTCCCTAAGAAACTGGTGCCTGCCATCTAATCTATTTACAATCTACACCCAGCAATGTATGCATGTTGTACGCTACAAGTCCTGTGATGACAAAAGGAGTCAAGAGCAAATAGATAAATAAATAAAGCAGAGAGAAGCAGAGTTAATTTTAAATTCTCAGGTGCTGCTGGATTACATGCTTTGTTCTAACTATGTTACTACAATAAACATTAGACAGGGAATAGGGCAATTCCTGGAAGGATTACAAAACCTGTTTGAATTTCAAAACTCAACTAGAACAAATGGTAGATTCATAATCTCATTGGAAGAGCCAGCTTCTCTTACAAGAGAAACTTTTAATACGTAAGGATTGCATATGTTAATCACCTACTAACTATGGAGAAGACACCTTAATCATCTGACTCCTACAGGCACCTTAACTTTCTCCTGGGCATCTTTAACCCAGTCACTGATGTGCTCAAACTTTGTTTGTATTATGGAGAGGGCACAGCAGTGTCTTTGTTGTGAGATCATTACATTACAAAGAATAAGCAGAAAGCTTTAAAAAGGAAAACAGATTTCAAAGTAGAAAAAAAAAATCAAATAAAAATCAATGTTATTTACTCTGATGCAATACTAAAAAAAGAAATCAGATATCAGATAGAGAAGCATATCATCATTAATGTTCTATGAACATGAATGCTGAAATAAGAGTTATGGGGACACTTAAAAAGAAATGCTACTAACATCTCCAGTAAGGTATTGGATCTCCTCTCTGACTTGCTCTTTGCTCACTTGTCTGCAGCTTTTCTCTTCTGCCTACAGCAACTATCAAAAGACCAGCTGCTGTGGCTGATGCAGTAGGATGAATTCCCATCTGACCCAGACAGAGCTGAACTGCTGCACTACCAACAAGCCAGGGAAACTATCCCAGTCCAATTTAAAGAACCAGGCTTCTGCTTTCCACTTGTATGGAAAAGGAAGTTGGGGTCGAAAATGTGTCCTTGGGAGAGTACAAGAGCAACATTCTGTTACATGGGCAACACTCAACACCTGCACAGTCATCACCAACTTTGCACCAAGCTGGGGCAATATCTCACAGTTCACCAACAGAATGTGTAGATGCATGAAGCTGTAGGCATCTTCAGGACTATTATTAAATGTTTATTCCCTCTTCTAATTATATACTGTAAATTCCCAGCAATACTAAGGATAAGAAAATAACATTTTCAAATTATTGCAGTAATTCTATATGAAAAAAAGAACACAGGTAAAAGTAGTATAATTTAAAAAACACGTTAGATCATCTGCAGAACAAATCAACACAGAGAAAGACCTAATATCTTTCATCAAGTAGTAACAAGAGCACTGACGTTGAGAAGGAAAAAATCTGACAGATCTATTTTGCTTCAATTCCAAAAAGAGTTCAAATGAATCACTGAAATTACACAGAGATGGGCATTTTCAAGATGACATCATGAATGGTCCAGCTCTGATAGTGCAATGCAATTTACTCTAAGGAAATAGACAATTATCCAAATCTGTCTAAACACTTGACATTTCTGAGGCAGCCAAGAATCAAAACTGGTCAAACCACAGCAAAAGAGAAGAGTAGAAAGAACAGGTTCTCCTGATTTGGCAAACCATTCTCAGATAAAATTCTCAGATAAGCAGGTCTGAGCCAAAAAGGGCAAACCATCAAGACCTGAACAAGACACCTTTCATCTTTATTTTTCTACTATTACCTATATTTTGAATTAAAACTTACTCCTTTGATTTATTTGACACTCTTCTGACATTGCAAACCTGTCCTGGTTTTCAGTTGAGACAGAGTTAATTTTCACAAGAACCTTGGAGAGGACACAGCCAGGACAGCTGACTCAAACTAGCCAGAGGGGTATTCCATACCATATGATGTCATGCTCTGTATATAAGAGGGGAAGCTGGCCAGGGAGGAGACACCACTCAGGGATGGACTGGGCACCTGGTTCTAGGCAGTGAGCAAATTGCACTGCGTATCACTCACTTTGCATATTATTTTGTAATTATTGTTATTTTCCTCTTTCTTTGCTGTCCTAGTAAACTGTCCCTACCCCAACCCACAAGTTTTGCCCTTTTCTTTCAATTCTCCTCATCCCACCGTAGGGTGGGGGGAAGGAGTGAGCGAGCAGCTGCATGGTGCTCAGCTGCCGGCTGGGGCTAAACCACAGCACAAGCCTCAGTGAAAAATTAATTCATTAGAACATCTGTCACTATCCTTGTTTCTTACGAGATAAATTTCAGGATGCTGCAAGTTGGGGGTGGACTTCTGTATTTCAGAGCATGGTCTGTTGGAAAAGCATGTTCAGAAAACTCCCAGATTTCACAAAATTTACATCACTCCTAGTCATTCTGTTGACTAATGCAGTGGTCAGGCGCTAACACTCTTGTTCTTAATGGGTGTTCATATAAAAAACAATCTTCATAAAGAGAGAGAAGAGCTAAGAAATTACATAAATGACACACCTTTTCTATATTGCAGAATAAAGAGCAGCCCAGACCTCACATTTTACCCAAATGAAAGACTTCCAGTAAATGTCTTGTTCAAGTCTCAGAGAAATAAGACGACAGAGGATTTCACGTCACCTGGTTTAAGCAGGAATTTACTTATTCAAAACTGAATATGCCCATAACCTTGGCAGTTACAGAAGATGTTTCTAGTCACAGGGCATACACATGCCGCAGATAACATGGAGTCCTGCAAAAGTGACACCTTTTTTCTACAGCAAAACTGATAAAGAAATCAAATTTGATGCAGTCAACTTCACATAACGTTTTAAGCATTGCTAAATTCACCCAGAGTTTCACTGGGACAGGCTACAGTCAGAAGCTAAAAGGACCCCATTTGTTGTATTATGAACATTAGAGGGTGAATGCACAGAAGCAATCAAAGGAAGTTTGACTGCTCAGAGTTTTTATGGGAAAGTATCTGCTTGACAGGCAGACTGAAACTAGGAAGAGATCTTTTTGCCTTCTGTCCTTTCTATACTCAAAGAAAAAGACTGCAGATTTCTTCCCTTCCTCAAAAAGCAGGACTACAACAAAGGAATAGGTGACATATCAATATTCAGGCTAATGGGTACGACTAACCAAAGCCCTTAATTCTCCTTAACTGCTTGTGCCAAAAGGACTTAAGAAGCAATGCAAAAATCTAGAGAAGTAACAACTTCATTAAACACAAACTAAAGTGACAAAATGCACACATTCTGCACACAGAAGCTTGNAGAGCACTGACGTTGAGAAGGAAAAAATCTGACAGATCTATTTTGCTTCAATTCCAAAAAGAGTTCAAATGAATCACTGAAATTACACAGAGATGGGCATTTTCAAGATGACATCATGAATGGTCCAGCTCTGATAGTGCAATGCAATTTACTCTAAGGAAATAGACAATTATCCAAATCTGTCTAAACACTTGACATTTCTGAGGCAGCCAAGAATCAAAACTGGTCAAACCACAGCAAAAGAGAAGAGTAGAAAGAACAGGTTCTCCTGATTTGGCAAACCATTCTCAGATAAAATTCTCAGATAAGCAGGTCTGAGCCAAAAAGGGCAAACCATCAAGACCTGAACAAGACACCTTTCATCTTTATTTTTCTACTATTACCTATATTTTGAATTAAAACTTACTCCTTTGATTTATTTGACACTCTTCTGACATTGCAAACCTGTCCTGGTTTTCAGTTGAGACAGAGTTAATTTTCACAAGAACCTTGGAGAGGACACAGCCAGGACAGCTGACTCAAACTAGCCAGAGGGGTATTCCATACCATATGATGTCATGCTCTGTATATAAGAGGGGAAGCTGGCCAGGGAGGAGACACCACTCAGGGATGGACTGGGCACCTGGTTCTAGGCAGTGAGCAAATTGCACTGCGTATCACTCACTTTGCATATTATTTTGTAATTATTGTTATTTTCCTCTTTCTTTGCTGTCCTAGTAAACTGTCCCTACCCCAACCCACAAGTTTTGCCCTTTTCTTTCAATTCTCCTCATCCCACCGTAGGGTGGGGGGAAGGAGTGAGCGAGCAGCTGCATGGTGCTCAGCTGCCGGCTGGGGCTAAACCACAGCACAAGCCTCAGTGAAAAATTAATTCATTAGAACATCTGTCACTATCCTTGTTTCTTACGAGATAAATTTCAGGATGCTNTTCACAAGAACCTTGGAGAGGACACAGCCAGGACAGCTGACTCAAACTAGCCAGAGGGGTATTCCATACCATATGATGTCATGCTCTGTATATAAGAGGGGAAGCTGGCCAGGGAGGAGACACCACTCAGGGATGGACTGGGCACCTGGTTCTAGGCAGTGAGCAAATTGCACTGCGTATCACTCACTTTGCATATTATTTTGTAATTATTGTTATTTTCCTCTTTCTTTGCTGTCCTAGTAAACTGTCCCTACCCCAACCCACAAGTTTTGCCCTTTTCTTTCAATTCTCCTCATCCCACCGTAGGGTGGGGGGAAGGAGTGAGTGAGCAGCTGCATGGTGCTCAGCTGCCGGCTGGGGCTAAACCACAGCACAAGCCTCAGTGAAAAATTAATTCATTAGAACATCTGTCACTATCCTTGTTTCTTACGAGATAAATTTCAGGATGCTGCAAGTTGGGGGTGGACTTCTGTATTTCAGAGCATGGTCTGTTGGAAAAGCATGTTCAGAAAACTCCCAGATTTCACAAAATTTACATCACTCCTAGTCATTCTGTTGACTAATGCAGTGGTCAGGCTTAACACTCTTGTTCTTAATGGGTGTTCATATAAAAAACAATCTTCATAAAGAGAGAGAAGAGCTAAGAAATTACATAAATGACACACCTTTTCTATATTGCAGAATAAAGAGCAGCCCAGACCTCGCATTTTACACAAATGAAAGACTTCCAGTAAATGTCTTGTTCAAGTCTCAGAGAAATAAGACGACAGAGGATTTCACGTCACCTGGTTTAAGCAGGAATTTACTTATTCAAAACTGAATATGCCCATAACCTTGGCAGTTACAGAAGATGTTTCTAGTCACAGGGCATACACATGCCGCAGATAACATGGAGTCCTGCAAAAGTGACACCTTTTTTCTACAGCAAAACTGATAAAGAAATCAAATTTGATGCAGTCAACTTCACATAACGTTTTAAGCATTGCTAAATTCACCCAGAGTTTCACTGGGACAGGCTACAGTCAGAAGCTAAAAGGACCCCATTTGTTGTATTATGAACATTAGAGGGTGAATGCACAGAAGCAATCAAAGGAAGTTTGACTGCTCAGAGTTTTTATGGGAAAGTATCTGCTTGACAGGCAGACTGAAACTAGGAAGAGATCTTTTTGCCTTCTGTCCTTTCTATACTCAAAGAAAAAGACTGCAGATTTCTTCCCTTCCTCAAAAAGCAGGACTACAACAAAGGAATAGGTGACATATCAATATTCAGGCTAATGGGTACGACTAACCAAAGCCCTTAATTCTCCTTAACTGCTTGTGCCAAAAGGACTTAAGAAGCAATGCAAAAATCTAGAGAAGTAACAACTTCATTAAACACAAACTAAAGTGACAAAATGCACACATTCTGCACACAGAAGCTTGAAAAAATGGCAGAAAACAGAAATATTAACAGAATAATTCTACAATTTCTGTGGAATATAAGCATGTTAAATGTTTAGAAGATATTGAATATCTTTTGACTATTCTCTAGATAGACGCACTTGAAAAGCTCAAAATGCTCAGAATATTTACCAGTATTTGATTAGAAAGTAAACTATTATTATGCAGTTATGAGATCAACTAATCTTTACACCTGGAAAAGCAAAGTTCTTTCTGAAGTAGTTGATTAAACAATATTATAAAATTATTCTACTCTTTTGAATAGAATATTCCCTTTTTCTTGGTAAAGAAAAACAAAAATACCTTTTGTTCATTCAGCAGGTCTGTAATGGTTTGTGACATTTCATCCAAACTCTGTGCTGCCTTTACCAGGTTATGTAGAGCACGTACATGCTGGTGAAGAGGTTCAAAGTCACAAAGTATGGGAACCCTTAAAAACAGTATAGGATTAAAATTTTTTTTCCCCACATTGTTAATCTAATATTCAAATATATTAAATCATTACATGTATATTCCAACGAGATTAAGCTCCCCTCTGTATAAGGTTTGTATTTTCTTCATTTCATCTATTTTATATGGAATATTCACTAAGACCACCTGTTATTCGTGTTTTAAGTTAAGAACTTGAGAGCTTTTATGGAGTACATAATGATAAACACAATGATGTCAGAGTCTTTCCATCTGAGGAAAACATTTACCAGTAGTACCTACAGTTACAATAACAGTAACAGAAGAGAACCAATCGTGATTAGATCTGTAATTGAAGCACTTATGGTTGCAAATTACTCTATTCTTCTCTCCAGTTGGATTCTCTCCAATCTAGCTCTTCTTTTGAAGCAGCTATTAATTCTGGACTATTTTATTTTAATGACAGGTAACCTAAATTAAAAGTCTGATTAATATGTCATGATCACATTGCAAGTGTTGCAAGAAAAGCTTTGATTGCAAGTTTTCTACATCTCCAGAAAAGCAAATTTAATTTTTCTTGAGAGTCCATATATCCAGAATTTTTAATTTGTTCAGGAGTATCTCCACTGAAATCAGGAAGAAGGAGTTTAACTAACAATGTAAGTAGATTACACTCCAATATATTCTGCATTTTCTATTTAATATAGAAGACAAGTGGTATCTAGTGTATTTTTGTAGAATAAAGATTTCAGCAATTGCTCAAACATGCAATTTCAGAAGATTGACGCGTTTTAAGTAAACAGAAGCATCATTTTAATTATGCAGCTCAGGGGTTTGGTGCTGATAGAAAAGGACTTTGTGCTGGGTCTCAGTTTGTCTATTGCTTGCTCTTTAAATGTTAAATGAAAATACCAAAGAAAGCACTGCTCTAAAGTTTCTCCTAAAGCCCAGTGTCTGCCAAGGTGTGTGACAGCTTTGCCCACTCAGGTTGCAAGTCCATCACTATCATCAATATTTCCTCCAAATGTATCCTGAGTCCAGAAACCAGGAGGAACATGACATAATCCCACCTCTATTGCCATCAAGTGGAAAGCTATGTCACTACAATTCGGGCCAACTAAACTAGCTTGGTTAGTTATTAGTTTTCTGACGATAGCAAGGCAAAATTTTTCTTGAACTCAGTCCAAAATTCCCAGAAAGGTTATAAAATTCTCACAAACTCAAAAATCTGGCAAACATCAGCAATATGATACTACAGTTTGCATTTTTTTCCTGCAAAAAATCACTGAGGAGCATGCCTAAGAGCCTAATGAGAAAATAAAAGGGTACATCAGCTGTATCATGATGTAGGACTGTCAAGCAGACTAAGCTCACTATATTTGTTAATTCCAGCAGCAATACTGTAAGGATGGCCAGGAATTCTGAATCAAAAAAAAATGCCAGTACAAAATAGAGGTGAAAAACACAGTGACTTCAGCTGCTGCACAGTGCACCAGTAACAGGTATGAAGCTGATACTGTTGGTAGAACTGACAGATGACAGCAGAGCATCCTCCTCTTGGATTTACCTTATCATCCTTTGTGGAATTGTGGCCTTGGGGCTAGAAAAAACAGAATCTCAGCAAATCTCTAACTGCAGATCTGTTCTAGGAGAACAGTGACAGATACATGCAGCACCTGATTGTGGTCATACTGATAGACAGATTATCTTCCTAGACAGAACCTTAGACAGAACTTGCTACTGCCTATTTCTTGCCCATTACCTTGGCTGGCATTTCTCCGATTGCTACAGGTTTAAGACATATGAGTTTGAAAGCTCAGTCTAGCGGTCAACTTTTCCTGAAAAACATCTCCAAGTTCTAGATAAGAAACTAATCCTGTCAAGTTGCCTGTGATAAAAAATAGTAGCTTTCCTGTCTAAACTTGCACATCTGCCTCACTGTTGGGAGATAAGAAACGTGGAAATAGAGCTTCTGCTCAAAGTGATGGGTTTCCACAGATAACACAGGCACTTAAAGAATCCACTTTTTAGTAAAATAAGTCTGTCGGAGAAAAAGGCAATAATGCAGTAGATCTCTACGATCTCTTGCTGGGCTGAAGAAATTTATTTCTTTTAGAACATCACTTAAAGAGCAAATGAAAAAAATCGATCTAATTCTGATCTGACAAAACGAAGTTATTGAGTTTATTTCATTTTAAAACTGACAATTTTTTGTTTTGTTTTTAGCTATGGGGCAGTTCAGAGGAATGTCCAACATCCTTTACATCTCAGTACAGCATACACGTGCTCAAATCATCCAAGTTTGAGTACATAAAGCATATAGATAATACATATCTGCATTAAGGCAGTGACGACCATTGCTTAAGAATGACACCAGTTCAAAAAGTATCCTTGTCTGTTCCTTCGAAAAAGTTAACTGGGAAAATGAGCAGGGGGCAGCTATTTCCATAACATACGAAGTTTAAAAAAGGTGCTTTACCTGAGTAATGGCTGTACTTCTGAAGGACAAAAAGACTGCAAAAACTGCAAGTCATTTAATGAGATATCTGGAAGTTCACTGTCAAATCTGCGAGGTTTTCGTGTCTGTATTAAGAAGAAATTAATTTACACATTGTTCTTAAGGTACATAATATCAAGATAACTAAGGAAGGAAGAGCTCAATCAATAACACAGAAAAGCTGGTGTTAAAAAAGTATGAAATCTTTTGAGAGATCAGTTTAAGAGAACCACGTCTGGCCCCACACCCTAAAAAAATCATTTACATTGGCAGCAGTAGAATAGTGTCTTTCAGTTGGAAAGGACCTACAATGATCATCTAGACCAACTTCCTCCCTGTCACCAAGCTTCAGAAACATTGAGGATGTGTTTCAAAAGTTAAGGGATAAGAGATGGCACTGAAGCTTTATTTATTGTGGTGTTAAACATACAGTCAAATACTAATTCAGTTCACTATTCAGAACACTGAAATGAGTGGCATTCTGATTTTTCCAAGTATCCTTTAAAACAAAAAGCTGTGAAGGAGAAGCTGCAAAGGTTAAACAAGGCAGAGTAAGATGGCAACATTAGAATCAGGGAGAGTTATCTTACTTGAATTAAACAAACTCTATGAAACCAAAGTTAACAGGCAATGCTTGATTACCACTATACTTTTTCACCCTTTCATGTTATCAGCCAGCAAAGAGATGAAAATGCTTTTCTACTCATCCAGTGATTATAGAAAAACATGAAAACCTTTTACTTGTTTTTACCATCCAATTAATTTTATGGCTCTATTACTCAGAAGAGAGAATTAAATGATCAAATTTTCCCTCCTGGCTTCTTTTTTGTGATCGTTAATAGCAATTTTTTTCTTCAATACCACAGACTCCTTGTTAAAAAGGAATATCGAGTTTCCTCTCCCACCACACTGCAAGTTATGAACCAATGTTAATATAAGCCACTTGAAATAGCAAAGAACACTAACTCCCAGTTTCTTCATCTGTGTCAGAGCAGTGTGACAGACATATAGCTTGAATGAATTAAGCTTAGGTTTTGAATGTATGAAAGTACCATTTATAAAAATGAAATAAAACCAGAAAATACATTGGGTACATACACAAAAGGATGGAGGCCAGGAATCAAGTCCTCTGAACAAACGATTCCTTAGGAAAGACTTCCCTGGGCAGAGAAAAGAAATGGTTATTTAAAAGAAAGAAATGCAACGTACAAACAATGTCTCCAGAATAAACAGTTAAGATACTGCAGTTTTAACAGCTGAATTAAATTTGAAAGCATTACTAATTATGCCATTTCTTGACAACACAAAAATGGCAAGTGACCACAGCACTTCACGCCAAACCCACCACTTAAATAGAACCTGTCACTTCATTGAAGCTTCTTTTTGCTTAATGTTCACCTCTGCAAAAGCCTCGACTTGTTTTTCAAATTTTAATTGTAATCTTGCTAATCTCCCTTCCAAAATTTTGATAACCTTTTGCTCAATTTTAGCAGTTCATTCAGGATGTAAGTTGCAGACTTTACAGAAAAAAGAGAAAAAATAATCAGATTTCTTTTACCAGCAACTTCATTTAATTTTTTTTAACTTCTGGTCAAGCTCTTTAGACATAGGTCTTCGTTCTTGTTTTTTTTTTTTCTGAAGTAGTACAGAGGAAATTGTAGCAATACTCAAGTATTCAGTAATGGTTTTAAAAGTATTATTTAAAAGAAATCACAGAGCACGTTCAAACAGAAACAGCATTCAAATGTAGTAATTGGAAATCTTATCTTTTACAAGCATTAAACTAATTAGAACTTTCATAATATTTTGGATAATCTGTATGAAACAGTTTATTAATTTGATTAATGGAAGAAATAATAGAAAAATATTTTGTTCATAATAGGACCATCTGGCACACTGCATATATTTCCTATTTAAGTCAAATAAAAAATTATATAGGTATTTAAACTACAACATAATGAAAGTACTTTACAAAGACAGAAGTCATACATAACCACAACCCTTATTTCACAGAAGAGAAAGTACTTACTGAACAGTTTACCAAAAGATTCCCTTTTTGCCTTTTCAGCTTCATAGAGGTGTTTTCCATCTTTTATTAAAGCACCCGCCCACTGTGGAAGGGAAAATATGCAGTTAGTTGTTAATTTGTACATTGGCACAAAAGCTTGGTCTTAAAGTTTTACTTACTTACCTCCCTGTAGTGTTTTATGAACATTTTCCTCCTCACAACCTCAACAACAGCTAGACAGTACATTTGAGGAACAGTACTGAGAGCCTCTACAACCTTGACCCTTTCTAGGAGCTCTGTTACAAGACGAAGCAATGCTTGTAGTTTCTCTCCATCTTGGTCAGCATGAAGCATTACAAAACAACACCACCTACAAAAGTAGGTTACACTTTAGAAGTTAACAACTTAGTAATCTTTTCTGTATTTAAATTTCACTAAGATTAGCAACATGTCTGGATGAACTGCACAATGACATCATTTTACATGGGACAACAGGCTATCTGGCAGTACCGAGCAATTCAGCATTCAGTAGTCACCTTGTAGTTCACTGTTAATTTCTCACAGTAAGATATCCACATCAGTGCTCAAAAAATGAACACTTAGGACCATTTGAGTTAACATTATTGGTTTGACAGGTAATGTTCTTAGCATACATAACCTTAGAAGGTACGATAATGTAACTTTCTCCAAAAGAATTAAAAAAGCTGGTACATCCAGAGCAAAGAAGAGACTACTTTTTGCTTATAAATCTTAAAAATACTCATTGAAAAGCATTAGCAAGAAATATTAAGGGTAGGGGTATTGTCAAAGAGATAAAATCAAAACACAGTTTGGTAAGTTCACACTATCTACTCACGCACTACAAATCATAGCACCTGTAACATATAAATTCCCACACCTTGTAACTACATCTTCAATTATCTTATTGATACAATCAATATATTAAAGCACAGTCACCAGTGGAACTAAAGCACAGGATACTGAAAAGGTGATCAACTGGTGTGTTTGATAGGAAACATTACAGCAATTTTGCCATTAGAGAAGGCATAAGGTGGAGGTGTATCTCACAAGTAACAAAAAAAAGTTCTTCTTGACAGAAGCTAAGTAAAAGTGAAACAATAAATACAAACAAGTCAACAGTAAGCAGCTAGGAACATACACTAACAGAGAAACTACAAGACATGCACTGCTGACTTTCTCATAGTAATGAGTAGTAAGAAATAAAGAGAGAGCACTACACAAAGTCAAGGTCCAGTTCAAAACAAAGGGAAGTACATTTCACACACAGCATAGTAAAGTTGTGGAACTTGAAAAAAACAGGAGTTTGTGGATTCAAAAAGAAGTTGGCCTAGGTCATGGCAAAAACCCTCCATCAGCAATTAAACACAAAAGAGCTGCTTCTAGTTCAGGTAAGAATATTCTCGTCTAAGAATATTTACAGATAGTTATGTTCTCTCCTCATTATTAGATTCCCATTATGGTAATTTGCTACTAACTGCTACTGTAGAAAAGCTAGAAAAACCTTTGATTTGACCCAAAATACAATGGGGGTTGTTGTATGTGTGTTTATTTGGGGGGGGCAGGGGGTGGTGGTGGTTAAGGAGTGGTGCAGGGTGGTCAACGTGGGGACAAGTGGTTGGTTTTTTTTGTTGTTGTTGTTTTGTTGTTGTTTTTTTTTTTCTTTTTCAGCTGTGCTTTATTATTCTCTTCAGACCTATCCTCTTTGCATTCACTCTCCACACCTCACCATCTCATTCCTTACAAAGGTATGCAAGTCTTTTCCTAACAACTTATAAATTAAGTGTATACAACACAAATACTTTAACATAGATGAAATGGAAGTGATATTTATGGCAACCTAGGTTTTACATACTATCCCTTAATACCTGACCCAGAGAAAAATGCTGCAAAAAAGTCATCTTTTCACTGGGCTAAAGCAGACACATACGCAAAAACAAATTCACAGTTCAATTTACCTCGCAGTATCTTTAAAGACAAACAAAACACCAAAAAAACCCCCAACCACACACACAACAGGTCACTAGTGCACAGCTGATTCTGTTTTACTTCTTCCTGCACCTTGTCTATACAAACTACAATCTCTTCAAAGAGAAAAAAAAAAAATTCTACTTCATGGATATCCAGTGTGCAAGTCTAACAGGGTCACAACATTGCGCAATTATTTGCTGCTAGCACAAAGTTTTTTCATCCAAAGATTATTAAACTCTGTATACTTTTCCAATGTATCTGACATGACCTTATCTAAGGCGTAATTAAGTGCAGTAGTGTGAAAAACCGTATTTCCAACTGAGCAATACAGACTACGTACTGTTTTCCATGTTATACAGTAATGATGCTTACATGAAACATTGCCATTTTGACCAGCTATTACTGGATATAATTATTTTTCATGAACTACAAGGAAATCAAACTACTGGCATGTTTTTCTGCTTTGATATGACCACAAGCTACTGAAGAGTGTTCCCCTTATGCTTATTATAATCCTTTGAAAACATCAATATAATTGCCTGTTAAGTTTTTGTAAGATACTGACAGCTTCTGAGGTTAATGAGAAGAGAGGGGATTGTAGGTTCTTGGATATTGATATGAAGACCATTTAAACTCTAAGAAAAGTTTCTCTTAAAATATTAATTTGGTTTCACACTTACAAATAGCTTCACGTATGAACTGAAGCGATCCAATTTTTATTTTCTCTCCCATTAAGAAAAACTCTACACATCACCAAAGATTTTCTTATGACATTCTTTAAACAGTCTTGATGCAAGTGTAAGCAATATAAAGTTGAAAATTGTAACTTACTTCAGTCTCACTTGTAGATTATTTGCAAGCTCCTGTTTGGCAGTGGTGCATTTCTGTTTAATATCTAACAGTTTTCTGTGATTAGTTAACATAATCATCAGCTGATTTGCATGACTTAAACACAAATCAGGCAGCACAGAAGGATCTTTCAAGTTCTCAGCTCTCTTCTGATTAGCCAAAAATCCCTAGAGGAAAAGAGACACATTTGTTACACAATCTTTGTGACAATGGCATGGAAGTGATTCATCTTCTCTGTAAGAATGCAAGCATTTTTATAAACTTACTGTAGCTATTCAGGAGTATAACAGAATGCTACATAGAGAAATGTCAAAGTTGCTTTATTTTCATTCTATAACACAGTCCAAAACAAATCTCAGCTGATATCTCTCTTCCAAACCTTTATCAACACAACTCTAAGAGCTTTACAGAACTAACCAACACAGTGAAAGATCACAAAAGTTAATGCAGCAGAAAAGCACCTAGTATATGTAGAGGATCAACCATCATTCTAATTTCTGCAAACAACCAGCTCATTAACTTCTGGCATATGCAAGACTTAACATCAACTGAAAGCATATTCAGTACTATTGTGGGCTAAAGAATATACTTTTTACATAAAAAAATTCATACATGAAACCAATTCTTCTTGAGAGCCAAGACTGCAGCAAGACATCTATTTGCACACAGGAGTTGGGCATGGCAAAGAATTATCTGTTGTGGACAGTAACAGACAACCCCTAAAAGGCTGATGGACAAAACAGGGATGATGGACTGCCTGAGATAAACATGTTTTGGATGGCTGATTACAGTTCTACATACTTGTTTATTAAGCCTTTGTTTTCTTAATAAAGAAGCCCCGTGTCCTGGGCTGCATCAAAAGAAGTGTGAGCAGCCGGTCGAGGGAGGTGATTCTGCCCCTCTACTCTGCTTTTGTGAGACCCCACCTGGAGTACTGCATCCAGCTCTGGGGGNCTAAACCAGACAATAATTTTAAATGTTACTTTCTGAAGCTGAGGTGGATGAGAACAGTAAACCATTATTCAACACTGCTGAAAAATGAAGTCACTGTCATTGCTGATTTGATACTGAATGTAAAGCAATCTTGTCATAAGATGCTATAAAACACTTTTGCAAAGCCTGCAAGAAATATTTATATCCTAATGAGAACAGCACAGAAATCAAAGTAAGTATCAAACAAGTATATTAATTGTAAGGAAAAGAAAAGGAGATGCATGCTGAAAACAGAAGAGAATACTGAAGAGTCAACCATTTACTGAACTCTGAGCAACTTATGTACTGAATGAGCAAGGACTCTCTGGGAAACAAAAGCAGGCTGTAAACATTTTAACTGTATGTATTATCCAAGCCACATGAATGGAATCCAGAAAGATGAGAAGAACTGTGTGCTGATATTGGGTGGGGCAGACTTAATTTTCTTTATAGTACCTAGTATGGGGCTATGTTTTGGATTTATGCTGAAAACAGTGTTGACAACACAGGGATGTTTTCATTACTGCTGAGTAGTTCTTACACAGAGGCAAGGCCTCTTCTGCTCCCCACCCCACCAGCAAATAGGCTGGGGGGCGCACAAGGAGTTGGGAAGGGACACAGCTGAGACAGCTGACCCCAACTGACCAAAGGGATATACGACATCATGCTCAGCACATAAAGCTGGGGGGAAGAAGGAAAAAGGAGGGATGTTCAGACCGATGGTGATTGTCTTCCCAAGTCACTGTTACACGTGATGGAGCCCTGCTTTCCTGGAGATAGCTGAACACCTTCCTGCCCATGGGAAGTGGTAAATGAATTCCTTTTTTTGCTTAGCTTGTGTGCTTGGCTTTTGCTTTACCTATTAAGCTGTCTTTTCTCACTGCTACTCTTCCAATTCTCTCCCCCATCCAACAAGGGGGAAGTGAGCAAGAGACTGTGTGGTGCTCAGTTGTTGGCTGGGGTTAAACCACAAACTGTTATTGAGATGATGAAGAAGAGGTGAACCCCAAAAGAACTTGAGTTGTTTAGTCAAGGAAGACAAAGACATTGAAAAAACATGCTGTGATAATCGTTAGGGAATTACCAAGCACCAAAATCAAAGGCAATATAGGGATGAGAGCATACAGATTTATATTAGCCAAGAATACTTTCAGATCTGCAATTAATGGATGTTTATAAGCATTAGGACAATCAGATGCTATACAACTTTGCAACAGGAATAGAAAAGTCAAGAAAATAATTGCTTTTAAATAGCGGTTCAGTAAGCTTTTTAAATGAACCACATGGCTTGACGTTACACAAAACCGGATGCGGTGAGCTACAAAACCCCTTCCAGGTTTACTCAGTTCCAAAAGGCTATTCATAAAGTCAACTATCTTTTTCCATTTCTTTTTCTGTGGATCCATCTTTAAAATAAATTTTAAACTAAAATTACCCTAGTATATAACAGCATGCTAGAAAAAGGTCAGTTAAGAAAAACTGCAGTAAACTGACCAAAAAAACTGGGGGGGGACCTCAGTAAATTGTAGAGAAATTCAAGATCTTGCCTTTCTAGCCTAGATCAGATGATAGGATTCATGACATCAGCACCACAGTCAAACTAAGAAAGGTCATGAAAAACAGGTATGATAATGCCTTTATGGATTTTTCCCAATGACTATTTCCAAATCAAAGAAGCAACAATAAAGAATATTTAAAAACATTTTAGACTGCAGTTCAGACAATCAACAAGGGTTGTAGTGAGTGATGTAAGCAGCTGAGAAGACCCCAAATCACTATAAACCTATAAATCTAAGGTTTAATTTGATGTAACAAGAAGCAGAAGGAAAATAAAACTACAGAATATGATAGTGGCAAAGTCCTTTTCCCAACAATTTCAAGTGAAAGAACAAGCCCAGAATCAATAAGGCCATCTGCAAACCATTTTTTTTTTTTTTTTACTACATTTAACAGAACTAATAGAAGAGTAACACTTCTATGTACCGAACTGATGGAAATGCATTTGGATGTAACAAAATGTTTGAAAAGCTATAGTACTAATAGGGGAATTAAAAGGGGGGGAAAAACCCAAACAAGAAAACATTGGAAAGGATAAACTATTGGGTAGATTCACACTGAAAGATTAGATAAGCTCCAAATTTTGTAGAGGTGTACTCTTATTACGTCATGCCGCCTACTGACTGCAATTCTATATGCTTATGTTACAAATCCCAGCTTCCACAGAGAAAAATAGCTTTTTAATTTAACAAAACAGCTTTCCATACTAAATGTTAGAGGCTGGAGATTAACTATTCAACTACATAACTCAAGATGTAATGTTTCAGACAAAAGGCTGTTTACTGGTCAGTTAATTGAAAAGGCTGACTGGAAGCAAAAGAACTCAAGGCAGGTCCAGGAACAAGCAAATTAACTAAGCAATGAGGCCTTCTAGCAGCAGATTACTTTGTTCCATGGGATAAGTTTGGTTTGAATTAATAATGAAACTGAGGTTGGAGTAGAAAGTCAACTCAAATTCTAAATAGAACATCAGCTTTTTCTGGCCTGGGGAAAATAAACCTACACCTTCCAATACAAATACTGCCAATGGGATTACCATTGAGACATTTCTTATCCTTGTTCTATAAAGTACATCCACTTTATTTCTTTATGAACAGAAACAGTTCACTGCTGAAAGGTGCGATGTAAAGGAAGATAATGAGTTTTTTTCAGAGAACCTTTACTATTCTGTGTTCTCACACAAATTGCAAGCACTACCTTTAGAAATACACAAGTCCTGATCTATACTTGAGCGAGTCCAGAGGAGGGCCATGAAGATGATCAGAGGGCTGGAGCACCTCTCCTGTGAAGACANATTTTTAAATATAATTAAACCCTTGCACTTTGTCATTCTTCTTAGATTTCTATGCAGATTACTGTTTGAATTAGTAACATGACACCAGCTCTAATCTCTTACAAGCATCTTTTTTCCAAGCAGTATCCAAACAACTGCTAAGACTGTTATGAAAATAATTCCTAAGGCTCAAATAGAAGATCAAGGAATACAAGCCTCTGGTAGTTCACTTAATCACTCGTTTAACCACAAAGAATTAATTAACTGAAGCTTAAAAAAACACAACAAAAAGCACCAAACACACCATCATGTTTTTACTGTTTTTAAAAAACCCTGTAAGTAAAGAAATAGACAATTTACAAAAAGAAAAAGTCAAAGATGAAGATTTGAAAGTTACAAGTATGACAAGTCTTTAAAAGGTACGAATTCTAAATTTACAGTGGCATTTAAAGAAGGTGTCAAAGTATCTTTCCAAATGACTTTTAGGTATCTCATTCAAAAGTGATAGTATTAAACCTGAGGTAGGCTCTTCATTCAAGTGAAGAGGGAACATAGCTAAAACCACCACACGCAGCCTTGGGCAACCCAGCACAGGGATGGAAGAGTAGCTTTTCCATCATTCTCTTGGATTAGCACTGGCCTACAATGTGAACATTGCAAGACTGAGATTTAGCACAAACTTACTTCTAAACTTATTCACTGAAATTATCTGAAGATAGGCTCCACTTTTAAATAATGCTGCCAATACTGGTAGCACCCACCTTTATGAGCCAGCCAGAAGATGGAGCAGGAGGCCTGGGTCTTACGTGACTGTCAGCCCAGTTCTCTCCTCCTCAAAGGGGGGATCTAACCACCCCAAGACAAGGTGGCAATATTGTTCACTTTCCTACTAATGATTTCTGATTACACATTGGCATATAAGAAACTCATGCCTTTCTTCATGGTCCTAACTTTGATGTAATGGTGAAAATCTGAGTATCAGATAATGACCACATGTGGATTTTAACATACTTTCAGTTGCAAACAAGGCATTAAAGTACAATCTTCGGTAAAAAGTTAACTGAAGTTCTTCACAGAAACTATGTTTAATACAGAAGCTTTGATATGACACTAATGTTTTTTAAAAAAGTAGGAGCTATATATTTTACATTTAAAATAGTCTTTAATCAAATTTCTAATCACTTCCAACGACACTGTCTAGTGCAGGCATGCTACTCACTCTCCTCACTACGAGCTTGGTGATCAACCATTAAGCACATTATCTCTTCACTGATCCTCTATCATTGAGTGTTACCAACTTACCAAAAACTTACTTCAAAACTAAATTTAACCTACTTGACTCTTATTCCGCATCTCCAACTGAAGTTCTGTTTTTCTAGCTGTTTTTCTATGTCTAGACCATAAAGCTAACAGAAAACCCTTCCACAACTCAAACATGAAGGTCCCCAATTTTTCTAACTCCTGAACTATATAATGCAGCAGGGTCATAACGCCTCTTTTCAGCTCAGAAAAATAAAACATGGTCCCTCAGAACAACAAAAACTAACTGCAAGAAGTGGCACATGAGCTAATAACATTACCAAGAGAAAGGATAAAAGGACAGTGGAGGAGCTCACCAACTGTCTGCTAGTATTTGTTTGACTCTGGGACTAGTCGAAGGTCAGAAGATGACAACATATTAAGAATAAACCAAAGAATCGGTGTGACAGGAAGTGTTCAGGACATGCTACCTGGGCATGATGCCAATTTCAGGCCTCATTTTCCCTTTCCGTTATTGAGGTTTTTTCCATTTCTGCCTTCTGTTTAGTGAGAGACTGGATGAACTAGCAAAAAAGAATCAATTCACAGCATCCTGGTCTCCAGCACATGAGCAACTGCAAACTGCTGGCTGTCTTTGATGGTCTACCATTGGCAAAAAGTCGTCTGCTCTTAATGTAGCTGTAAAACCAGGTGGAATGTAGACAGATTTGATAAAGATATGTACAGGTAGATACTAAGATAATATTTAAGCCAGATGTTTTCTTTTCCTTAAGCTCAGAATACTGATTAAAACCATCAATTTTCAAATAAGCTTTAAAATAAATACCTACAGTGCTTATAGCTTCTAGATATCTTCATCAGATCCTATTTTTTTATTAGCAGCTTTCTACATTAATGTGCAAAATGTTACACTAATACAGCACAACCTGTTTGTAAACTATTCACTAGATTTAACAAGATACACCTTAACACAACAAGAAACATCTTAAAAAGTATTTTCAAAGTTTTTAAATTTTACCATTTAAGTGATTCTTACTCATCCAGATGAAACTTACTTTCTAAAATAAAAATAAATCAGATGTATTCTGTCCTAGAAACAATACCATATACTGATGTATCTCAGAAGCCAGAAATTTTACACTGGTGCTTTTATGAGAATGTCAGTTGGCTGCATTGGAATTAAATATTTTTTTCAAAATTATAATCCAGATAACGTGGACAGAAATACTTTAGCTATAAAATTATACAGCTTAATACGCAGCTGACAAAGCTGCGGTGAACTACAGCTCTGCATGTTCCTAGTCCGTTCAGTCTAGGATATTTTAAGAAAGACATTTTTATTTTGTAAAGTGATTTTTTTCTCCAGTGTAGATGAATCAACATAAATATGATGCATATTTAAGTTCCAGTGCTGTCCACCACTCACTGTTGCATTTTCAATGCGCTTGATGTTTTTAAAAAAAGTAAAACTACCAATATTTAAATGTCAAACTATTATGAATATAGGACCTTTTGAGCATCTCCAGTGTGGTAAATTGAAAACTATCTTGCATTAGACATGCAACTGTTTCACTGTAATCTTTAACAGCATACATGTATCAAAAAATCTACCATCTTCCAATGTTATACCCACAAATGTGCATTACCTGAGCAAGTTCTTTTTGTTCATTCACCAGTCTGCTGCAGCTTGCTATCATCTGGTCCAATGCATAGAGCCTATCCTCAAGGCCTTTAATAGCCTTCATGTTCTGATTATCTAGTTTGGCAATCGTTTGTCGACATTCTGCCAGAAACGGTTGGATGATCCTTGGATCAAGCTGAAAAAAAAAAGGTTATTAGCAGTTTACATTTTGAAAGGTGACATGAGCTAGCTACATGAGTTTTTATAACCTTAACATTTTGATTTTTTTTTTTTTCAATCTAATGTGTGCCTACATCTGTCATCCATTTCAGAATTTTGAGTTAATGAGTCTGTGGATTTTATATCACAGCATGAATTTCTTTGAAGCAGTCCAACCAGACCATCATAGAAATCAGGATCCTTAACCAATTCCTTAGACAAGTAGATCAGTTCTAAGTAACTGGAAAACAAGCTGTGGAGAAAATAATACATTTGTAACACTTTTTGCTAATGTTTTTCCTAATAAAAACACATTTTAAAAAATAATCATATTTAATATTATCAGATTATTAATATAATCATATTATTTAATCATTCCTTCACAGGCCATTATCCAGAAAAAAAAAAAAAGTTTGAAACATGAAGAGGCTACCAATGTCTGCAGATACTAATGGTGACTCTAAGTTTCACTATAAGAAAAAACAACATCGGTAGTTGCAACAGCTTATGTAGGATGAATTTTAGTCTAAACTTGGAATATATTACTTAGGAACACAGTAAGAGTTATTAGGCGTTAGCAGAGTATGAACAAATTTGGCCAAATTTATCCAAAATGGTTATGGTATGCCATTTACTACAGAGAATCTAGTGAAAAAGACACTATCCTGGCTTTTTTCGTCAACATGCAGGTTTTATGCCACATCCAGAGCACACAACCCTCAAAAAAGAAGCCACTTGTGACTCAATATTTTCATAAGTAAAAGTACTATTTTCCCCTCAATCTATTATTTAACTGTATACAAGCTTTCACGCAGAGCACTTTTTCATTCTGGAAACACCCCTCTGGGGTGAAAGAGAAATCTGGAGGAAAAGCATTACAAATTAAGGAGAAACTACAAAGAAAAAGTCTTTCATTCTCTTCAAACAAGCAACTACCAAAACCAAGCAAACAAACAAACAAAGTACCACAAAGGTAAGTACTAAAACCTGGTAATTAGCCCAGAACTTTTTAGAATATATAAATAATGCTATTACTAATGTGATAAAATACATTGAAGTTCTCTGAAAACAGCAAAGGCTAATACTTAGTAAGTTATGAATGGCCTTATGAATCTTGGTCTCTCCCAAGTGAGTTGTCCATCTTCAAGAACCAGTAATAAAAATATTATCTGAGATTAAACCAGATTGTTTTTATAGTATCACCTTGATTGCCATCCTACTTAGGAATACTCCCCTTTGGCATCTTGAATTACTCCACTGCAGCACGCAGAACAGTTTCTTAACAGAAAAAATACTAAAAAGAACAATATGCTGGGTTTTTTTTTCTTTTTACCTTCATAACTGATGGTGTTTTATCTCTTTTTACAAAGACTGCATATTCCTCATATTCCACCCTATAATTTATTTCCTCCATCCATTCTTTTTATCCCATCTTTGAACTAATTGCATTTGTAGCACTCAGCCCTACTTTCACTGATAGGTAACACTGCTCTCTGATTTTTAAAAGTTTCTCCCTTTTCTAGCCTTTAAGTGGCTATGACAGCACTTAACAGAAACATCTGGTTAGCTCCTACTTACCCACAGCTTTTACTGCAGCCTAGGTTTCTGCAATTAGAAGCATCATTTTATGGAAACGCCTAGAGGCTAGAAGAACCAGATACCCAGCAGCACTCTGTGCATCACACTCGTTGTGCCAAGACTACCACTACCAGAGGTATAAAGTTCATACTCGGATGCTTTACACTTTCATGAAAATCTTACCTGAATTCACAGTTTCAAATAAGAATTGCAACCACAAACCATTTGTATGGTTCACATTTCCAAGAAGGAAAGGGCGTGGGGAGAATGTGGGGAAAAAAAAACAAAAAAGTTCTATTTTATTCTAGCTTGCTATGTTAAAGTGTCATCTCAAGTAAATATTAAAAGAACAGTTGTATTGCAAGAAGTTTATTTAGTTTTTTCTTTTCCTCTTCAGCTATAGGCCAATTCTGTTTTCAAGCTAATTCTAAATCTATAGTAGGCAAAGATTCAATCCTTTATGCTGCTATCAAAAGAGAGTAAATTAATGTTTTCCTTAGGAAAACATTGAACTATTACTTCAAAGCTTTGTGGGGTTTTTTTGTGAACCAAAATAGATCAAGATTGATCAATCACAGTTGTTCTAGTGGTGGCCAGAACAGTCTGACTAAAGCATTTTCCCTCCTGCCAATTCTGCTTATGCCCAAAAAAAAAAAAGAAACTTTATTTTTGCAGGAGCAATCATATTTTTCCCCTAGAAAAATCATCTTAAGTTACAAAACAATTACAACAGCTGAAACAAAGGAATTCTGACTAGTCTTAGATAAAGCAAGGACAGAAAAGCACGCAATTACAAGATAGTCTCTAAAATGTGATGTATGTCAGATAAGACTACAAGCTGATCAAAAAAGCTACAATAAGTATTTAACTAGGTGGTTATTTTTTCTATCACAAGCACTTGTTGTGAAATTATACATTTTCTAAAGGTCAAATTCTTAACACTCAAGAACTCTTAAAATACTTCTCACACCCCCCCTCCCCCACTTCCTTCCCCCAGTCTCTGCTTTGCTCTCCATTCAGAAAGTTATCTGAGAAACAATGGGCTACAAAAAGCCAACTCACTTCAACACCACCAGCATTTGGAAAATAAACTGCAACATTCAATAAAATATAACTTTTTTTTTTTTAAAAGTTAACTTACCCTGCTCATAGAATCAAAACATTTTCTGACCAGCGATTCCACATCATTAGGTCTATCTTGAACATTTATCCAGTCTAACAAAGACACATTGAAGGAAGGCTGATCATCATCTTTCAATTCTACTGATGTTTCATTGTCCTGGACAGTAGCACTTTGACCAGACTCCTTATCATCTTTTACATTTTCAGGATCTGTGCCTTCCAAAGCTGAACGTTCAACTGACTTGCAAAATGAGGCTAACATTGATTTACTGTTCATTTTAGGTATATCAGAATAAACCACCAATTCAGCAGATTTCCCATCCTCAGTTTCTTCACTTTCTGCTCCTCCATGCTCAGCCGAAGAATCCAGTCTTCCTAAACATTCTCTGTAACTATGTCTCGTTAGGCACTCCAGCAGTGGTATCTTGGCCATGATAGAAACAGCAGAGCCCAAGCTTTTTTAAAAACGGTGAAAAGAAAAACGTATCAGTATCTAGAAGTCAGTGTGACATAAAAACTTTGATACAAACCACTTGTAATATAAAGTATTATTTATTTTAGAATTGAAGCAGATTTCAAAATTAATTTGGTAATAATCTTCAAAATACTGTATTCAGTATCAACATCATGAGAGGACAGCTAAAGTAGTTACAATTCTTACTGTCTTCCACTGCTGAATATGAATTTTTCTAAACTTTCAAGTAAGCCTATGTTTATAATGCAATAAAAAAAGGAAAGTTTGATAAACTGAGCCATGCACCTTTTTTGTTTTTTAAACACACAACCGGGACTTTTACATTTCCAATCTGCATGGATACCAATGCTTATTAGCAAAGACTGAGTGTCCCCTGGCCAACTATTTCTCCGGAGTTTGAATAATTTCTATATCTTTGGAAAAAGCTATGAAGTTTAACTTTTTTATTTTTTAAAAAAGGTAAAATATATTTATGCTTTATTTCTTTAAGTATCTAACATCCACTTACATTCTACTAGACAAAGCACTCTTAGAAATACCATAACACTATAATGTCCAGAAAGATGTCAAAGATTTTCCTTGAAGTACGGTCCAAAGTTTGCAGGATACAAGTATACACACACACACACCCCCAAGGTACACATATACACCCAAAGTTTGTATTATGACCTCATTTTTTTCAATATCAATCATCACTCTTAATATCTGCTCAAGTGTATTAAAAAGCAAATAATTCAAAAGTGCCAATAGGTATTTTAAAATGTTGATTAATGTCTAATTTATTATCTAGCTATTCCTAGCGCACATTTGGAAGGACTCCAGCTCTTAAACAGCTGCTCATTAACAAGCATATCTTCCACATAATTCAATACAGGTTCTGGTGCTGATGAATACAGGGAAAAACTGTCAGTTAAAAATTTACTAGCATGGAACAGAAAGAATGTTCTCCTTGGCACATAATCAAACAAAAACATGCTTGATTAATTAGAACTAGCACCAGACATACAACACTCAAAAGAGAAGTTTAAAATATAGTAACTTCGGAGATTGAGGCTGAAGGTTAATGGCAAACCTACTGTGTAAGTTTCAACTTGATATCATCTATGGACTGCAAATAGCTTGAATATACATTTTCAAACTTGAAAAGTAGCTTTTGGTAAGAGTATGTACAATCTTCCAAGTTGGCCATTATGGCAGCCCAGCCTTGATGCTGAAGATGTTCATCATGCACAAGACCTTCACAAAAGGAGCAAAGTTTCTTGGCAACCTCATACATTTCCTGGAGAAAAAAAAAAAAAAAAAAAATCCAACAAAATGCAAATCACTTCAGATTATTACTGTGATAACTATACAAAACATTACAGTGAGACATATAGAAAATATGAACACAAAAAGTGTTACATTTAGATAGGTAAAAAGTTGTACATACTGAAAATTCATCAAAAATAACAAAACTTCCTTTATTCTTAAATAAAAAATTCAAGTAGATGACAAAAAAATGTATAGACAATTTGCTAAGAAGTATCTTCAAAACAGGCAAGTGAAAGTTGCAGTTCCAAAAAACCTTATAAAATTAATTAAATGCTCCCGATTTAAAATATTCAGTGCACACATACATGAATAATATCGTTTGTACTAATCTGATAACAGCTGGCAAACCAGGTCCATTAAGGAGAAAACTACTGATCAGCCAAGCAGCAGCTCAGAACAAGACAATGACTTGCAGGATCAGTCAGCAGAAGCACAGGTGCATCAGATGCAAGAAGAGATGCATGAGGAAAAAAGCAGGGAAGATAATTAATTGAAGTCTCCCATTGATTAATAAACCAGATGTAACATGATGAGAAACAGCGCAGAGTGCCCACAAAACTAACGCACAGCCTGAAACTTGGTATATGCAAACCAACACGGAAGCTTTTCTTCTGTTAAAGAACTGGAGGACACAGATGATTTTACCATCATTTAATTACCACCTAACTCGGCAGAGTTAAAACAGAGACCTACATAAGGCAGGTACCATATCTTACTGAAAGTGCACTAACAGCAATGCCTATTATATTCAATTTGTAAGTTTTAACTAGTAGGAAGAGTAATTATTTTAAGTTTACCAATTTCAGAAAACAGACTGTCCCCCTCAATGGGCCTACTGCTCAAACACCAAAATGAGCAAGTAAAACAAAAGTCATACAATAAATCCTTCAGCTCAATACTTTATCAACAACACACTACACGGAAAATATTAAAACCTAACATACAAGTATGCTCAGGAGAATATCTACCAACCGTCCAAGAAAGAAAATCTTACTACTTTTTGCAGGTTGAACACACTGTTAAACTCAGACTGAACAAGTAACTTTCCTCTGCTTATAGAAAGCCACGTATGGAAAAACAAGTTATACAAATACAGTGAGAAAGCAGTGTTACAAACCCAGCACATCAGTATACTTCAGAATGCATTTGCTGCTGAACCCACCATTAGCGGCACATATGCATACACAAAAAAAAATAAAAAAAGTAGAGCTCAACACTTATCTTCCCAAAATAAACCACGAAACTGCAGAGCATTTTTATCCAAACATTTCAGAATTAATATTGCCAAAACCTGAAAGTTATGAACTTTTTTTTTTCAAGCCTCATCTCAAGCAGCATGACAAAATTCCACTGTTCTTCAAATTACTGGTCTCTAAGCTATGAGCAGATCAACAATGAATACACAAACATACCTATACATACAACTCCAAGGAAATCAAAAGCGATTACAAATTTTATCACTTTGCAGTAAGGATGCTATTTGCCATCTTGTTTTCTGAACTTCAGTCACTTTCTATGCATATGAGAATAAGGATTTCCAGTTTGAAGAGTTCTTTTATTTGCTGCAGGAGCTCTCACTTCCTAAGTCAAAATTAACTGATAACACAACTGGGACAGCATCTAGAGAGTGCTGAAATCTGCAACTCCTTTTCTTCAGACTATGTCCAGTTCATCTATACAATTTAAATTCACATAAGCTGACTGATGCAACACTGACAACTTGATCCATTTTTTATTATTTTCTTAAATTCACTTTGTATACAAGTTACTCAAAGGCAAATTCCACAGCATATAAAAAACACAGAATTACCGCTGCCTCAATTATCATATTAAGAACCAAAAGAACAGGCTGTTTTATCTTAAGGTATACTAAAAAATACACCGAAAATACAAAGCTGAAAAGGTAACTGAATGTTCCCATTGGGTTTTAATGTATATCCTGGGAATATACGCAAGCATTTTACTTTCAACTTACAAACACTGTTCTCTTCCCAAAGTCAACCAAACTACTAGCAATGATTCCAGAAGTGAGAGCATCTGCAGAAGCACACATCAGTTTGAAGACTACAACAATATAAGCCATCTACAAAATGAAAACTGATCATAAAATCTTTTTATGCAGTTCCTCCAAGTGAGTATTACAGGTTACTGGGTGAAGTGAAGACCAGGACTTCTCTAACCTTCCAACAAAAATGTTTCTTTAAAAGCCCCGAGCAGAAGGCTTTGTTACTTCTATTTTCCTTTGGACAAATCACTTACCATTGCACAGCTCAAATGTGTAATAAGGAGACGTATACACTAGGCTTGATATGACCAGACCTTCCATCCTGAGACATGCTCATAACTAGTGGCCAGCATTTGCTTTTTTAGCTACATCGATTTATTGTGTTCACAACGGAAATCAAAAGTTACAAGTTAGTGGTGTCCTATGAAGCTTTATTACAGGTCATTCTTGGTGCTCCCTTGAGAACCCAAGTGTTGTCAACCTAAGATTTTAGTGTTAACAAGGTTGTTTCCTCAGCAAAACCCTTTTAAAAAGGAAACAGAACAAGTTACTAAGTTTTAGTCGGGGGNCTTGTTACACTACTGATGACCAGCACTGACACTCTGAATCTAGGAGTCTAACCTGTGGTGATTTACACAACTTTAACCAAACCAGAAGCTTGTATCCCAGTAGTCTGACTCGTAGAAGAGTGAGAGTAAACAACAGCATTTCCCAGAGTGGCAAATTAATATTGCTTTATTTTTTAGAAACCATGTAACGGAAGGGCATTCTAACAAGCATCAGGATCTGTCATATAACAAAGACATGCCCAAAGGAACTGTTACATAAAAATAAAAATACCCCAATGTCATTTAAGTGTTCAATCAGCTATTCATTGTCAGAGGAGCTGTAGCTAGATACTGAGACACACAAGATTTTTTCAGAACTATTTAGAGCTCAAACAGAACTAACATTAAGCTCTAAATTCATTAGCTTGAAAACATAGCTAAGTTATTTTCAAATAACACATTTTCAAAGTTACCTGCAAGCTAATATATTACAAATCAAAATGTACAACTAAAGAGAGACATGACTGTTTCAGGGCACATATGCAAGATATTACAACATTCCATATATTCCATATTATCATCCTCCCAAAGTTATTTTTACACCTGTATCCCAAGTGCCAAAGAAGTTTTCTCTGGGTGGTGAGGGGCAAGCAGTACTACTTTTGATGCTGGTTCCCTAGGTGGTATCATGAAATAAGCTCATTACATCCAAATTGTAAGAAATATTACCCTGAATTCAGGTGGTCCAAGCAGGTGGTTCAAAGTTCAAACCACATGGAATAACTATTTGTCCATGTATCAGAACTGTTTCAGTCTTAGACTATACTAAGCAGATACCACTGCAGGGAACAAGAATACTATGTTAAACCTTACTTTATTCTTTTCATGCTGCATGGAAGGGTCAAGAAGAAAACACTGTTTCATGAATCTTACAAACCTGCTTTAAAACGTGAGGGTGTGCAGCAAGAAAATGAAGTGGTGAAGCTTTTTGCTCCCTTTGGAGCATCCATGGAGTATCTATGTAGCTTAAAAGTTGTTAAGAAATTAAAAACTACACAGATACATCTTTCTTACCATTCCATCACTACTGAAATATATCTTCAAGTGATTTGGCTTGTTCTTCACCATCTCCATAGACAACATTTCTGGGGAGACCTCTCTAGGCTACTTTAGAAGGATCAAGACCAATCTATTTCACTCTCTGCTAAATTAATAAAGTACAAAAACTGAATTATGTCGGGCATATACATAAAGGCCTGCAATCCAACATATGTTTTAACACTTCTCAGTAGAGTAGCCAACTCCAGCACAGAAAATGAAGGCTAACAGGCTTGCTTTGTCATTGATTTTTCACAGATCCACTCAAGGGTAATTGGCAGTCACCCAATGGTTCACAGAGTATAAAAAATTAACCTCGTTTGCCTTGTAGAGCTATGACCATCTTACTCGGCTATACCAGCATACCTAGAACACTGACAGCTTCACCATACCACTTAAATGGGGACCTTCAGAAGCACCACTACCAGCACAAGACTAGACAAACCCAGGCTAATCTCAATTTGCCGTTGAAGAGTAAGTAAAGGCATCTTTAATACCTAACTTGTCAGGAAATTCACAGGCCCACCAGAAAGTTTTTTTTATCTTTGGCTGGGTGCTTTAATAGAATGTTTACTTGAATTATTATTATTTCCTTCAATCACCATAACTTAAATTTAGGCAATTCTTCTATTACTTCCATTTAGTACATTTCATCCAAAATCAGTAGAAGCAACGAAGTACATTTTATCTAAACCAGAAATTAACTGCTAACGTGTTTCCCATCAATTTCAAGACTTTGTCTTTGCATCCTACTGTCAAAATTCTGCTCATCTGAATGAAAAAAACCTGGGGAAGGTCTGTTTGCCTTAAGTGGTCTTTGGACTTACCTCTAAAGAACAAAAGTTCTCAGGAAATGCAGGGTTCTTTCCATTCTCTACAACCCTGTGGTAAAAGGAAACAAGTCATCAAAGTCCTCTATTGCCATGCGTCTGAAATCCTGTAAAAAGGACTCCTCATACGTTTCAGTCACTCTAAAAATCAACCTCAGGCCAACAAAAAAGATCCTTGAAAGTGAAATTATACACACCCATACACTATAACAGCAGATAAATGCTTCCACAATAGGTAACCATTACCTTGCTCACCAAAATTAGGAACCAAGACCACACACCTCCAACTAAAACATCAGTAAAACTACTAGACTAACCATTTCAAGATTTCATCTTTTAAAACCTGTATTTGGAACACTGTGAGGAAGACTTTGATATTTCATGGCCATTTCTCTTTCATTAGACAGCTGATTATTCCATTCTCCTTTAGTATTGGTCATTTTTGGTGACTGCATCGTGTGGACATTTGTCCACACAGTTCACAACCTATTACATACTCAGAAAGTACTTATTTCATCAGCATAATACTGAAGGAGTGATTCTGTAAGCCATAGCTTAATGACATTTTCTTTAGTCTTTTTCTTCACTTAGCTCTTTGCTCCAACATTAGAAGTGGGCTAGGAGAAATCAAATGACAGAATTCAACACCAAAAAATACTGAGAAGTTGACATAAACCACCACAGCCAGGGAATCAAACTATGGTACAAGGTAAGTGATAAATTCTACTAGCTTGATTCCAAGCCACCCAAGTGTTTTTCTCCTGGTGAATTTTCTAAAAACTCGATCTAACAGTTCTGGTTACAAAGGCCAACCAAAACAAATGCTGTATCTTTTAGCATACCTTAGGGTATATCTTTTAGCATACCATACTAAGACTTACCCCATTTTAACCCCACCCGGCTTTATTACTTTAAAAGTTTATGAGATTGATCTCTAATCTAAGTTACAAAGAAGTCTGTACTTTTGTGGAGAAGCTAGAAGTATGTCTGGCTATTAGACTAACAATTTAGCCAAAAGGAATGAATAGCAGCAATTCAGTTACACAACCACTGCAATCATTACAACTTAAAGAACATAAAATTTTAAAGTAACTCTTTACCAGAGGGTCTCAAAACAGCTTTCTAGAAGTGAAAAAGTATTTTTCTAAATAGCAGATACACAGCTTTCAGGAAGCATGACTATACTTCTTGCCTTAAGTATTATGAAGCATTTGGAACTAAACCAAGAATGATCTAGGTACTATGACTGCCGCCATGGGTTTAGGCAATCAAATGAAACTACCACAGTTTCTCATCCTCATTCCCATTTCTCAAAGAAAACTGACCAGAATTGACAGTTTGATGAGGACAGCAACAGTATCACATGAAGTGTGAAACATATCCGCTAACAAGAACTATAGTTTCTGATATCCTTATTCTATGACAAATGATATTGGAACTTCAGTTACATCACAAAAAAAACCAAAAGAGAGTAATAAAAAAAATAATCCTTTTTTAAAGGCTAAGCTACCAGAAATCATTTTAAGTAGTGGTGTTAAAAGACCACAAGATTAGACAAGATTCACAGGACATAGTTTATTGCACAACGTGCTGTGTAGAGAACAGCTTGTCTTCTCCTAAACTGGTGCGTATGTAACTATTTGTAAACACTCTGTGCACCTCATTGTCCACATACTGCAGCTCAAGGCCAAAACTGCTGAACTGGAAGAGAAGTGGGAAACTAGGCTAGCTGTAAAAAGGCAAGCTGTAACCCTTTAGGCACAGGCATCTCAAAGATTAATTTTCCAGTCAAAGGGTAAACC
The DNA here is from genome assembly GCA_013400195.1 of Aramus guarauna. Lineage (NCBI taxonomy): Eukaryota > Metazoa > Chordata > Aves > Gruiformes > Aramidae > Aramus > Aramus guarauna. The sequence goes on from VXBL01003932.1 coordinate 162,608, forward strand.
AGGATACTGGGACATAAAATGAAAACAGGCTTAGAAAATTGCTTTAATCAAGATTTAAAAGCCAGTTAGTAGATGCAACAAACACTGACAAAAAAGGATCTGATAAAGTTTGTAAGGTAAAGACATTGTGTCAGATGTGACAAAACCCATGGCAAGAATTTCAGTCTAATTGGTAAAGGAACAAGTTAAGGTAACAGACATAGCTTGTGTCAAGCTATCAAATCTTTATACTCAGAATTCTATCTCATGTAATCAAAGGCACTTCAGAAAATCTGTATAGATGTTAAAATCATGAAAGTGAAAAGAAAAAAAAATTGAGGTATCTTGATATGATAATCACAGTACAGTGGAAAACCAAACAGGAAGTAGTTAAGTTTCTCACAGGAATGATTTTTACTTAGGAAGTTTTAAAACCTAAAAACAGCTACATATAAGTTCATTAAATTAGTTTCAATTGTGTGTGTGTGTGTGTGTGTGTGTGTGTGTGTGTGAAAGGCTGCTTTTACATATCCCATACATATATGGTCAAAAGGCTGTAAGAATGCCAGGGACTCCACTGTGAACCAAAAGATTACTTTTGTTTATACCTGTACAGTAACTAAGGATCTAAGAAAATTATGGAAAAAATGCAGAAAGCAAAAGTAGGATTTAAATCGATAACGGTCAGTTTTATACAGGCAAAAAATAATGGACTGGAAATAAAGGCATAGATTAACAAAAAATACCTGTTAAAGGAGAATCTAGTACTAGCTGTTATTGTGGGAAAAAAAGTTAAAGGCCACGTACCATTGTACACAAAGTATGGATCAAAAAAAATGAATCAGAAATATCTGTTCACTTTTCTCCACAGTAAATATAAGGTAAAAAAAAAAAAAACACACACAAAATAAAACCACCAAACAAACAACAAAACTCCCCGCAACCCACCATCTTTCATACAATTCTACAGCATAGTTGCCAAGTCACAAATGCCAAAAAACTTTATTAAATTCAGCTGTTTCCAGGCACACTTAAGAAGAGGGAGAACCAAGATAGAAATAAGAGTCTTCACACCCTTAAGTATTCATAATCTACAGAAGAAGTTTGCCTATTACTAAAGCAGACATAGGACATGAGGTACTAGAGATCACCTAGAGCTCTTGCACAGTAAGTTAGCAGCCATCTTTTAAGCACTTTTTACTATTTCATATGCTGTTTACAGTTTCATATCAAGTCTGATTTAAAAATCATACTGTATATCCTCTGGGCAGAACAGGTACCAAACTAAACAAACTGGTAGCTATCAAATATTCCCCTCTACTTTTTCATAGTTATACATAATTGATTCTTATTGTTGACAAGAATAGGTAAGACTTTCTATCAGGCGCAATGATTTTGATTGTAACTTTTATTTTCATAATATAAAACATTTTAATCATATAGTAGTAGTAAATATTAATTAAGTTTCATTAATTAAATTACTCTAAATAATTACAACATGCAAAAACAATCCATCAAGTACTGCCACTTTTCTGGTAAAGCAGGTTACAGTCTCTCTAAACTTAATAAAAAGACAAAACTTGGATCATAAGGCAGATTTTTCATGCCTACTTTGTAAGAAGCCTCCCATGCAGTACTCTCAGTGTGGCTTTGGATGCATCAATCCCACAGCTACAGAGGTTTAGAGCCTTTCTAGCTCTTCCCAGATCTTAACCAATTTTGAGAAGAATTAATATCCCATGTTCCCTGTTTCTCCCCACCCAGAGGCTTATGGTAAACCTTGAAGATTAACTTTCCAAACACATCCCCAATCCTCTCTCAGTTTCTTCTAAATTACTGCCCAATACGCCTTAACAAGCATCATGAAAAACTACTTTAGTACAGTACTGCAATACTCCTTTATACAGTTTTCACACCTGGATACATCTAAAGTCATGATAGCCCATTTACTAACCTCCCGCCGTAAGTGATAGTTTTGTCATCCCCCTGGTCTCCCAAAGAAGTACCCAATACCTTTCCACAGCCCAACACAGAACCTATGGTTTTGAAAGATTTAGAATTTTGGATAAAATTAACTGTGGGTATAAAGGCATACCAGATTTAAGAATATTACTATCTCTTTGGTCTTTAACTAAATTTGTAAGTTTTTCACATAAGAATCTACTATTACTGTAGTCCTTTTACAAGCAGGGAAGAACTGGAAGAAGCGGGAAACAAAGAATAATCTTTTTCAAGATAAATCTGCAGGCTAAAAATAAACTCTCCATTCTACTTAGATCCAGGTTTAAAGACCTGTAAGTACTAAATGCCTTCCCCCATCATGTAATAATATTAATAGTTGCTATAAAGTATGGAAAGACTCATTTTCTTCTTGCAAATCAGCTTAGGACCACTCTTTACCTAAACTTTTCACTCTCTAGCTAAATGGTATAGCTCCGGTTGGCCAATAAAAGCTGTCCTCCATGCAGAGACTTTTAAGAGTATTTCTGAAATATGGGTTTCCCTTACAGAAGGCCTACCACCAGAACAAGCCAGTAAAGATCCAAATAATTAATTTAGAAGCAGAAACACTGCAATAAACTTGATTGCTCTGCATATTAATACATTGTTTAGAATCAAGGGGGAGGAGAAGGAAGCACTAACAATTCTTCTGAAGTCTAAGTAGGAGTATTTCTTAACAAAACTCCTGGAATACAAAAAGCTAACTCCAGAGGAATTAAATCTGTTCTATCAGGATATACTAATTTTTGTTTTGGTCTGCTGAAGTTAAGAATCTTCAGGATCACAAAGTCAGGGATCGGATGAAGAAAGAAGGTAGAATATCAACAACGAGAGATGTGAGACTGTGTATCACCACCTTTCTCTTCCATCACCCTAAGTAAAGCAGAAACACAAAGACCATGTAATTACTACAGCCCTCCTTTCACATCAAATCAATCCATATGTTAAGCGTTTAACAGAAACGGTCTTGCTGACTTTTATAAGATCCTCTTAACACCTCACAAAATAATGGTTTAAAGCACTTTCAGTTTCAGCTGCTAAAACCAGAAGCCTCACACTCTGCAAGGAGCACAAATGAAAACCTCCCACTCCTAGCTGAATTCACATTGGATATCCACTCTTCCCCGTATGACAGTCATATGATTCACAGATGCCTAGTAACTCCAGGTCCTATTTACTAAGTCAGCAGTAACTGTCAACAGGTGGTGAAGAAAGGAAGAGAGTCTGCTGGACTCAATCCTTGCCTTCAATCAGACAGTATGTCAAGGTCAGATTATTCAGGCTAACTTTCTCCCTCCTGACAGGTCAGGAGGCCAAGGGGGGCAGGGGATCAAAAAGCCCTGTACTATATGCAAGTCTTAGCACTTTCTGCTGAATTCAGCTGTACAGTATTAAAAGCTAGCCACTTCAAGTGCTAAATATTCTTTTAGACTATATTAAAGTTGTTACTGAAACTAAGAAACTTTATAACCAAGACAACATGCTAAAAACACAGATTACTATTCATCTCGTGCTAAGTAGTACACATAATCATTCCCCCATTCCCAGCCATTGGAAGTTTAAATAATGTGAGGGCAGTATTTTGTAACATTAAGAAAAACAATTAGTCCAGCTACTGAAGGCACTGTGTCACTTGAACATAAAGCCATTCCTACTGCATGCAGACTTTGTATCTTACTGACCATGTTGCGGGGAACTAGTTCCCCCTATCAAAATAATACAGAAGTAATCAAATTGGAATTCTGACACATTTACTTTCTATGTAAGTAAAAGCCAGCACTCAATGATAAAAGACCTGAATTTTAGAAAAAGGAAGTTTAATTTTATTAATTGCTCACCAGTTGTTTAGACATACAAGATGAAACAGAAGCTTGTCAAGGTACTTTTAAAAATTATACTGCTAATTTTCTACTTGGGTTAACATTATTTCCAAAGCAACAAAGTTTTCTGTTTTCAGGTTGAGGCAGACTGAAGCCACTGAAAATAAGGCAGAGCGTTAAAGCATGGGTCCAAAGCAACCAGATTGCTATTATTTTGCAAAAGCTGTAAACATACACATCCACAAAGCTGTATTACAATATGCTTTTGAACACACTGAAGAAGCAAGCACATTTCAATACCTACCTTGAAACTTTAAGACAAAGTCTCTAAAGAATACACCACCACTAATATGCCATTCTTCTTACTGTCTTTTGAACAAACTATTTCATAATTTATATCAAGCTTCCCCTCTGATTTACAAAAAGGTTATTTTCCTTTGGTGTGCAAGTACAGTAAGAATTCACTTACCACAGCAAGCTGTGTCCGTGATGCTACTGTATGAAACACTGCAGGCATCATGAGAGATTCTTCTACTTTTAATTCCATCTCATTCTCTGCTGAAAATGTGGTTTTGGGGATAGCTGGTGGACGTTCACACAAGATCATTTCTTTGTTGAATAAAAAAATTGGGTTGGTGTCCTACACTCAAAAAGAAAATTAAACCAAACACTGAATAACAGCAACATACTATTCAGTCACTATTTCATCATGTAGGCAACATGTCTTAAGAACACGTTAAAATCTAAATGGATAAGCTGAATACAAAAACACCTGCTTCTCAAAGCAATCCAGCAAACAGTACATTACAGAAAAATACTTAAAAATCCTTTAGTAAAATATCTTTTTCTTTCCCCATAAATGACAGTTTAGATGAAGAATGCAGCATGAACTTACTGTTCCAGCACTGTAACTACAGACTCTTCTGTCTGGTGCCATACACTCTCCTCCATTGACAACCAGTACTTGGTGCTGAATGGCAATCTTATATTTTGTTTGAATTGCATGTTTCAGATCAGCCACACTAGAAAAAAAAAAAAAAAGGGAAAGAGAAGGGGATACTATCAGCATTATTTGTGTCTCTAATTTTACATATTCCTGTAATAGAGACAGGTGACTTGTCTGTGTCAAAGCACAACTTTTTTAAAAACTGTAACTTTTTGTTCTGCATAATGACATATTTCTGTGTTTCATAAGTGCTGTAATGTGTTGCACTCTGGATATCCAGATAATAAGCTATCAGCTAAAAGACAGCCTCTGCATTGCTGGGAACCCATCAGCAATCCTTTTCCAAGATGATCTGATAACATGCTGAAATTCTGGATTACGCCACATCAAGCATTTAGGATAATAGCTGTAAAAGTCATGTTATGTTCTTTGAATATATACTTTATGAACAAACAGCTGAGTCACTGCAACCCTACAAGACAATGACAAGAGTATTAACACTTCATTATGCATAACGTAAGCACAATTTCACCTAATCAACTCTGATTTACTGTACTTGAGGTAGAGTATAGCACTTAACAGGAAATTAAACAATCCACACATATGCAACAAATTAATATAAACATTACAGACACTTTTAATGCAGAAATTATATAAAAAAATCCCTATTTGCATTCATCATCCTCATAGCTTTAATTCTGGGTGATAACATCTTCATGTTACTGCTTATTTTAGCCATTCATAGACTTTGTCTTGAAGACACAGGCAAACAGCAAATTAAACAAGAATTTACTAATATGATACAGTAACTGACCCAAACTATCACACACTGGGATAATGCCTGTGCAAAGGTATTAAAAAGCTTCAGAGTATCAAGTGAATAATCAATATAAGCATCAGTGATTTTGATATAACTGGCAAGAAGTATAATAATGTTACTGACTATATGGCACTTGAAAAATAGAGATCATTTATCTAAAATAACCATGAACCAATATGACATCATGAATTCACTACAAATACCTCACAAGCACAAGCTTGTATTCACTAGCTGCGTTATAGTAAGCATTGACCTATTATCTCCATGGTTTTTGGGAAAATAACTTGGCCTGTCTACGTACAAGGAGACAGGCAAAGAACCCAAGAAGGTTAGTCTTGCTAGAAAGAGCAAGTCTATGTATACAGCTGCACAGTATAAGAAGTTAAACTGTTCAAGTGAAGAATCTTAGATTTAGTGTGGTTCACCAGTTGGAAAACTTCTTTCTCAAAGAACTATCCGACTGATCAAAAAGTCATCCCATACCAGATTATTAGGTGGTCTGGCAGTTCAGATGCTGTACCTCACCACCATGACTTAGAAACAGAATGTCTCAATGTACAGGAGAGCATACAGGGGTGCCAACACATCTGAAAATGACCTAGTAGATCCAGTATGGCCGAAATGAACACTATTTCATGTTCAATAATACCCTGAGCATCAGTGGGCTTTGCAGAAGAGCATACCAAACCACTCAGTGTGGATGCTACAGAAGGGCAGACCCTAAAACATTTCAAAATCCAAATTCACATGTTGAGTCATGAAAATTACAAACAGGAATTCAGGAAAAAGGAAACAATGGATTTGAGCATAAAATCCACTGTAGAAGTCTTTCAAGCACAATTACTTGCAACTCGTTCATCACTGACAGAATACGAAGACAGCAGGTGAGCTTGGCTCTTGCTAGCTCCAAGGTGCGTGGGCTATCATATTAGACACGATTTACTTATTAGATCAGAGTTCTGCATAAGAACAAGGGAAAAGGACACAATACATCCAGTATACCTAGACTTCTCTAAAACCATCTTTACATTTCCAAGATGCTTTTAATGTGCAGTGAGAAAAAAAATAAATAGCAAAGTAGTTGGGACTTAACTGTAATTCTGTAACACTGCTCATGTTTCAGTTGTGTTTTACATATAAAATGCTGTAAAGCATTTTGGAGACTTACAACATAGGACAGAACCAACTTTTACCTATCCTGGACATGACACAAAAACCTATATGGTGCTTGTTAAGCATCCAATCTAAAAATATTAGAGAATACACATTTTCTTCAGGATAAGTATACACTGACAGGAGAAAAGCAATCTGTAGAATTTCTTCTATGCCAGTCTGTAAAAAATAAACCTTTTACAGAGGAATCCTAAATAAAAATGCTATCCAATAAAAGGTCACAAAAGATTAGAAGTCATTCTGACAGTTTTTCTAAAAACCACCAAACATAACACCAAACTCAGCTACGAGCAGAACATCCTCTGTCACTGCCCTAGCAAGTAAATAACCTCTCCATTCTTTCATGGGACCTCAAACCCATGGGACCTCCACTCTTTCATGGGATTATCTGCAAGGCATTGAAAACTCTAATCCAAAACAATTCCAAAATTCACTCAAATACATGAATACCTAGAAGATAACTATATGGGCATACTAAAAAGCAGCTGAGTATCATGTCTCCAGAACTCAGTATACAAAAAGTATATACACTCTTTTTTTCTTTTTTATTTTTTAATTTAAAAGAACAAATAATGTGCAATTAATTTACTTTCTTACTTTTGTACAGCAAGTTCGGTGTCAAAGGTAAGGGTAGTTCCAGTGTTGACCAGAAATACATATAGCTTCATGATGATTTCTTTAGGTCTCTGAAGTTTATAACTTCCACTGCTAAAACCATTTAGAAACTGAAAAAGAAATTTCAAATATTAGTTTCAAATATAAGTTACAAAAAAGACATGTATGTGCTTTTGAAAAAATGCTTTTAGATATACAGTGGGTGAATACATCAGCTCTCATACTCCACAGTTCTTTATCCATTACTAAACATACAGATGCTCATCTGACCAGAAACATGGGCAAGGTAAGCCTCCACATATGCAGATAGTTAGCAGAACACATGAAAAGAGAGAAAAGAGAGAAAAGAGAGCGAAAAGACAACTTTCAGTTGCAGAGGCCACCGTCTCAGATCATTACCTGGCTTCTCTCAATTAGGAAACACATTTTTAAAGCCCCAGAAACACTTATTACCAGAAAACTTTTCTAGATTTTACAGAGGAGCATGACCTATGCTGTAAGTATTAAATCCTCAACAGCTACAAAGTCTATCTGCTCACTACTATCCCTACCCATAGCTGGTTTTCTTTTTCCCCACACACATATGGAAGCATTAGCAAAAAATAAAAATTAAAAATAGCTAAGATTATGTAGATCTTTCTTTTTGTATCTCTCCATAATTAAATAATAGTTTGAAAAAAATATTTTCCTCTTTTCAGCACTAGCTAAATCTGTAGCTACTTTCTTCATCACTAATAACAATTACAGTGCAATCAAGAAAGTGCCGTCTGACACACTGGACACATTTTCAGTCCTGTGCCCTATAAGCTTCTGAATGAGTGACTATAAGCAGATGTTTTTCCAGTGTACATAAATGAAAAACATGGAACTGCCTTGTAAAACATTGAGATTTCATCTGAGATTTTATCACTGAAATACTCTGTACTTCTGAGCCTTTTTCTCTTCTCCTCCATAGGAGCTCAGACATTTATGAGTAATTTCCTCCACACTAACAAACCTGCTGCAGAAGTACTCTAGCACTTCAGCCACTAATGATCTGAATTTTTTTTTATGTGGATGGAGTTATGAAGTGTTACACTGTAAAAGTTTTAGCAACTCAGCAATATTCTTGTATCATTATAAAAATTACTTTTTGGATTAAAGTACTTCACAGGAAATATAAGTAGGCTCTCCTTCCCTGAAATACGAACAGGATACACACACAAGGTCTACACAGCTATTCTAAAATTAGTGTGAGTTTGCATTTATCCCTTTGCCACAGAGAAAAACTGACAAACCATAGACAAAAATAACTAAACACCATTAAAATGGGGAAGGGGGAGATATTTTACTGGAATAATAGTTACAGAAAGTCAAAAGAGCTTTCTTTCAAGGGAGTGGTTTTCCAAACACTTTTTAAGCATTAATTGTACATAAATGTATTTATACATTTATACATGCATTAATGTACATAAACTAGTCAAAACATGCGTTTCCACAAGGCTTCAGAAATAGAACCATCTTGAATAAAAAAACACTCCAGTTAAATAATTTGATCAGAAATTATTGTTGTTGTCCTTACACTTGAACTCTACTGTACTCAGTGGCACCAGTTCTAACTTATATTGGAAAAAGAAGAATATACTCTGTAAACAAAGTTATTAGACAGACAAAAACTGCCAAACACCAAGAACAAGCTAGTAATAATTTATTACTAAATTATTTGGCCTAGGTTTCAGAATTAATCAGTCCCATCTGTACAGAGAGATCTCTTTCCACAAAGGGTATATTTGTAACAGTGGTCCAGGTACAATTAGAAACATGTGTGTTAAATAATACAATGCTTAAAGCAAGCACCATGGAGCACCCACCGAAAAAAAAAAAACTCTTTTCCATCTAAGCAGATTAAAAGGCTTGTATAGTATCTAGTTTTCATATAAACACTACTTTCCAAGCTGAAGTGACATTTAAGAGATAATCTGTTCAGAAGCCTTGTGTACATGGAGTGAAATTTTAATCAATGCTTCCCCCTCCATACCTTAACACTAAAGCTAACTAAAACATGAAAAGAAAAAAATGTTATAAAGATCAAAAATATTTATGATAGCATCGGCCACACATGCATCAGCAGTCTCAAACTTTTTAACTTCAAGCAAAGACAGAATTACCTTCAGGCACTATACTAAGCTACCACCTTCTTCAAATTCAAGAGGAGAATAAATGCGCACATTTGCTTTACTTGTTTTTTGGCAACAGAGTAGCATGGCTGTTCAAAGCCAGAGAAGATCTGCAAAGAAAAGATAAAGAATGCAATTACAGGTGTTGTTAAAATGTCAAGATTTTATGATCATCATTGCATCTAACCCAGAAATCAGTGTTTCCAATGCCAGCAAGAATAAGTACGTAGCAGTATTTTTTTTTAATTAACAATACTATCCAGCTACAAGTCTGCTCAAAACTGCTACATAGCTGAATGGTTTTGCCCATTAGTTTGGTTTAAAATAACCGTTAGTGATATTCTTCAGTATTTACAAGGAGGCAAATTTAGTTCACTAAGAAGAACTGCTTGTATTTCCATTAACTGAAAGTATTTTTCAGAACTGGTGCAGAAGGCTGATATGATGATGCTAAGAGCAACAGATTAAGTCATAACAAAATGCAATTTATCTAAGAAAATCCAGTGCAAAAAGGCACACATTCTACTGCTGTTGAATGAATAGTCTTATCCTGCAGCTGTATCCAGCCGATCAGCATCACCTTCCCTACCTGAAGCACAGTAACCTTGCTTGTTAAGCCATTCACCTACTTTCAAAACATCTGTTAGTTTTTGGGGTTGTTTTTAAATAAACTGAAGCTGTTGTCATTCCCAGCTGCTTGTCACTGGCATCCTTGACAGTGGCTTCCCCTCCTCTGTTTAAAATACAATGGAAACTACAACAAACAAGATGAGCCAAATCAGCAAAGATGGTCTTTTCAGGCTAACCTAGTTCATGATAACTGCTGTCTGATAAGTAGCAGTACCAAAAGAGGAGCAGCCCTTGGCAAGGAAGGTGGTGATGAGCAGTTGGGCTCAAGGCAGTCAAGCAAGTGCACAATCAAACTCCCACCCGCAAACAAACATTATTTGTATCATGTTAATGCCCTAGCGAGCTTTCTGAGAAGATGATCAGGCACTATAAAGGGTGATAATCCATTACTAAAAATAGGTTTGCTGAAGCCTGAAAACCATTAGAATGTGCAAATCATTTTATACAACTGGTGCTACTAAAGGTAAATCAAAACCACTTTATCCCAAGTTTGAAAATCTTATGAGAAAGGAAAAAAATTACACACCTATTACACATATTTTTATGTGAATGGAACAGATGGCACTTGGTTAGGCCATTATTTGAGCTATTATCTTCCTCCCTCCTGTCCACTCCCTCTTTCCTCCTATGCAAAATGCACGTGCATCACCCTGTCAAACAAAGGTGCAATAAAAGGGAAAAAAGCAATGTGTTTAAAGTACCACCACTGGAAAACCAGCAACTGAGCGTGTCCTTTTCCAGTTTAGCTATCAGCAGTCAGTAGTTGTACTTCAGAAAAATTTATGAAAATTTGCTTCAGATCAAAGCAATGCACGTTAACGTGAATAACAAGAAACAACTGAAACACTTCTGCCACAAAGTAGAAGAACAGAGATTATAGTGTTGGGATCCTAATTCCTTTGCAACCATTAACAAGTCAAAAACCAAGTGTTATTTCTTCCATCGAACATTTCAACAGTCCTGGGGGAACAGAACTACACTCACACAGGCAGGACAAATTTGTATGGTCACTAGGTTACTACTGAAAGAAAAAAAAGAAAGTAGAATTCACCCACTCCCAAGCTTGCCACAAATTTCAGTAGGTACCTCCAGGAACAGAGGAATCATGTGAAACAGGATTTCAGAGAATACATGCCTTTTACACCAAGCCCTCCTGCAGATTCACTGGTGCCAATAAAAGCAGGCTGCAGCCCTCCCTTCAGCAGGCGCTCTGCCGAGTGCCTCTCTCCAGCTGCCTGTTACCGCACCACTGGAAGAAACTGAATTTTGAGAGCTCTCCCTAGTCTTGCATGTCTGGACAACATCTGGCTGAGTCTGGCCAACACAGTCCAAGATTAGTTAAAGGGGGAGATGTGTGAAAAGCAGTCGTAGTTGCCTAAGTCTCTTCTTTCAAAAGTCAGGTTACAGCAGACTTTCAAGCAAAGTCAGCTACGTGTCACAAATGAGCCTTTGTTTCCAATATTCAAGAATACTATCATTCAGCAGCGACACAAGTTTTTAACATAAGCTTGAAGTGAAAGTCAGGCACCATGAAGCGTCAATAGAATATATCCATAAACACATACATTTTATTCTGCTTCTGTCTTATATCACCTCAACAGGCCATTAAGAGAATTTCAGGCTTTTTTAGCATTACACTGTTACACAGTGTTACAAGTTTCAAGCTTTTTAGTGGTACATTGATGAAATTATTTTAATTCATTTTAATAGAAGTTGAACAATTACAAAATTTGACAACTAACTATGTAATCAGACAAACTGTAACAAAAAGACTAATCCACCCAGATTATTTGTTTGAACTGTGTGACCTGCAGCATTAGATCCATGCTATTGTATAGGCTAGATCCTTCAAATTATGGGATGGAAGCTTATATGATGAATAGCTATGAATTATCAGTAACACCATTAAAAACATAGCTGAAAATTTGAAGAGGAAAATTTCTGTAGCAGCTGCCAGAGCAGACAGAAGATGGTTAGACACGAATATAAGAATGAAATGACAAAAATGAAAGTAAGAATAACAAAGTAAAAAAAAAAAGCTTCCAGAACTAATTTGCAAGTCGTATATTTTGTTGCATTAGCTAAGAAAACACCGAAACCAGCCATGAATACGTTATGCTGGTTATAGCATTTATTTCACTACTTTAACATTTTGTTTACATTGCAATTACATCTGCTTTACTTCACAAAAGTATTGCAAGCTTTTCCTATCCAATATAAACTCTTCAACAATCCAGTACTTTTGAAGTCTGTGTTGATCAATACTTTCAATGCATGTTGTTTAAAAGTTTTGAAATGCATCTTATTTAGTTCAGAACGTGTTCACTGTTACAGCTGTAGAAGGAAATGAATGCCTGTTTACAGACATTTCCTTTTTGTAATTACAGTACAAGGCATCATGGGTTTCACAGCACTCCACAAATAATCCTATCGCTGCATTAACCATCCATTTCTGCTATTAAGTGCAGAATCCACACTCCATTATCTAATTCGGACTATTTTGTTGTTTCATGGTACAATTCTTTCCACCTTCAGCAACTCAAACACTGAAATATGGCATTCAGGGTAGGACAAAAACAGAAGTCACCATTTACTTATGCTGTTTTATCAACTTCACTTTAAAGTTAAGTTTCCTCTACAATAGCCCAGTACCTAAGTTTGTGCACATGTTTCTGACATCTCATTTCCTATGCCTCCTTTATAAACTGGATTACAAACCAAACTTAAGCAAACCAAGTAATTAATACATTTTTCTTTAAACTGAGCTATGCCAAAGCCATGGCTTTCCTTTAAGCCCAGTGTTTAAATGGGTACCCTGCTTTTTGTGCCTGGGGAAGTACTGCTGCACATCTGTACAGTAAGCACTGTCCTTATCGATGCTTCATCTCCCAGGTCATAGAGGACCAAGAGGCCCAAACTCTCCTGCTCTCCCTCCACGTACATCTCCAGGTTGGAAAGGATTCAACACTGCAAGCAGACTAGCTTAACTACCCAAGCAAGGCAAGACCCTCACTGTTCACTCAGAAGCCTGCAATTCCACACTGCTAATTATTAGGCATTCGCCTATCTCCACATGAACATCATCTGTATGCTGTTAACGAAGGGAAGTTCTCCTACTGCGAGCCAGCTGAGGCTATACTGCAGGTAACCGTGCCTCCAGTATGAGTCATATTTGTCACCCCTGATTACAGTGGTCAGGCTTCTCACAGGAGAGATCATGGCACAATTCCTGCCTGTCAAAAGGTCAATTCATCTGAGGCAAAGGCTGACAAGTCTGTCACATGCTTAGAAGACTCAAATGCTATTCCTCATTCAATGAAAATCTCATCTAGAGAATATCTCCCCTCAAGGAGAATATACTTTTATTACCTCTGGAGACGGAGAGCCAACTTCGGGGCACATTAACATTTTATTAATTTGTGCTTCATTTCCACATAGCAAATATTAAGGTTTGCCTTTGAGATGCTGCAATTCCTGTGATTTCGCCTTTCTCTTACCTCCTGTTAGAGCAGGATTTCCTGTTTCACTTTGTCTTAGGCAGCTCTACAAAAGACAAAGGTATGAGACTAGCACAGAATGTTCCTTCCAATGCAAATTGCTTTCTTCTACAAACCTTTCTTCTACCTCTTTCCTCTGCTTTTTTAGGTGCCCTTCTCAGAAAATGCTCTCTTGCTCTAACTTGCACACCTCACCTCATAAACAAAAGATTGTAGATCACATATTTCCTAGTATCAAAGGAAAAGGAACTTAAAGATTCAAACTGAATTTAAGGAAACAAACACCTGCATATTAGTTGTAAGATCATTGCTAAAAGCAGACTTCAAGGAGCTTTCTTCAATGCTGCAACCAACGCATCTAACCAGAAATATCTTAATTTCGCAGAAGACTACCACCACCACCAGAAGAACAGACAGAATGACCTCGTTATGAGGGCACACATTCTTTACTAATGCTTTTAGCAACAGAAATGGCTTAGTTTCTAAAACACAATGCAAATGCTTACCCTTATCTGGACAACCCAGTGTTGAAAGGAAACATGCTTTAAAAGGCACTTACACTTAAAGTAAGACTTTAAAAAAAAAATAATCCTAAGCTATGCGATGAATAAATACTAGGGCTCCTCCTGACCCAGTTGCAGAGAATAATTTCATCCTCCACTCCTCTGGAATAAATCTAACCACAAGACCACATCCAATCACAGAGATACACGTTACTCCAAGTGAAGATCCTATCTCCCACTACCACCTTATATGAAAGCCTATAAACCTCATGTTCAAGCCACACTGTACTCTTAAAGGCTGTCAGTCCCTGACATCTGTAAGGTGCCATCTGGAGCTCTATTTATACTCTGTTGAGATGTGCACAGGCACAGAGGCGGTTACTTAATTACAGCATCTCCACCAGTCACTGTGGTGTTAGCAGCTCAAACTCAGCTGCTGGTCAGTAAAGCAAATCTTTTCCACTGAACACAAGAATAAAGCTGCAGTTCTGCAGAGCAACCAGGAAATATGCCTAAGCCCCCTACTTCCCAATTCACTAAAGAAGAATTTCAAAACTAATTCAGTATACAGTAATTCATAGTGTAAGAGGCTTTTTCCCCCCTTCTTTTAAGATCAATCATTTCACACAAAACCAACTTAATACTGTGGAGTTATATATGACCACCGTATTCAGAGTTGCTCCTGCAACTCTGAATTCCATGAAAGCTCCTCATTCAGCAAAGTAGGTGCAGCAATACCTTCACAGATCCTCAACAACATCAACAGTGGAACAGCAGGACATCAAAAGCAACTGCGTCTGGGCAGGTAAGAAAACATGGTGCATTGAAGACTAGCTTTGAAATTGGTATGGCCCAAAACAATGCAGCTTCTTACAAGTTCAGACAAAATATACATCGTGAATTCTAGGAAAGCAATAGTTTCAAACACGTTTATGAGGCAACAAGCACATTATTAGGCATTGTATCATGATTCCATACGTACATAATTATAAAGCTTCAGACCTGAGGGTTAGCATCTATTTACACTGCTCTCTTCACCGATTTGAGGAGCTGCCAAAATACAATCCACATAATGGATCAGACAGAAGTTATTCTCGTCCAACAGTAAAAAACCTCAACTTTACCACATTATTCAAAACCTCACATCTCTTACCTGACAGAAGCTGAGATTTCTGTGCCTCACTTAAGAGGTATAAGTCAGAAAACACACCACGGTTTTCTGACATTCTTATTGCTAGGAAACAGCCCACAGCCTGTAGAAATACCCTTTTCTTTCTTTTTGTTTTTAATTGATAGAAACAGTCTCTCCACAGCTGTCTGCGACTTGGTCTTTGACAAAGCTAACTGAAGGTTTTGTCAGCTTTTTTTTTTTTTTAAATGTATAATTTTGTTATTTCAAAAGCATTTGTAGACTACAAGTCTCCCTTCAATTACAGAAATTAACATATTCACTTTGCAAAGAATGGTGCTCTTGGGTATGTAGAGCTTCAGGTGGTTTTATTCAAGTCACTTACTGACTCCATACTGGTGGGAAGGTTCTCCCTGTAGACATATACTCTTTAAAAATAATTAGCATGTAAAATCTTACAGTGTTTGCAAACAATTCTGCAAGAAACAATCAACAAAAATTCCTTTATTTCTAACATCAAACTCAGACAAGTTGGCACCAATGCTTCTTTCACTAACTCTCTCTGGTTAACCAAGACCACAATCACATAAACACTGCTTATAGTAAGAGCACCAGACTTATGAATCCCTTTCCTCAACCAGTTGTTCTTCTGCTTCTCTCCCTGCACCAACTTTCAGTAGTGCACCTTTCCATACTTCTATGGAGTAAACTGGATTACTTTGCTGTAACAAGTTAGAAACAGCTTGCTTCCCCAGGTGACTGCTAGGTCAAATTAGTTCCATGATCCAGTTCATTACACAGCCCCACAAACTGTTACACTACAACTAAGGCTGGAAAGAGGCTGGTGAATACAAGGGGTACCGAACGTCAGCGTCGTCATCCAAGGAGACAAGTGAGAATTTCCAGAAGGCATCATTCACATTCCTAACTGCATGTGCCATCATCAGTTATTATTAGATAAAAATGCCAGTATCCTCTTAAAGAGCAGGCTAAGGTAATTAAAAAATGGGCAATTACTATGGGTGCAATCGAGAACAGAGTTCTCAAAATATAGACTATGAGGCCACTTCTCCTGCCCTCCCCTCTCCAGATAAACCATCATAATACTACAAGCGTTTGTTTTTCCTTTTCCCTTTTTTTTTTTTGTTTGGTTTTTTTTTGTTTTTTGGGGTTTTTTTGTTGTTGTTGTTTTTGTTTGTTTGGGTTTTTTTTACCTCTTTTGCATGGATAGTACAAGGCATTTATTTCACAGAAATGAAAACACTAGATAGAAAAGACTGACAATAATGAAATGTAAGACAAGTAAAGATCCTTGTGATTTAGTCTGATTGCCTACATAAAAGTCATAGGTTCTTCCTTAATTAATTTCTATTCATAGGCAATCATATTTTAAATAACATTAATATTTTCCAGTAATAAGGAAATGCACCACCATCTTGGTAAACTGTTCAAATGATTAGCAACTTTTCAAACTTTCAAATTTTTCTTATTCGTATGGATGTTTATAAATCTAACGTTTGAACTTTCCTGCTATAAAGATGGTATTTCTCTAATTTCTCATTTTTAAGTTCCTTATAATTCACGTCACCTATGAACCTCCTCCTATTTATCACTTTTTTTTTCTCCCCCTCGAGAAAACAGAGAAGTGAAGGACCATCAGAGACATGCAGAGTCAACATAACCCCCACCCTCCCTATGAATATGTATTCAAAAATCATGTCTAGATTTTTGGCAGTGTTACACAGTTACAAATCACCTTCAGATCTCTATGGGCATCAACCTAAAAGAAGATAACAGCAATGTATTGAGAAATGAGAAAAGCTGCAGGATGGGTTTGAAGAATATTAAATTTTATCTTATCTCAAGAAAACGTTTAGTAATTTTCAACTGCCCTTCTTTACCTTTCTGGGATAAATCTTTGGTAGTTTAAAATAGCTAACGAAGTATACGAATAAATCCCTTTATGGAATATTACCGACTTAATAACTACACACCCTCAAAGAAAAAAAAAAACAAACCAAAAAACCCCACCCACAACTGCTGAGATACTACAATGCGTACTCCTACCTTACTGAACCCTGGTTGTGCTGTTTGCAGCCACAACATCAATACAAAATTGTTGTTATAAAATTCAAAAAGCAGATGTAATATAGGTATTTTATCTCTACTTATGTTATATGAAAGACACAAAGTTAGGTTTACATGTGACACCCCCTCATTTCATTCAGACAGAGCTGAGAATTTTGAGTCATATTTTCATTTTTTGTGTAAAGAATCATTCACGGGGTTTGAATCAAGTCTCTTTGAATCAGTGGACAGAACAAGTATTTGTAAAGAATTTTTAATTACAATAGACAAATAAGTCATCTTGAGTTTACTAGCAGAATACCTGCAATATAGCATAAGCATAATCTATCAGAAGAGAGCTGCTAGTCCAGTTACACAATATACTCTTATATAAGAATCTCCACTTCGTCTGAATTTAATAAAAATACACACTCTGGAGGATGGAAGGAAAACTGTATAAATAAAAGCACCATTTTGTCAGTATGAACTGTCTATCCTAGGCACAACTACGCTAAATAAGGGTCAAATATCCACACTTGTGACATACCAGCACTGCTATTTGGCATCAACAAACCCAAAATAAAATTTGAGATAAACCACTGACATTTAGACTCCCTGCAATATCAGAAGAACACCATCATTCAAATAACAAACAGGAAAAATTGCTGCAGCCATATCTTGAATATACTTAATATACAAAAGAGCATATTTTACAGAATGTAGCATAAACATATGCAATCATACAAAAAAATGGCAGATAAGTCAGTTACAAAAGAGAACCTGAACACTACAGCAAAATAAAATTTGAGAATTTAGGAGCAGCTACTCAAGTGTTCACAAATTGGATCTCAGCAAAGTGCCATTCTTAACAAAATTTATATTTTAGCTCTGCTAAAAGTTGTCTGATTTTTTTTAATCCATGATAGAAGTAAAATTTTCTGTTTAATTAGTCCTTCAGGGCTGCTTTCTACCTCTGAAATACACATCATTTTCAATCTGTTCAAACTGAAAACTGCATAGTGGCCTTTCAAACATATTTTCAAGGATAATAATGAAGATGGATATATTGTGTTTCTATCATACAGACACTAGTTTCACCTAATTGCTCCAAATAAAAAGAACAGGTAACTGAAATACTGAACACACTATTTCACCACCACCACAACTTACCTAGTCTCCTGAAAAAGCAAAAATACCATTTCAAAAATAAGACTTAAGAGGGAAGAAAATATGAGCTATTTCACAACAAGAAAAAAGTACATTCTGAAGGCAGAGACCCACTGGAACATTCCTTCAGCAGAGCTAGTCTCAAATATTCATACATGGTTCTTCTTATGGGACCTATGGCATTACACAGCAAGACAGATACAGGACATTTGGAATCCAACCAGTCAACAAAGCAGTTTTACATTTTACTTTCAATCAACAGGTAATCAATACAGGTCAGACAGAAATTCATCTAACACTTAAACAAGTCATTTCACATAGGAAGTATGCTACCACATTCTACAACAGCTAATTTTCTAGATGCACAAACTACTAATCTAATTGCTCTCTCTATATAGAGATTTATATACAGCACACTGTAATCATTTCACCTTGATGCAATAAAGACAGCAGGCCCACCTGCAAAATCTGTTCCCAAAAGAAACTGTCAACATCTTGTCTGCATGTAAAAAGCTACATTAGCTGTTGCTGGAGCTGGTAGCTCAAGCTCAGAACCCCACTGGAACCACGGACTGCAAACCTGAACAAAAGGAAAACGCATACCTGGGGACACACAGAAGGCAAGCAAGAATTGCCCTGACCTCCCAGGTGGTTCTCCTGACCAGCCAACAGTAGCCAGCCCCTTCTGAATCTCTGAATTAAAATTATGTATCAATAAATTTATTTATCGGTATTTCTACTGACAAGTGGCAACAATTTAGATATGATTTATGCATTATTAACAATTTAGTTATGCTCAAATCCCATTAGAAAAAACATCACCAAAGTATATCCACTTTCAATCCTGCTTAGGAACAGGGATAGAAATCGCTGATCCATGGCTACAATGTCTTCCAACTTCTCCTTCAACTGAGCTCAAAACTAAGTTAAAAGTGGATCTGTAATATGAATTAATCATAAATAGACAAGTGACTTTCACAATAACCACAGAATCCTAATTAGCTCACAAAAATCATTGTTAGCAATTTATCACTATTAATCATGCTGTAGGCTTTTATGACAAAGAATTTATGTAAGAATCTCGCAACTTGTACACTGAAATTATTACTCTGACAAATCAGCAACAAAATAGACACTTTGTAATTCTAGCAATTACATTAGTAATTTACATATTAGTGACACTTTTTTTCCTGCTTTGTATCAGTACATTCAATCAGGTCCTACAGTATAATACAATATATTACGTAAACTGGCATCTTGTAATCAAGTGTCAGCTACTCGATAATACTGATTATCAACTTTGCATCAGAATGCTACCTATTAGTAGGGTCCTTGAAAGAAGTACAGTATTAAAAATTTCTTTTTTCTCTTCAGAAATTTATCATCTAATGTCATTATGCTGTGGACCAAAATCAGGAGCATTACTTTCTCAAGCACTTTGCATATGCAGGAGATGACAGACGTATGACTGCTTGGACATTGCCCAAGTGCCTCTGAAGTAGCTCGTGTGACGCCCAGGTATGCACACTATATATTTGTCATTTTTGACTTGCTTCACTTTACCACAATATGCAAACGAACCCAACCTGTGCAGTAAGTCTCAAGACCCTTACACCACTCTGAGCCAGTCTTCCACAGAAACTAACTGCTAGCTTAAAACCAAATAAAGACTTAAAAACACACTGATAACAGCCTACCCTACAAGATAATATACAAAAAAAAAGTCTGCCAAACAATTGTACTGTAACTGCCACTGTCTTATCAAAAGCAAGAAATCAACACATGCTACTCCTATCCCCCCCTCCCCAGACATTCACCCCCTACTCAGCCATAATAACTGGAATTCTAAGAAATGTACTAACAGTTCATAAATTATGTTTTTCAACTTAATTTTTGCAAGACTGTGTAACCTCAGCTGTATTTGGACAACAGGCAGGGACAACAATGTTTCAAACAGACACCACAAAAACCCTCAAAATAATCCTTGCCCTCTTCTCCAGTCGGAGTGCAAATCTGCTGCATACACTTCTAATTATAAATATGGTAACATGACATGGGGAGAGAGCCAGTCCCTCGAATATGATCTCAGAGACTAATAACCCAAATCTGTGCTGAGCATGAGGCTGGATCAACACAATACAGCATAAGATAGGCTTGCTTTTTTTTTTAAATGACAAAATATATAGCTACTTATACAAAGTGTACAACAAAAAAACAATAATATACTTTCAAAGGGCAATTAGGTCTACCTTACACTAATCCATTATCCCAAAAGATCCCATTTGTATTTCCAGCTCTATAACTGGCACAGCTGAAGTCCCTTACCTCATGTTCTTCAGTAAGTTGTTTTCTTTACTACTCCCAACACAAAACCACTTTGAGTTCCAGATAGCATTTAGAATAAGTACAAATATATCCTCTGCACACTTTCATTTAAACTGAACTTAATGATGTTTAAACATCTAATGTCTTTCTTGTTAATATTTGCTTCTTGGCACTTAAGTTTACTGTTATCTAGTGTTTTAACATAAAGTCCTTTGTTTCTGTGCTTCATCTTCTAAAAATTTCCCTAGGCACTAGGTATTAAACATACTTAAAGTTTACAACTTAAAATATACCATAATAGCACATAAGTTTTCTTTATTGTTATGAAGTATTTATGGTGTCTAGTATTCCTCACGGTACTTCCCAGCTGTACGAAGCATGTTCTTCCTCATTATTTCTCCAGCACTGCTAAGGTATCTTCTACCATACAGGCTGCCAAATGACTTCAGAAGCGTAAGATCTTCCATAAAGCCAACTGCGTGAACTACTTCTAAGACATTTATGTGAGTGGCAGGAAAAAATACTCAATCTCATTTTCTCCCATAAAGAAATAAAGGGGAAAGCTTTAAATACAAGCCACAGGGAACGGCTCATGGACAGAACGTACCACTTAATTACTTCAGACAAAAACCAAGTGACACAATAAGAAAAAGCTATGACTATAAGAGGACAAAACTAAAATTTCTGGGTTGGTTCCAAGTATCTCAGGTTCAAGCATGATTTCTTTTTTATCTCATCTTTAAATGAAGGTAAGGAAGAAACATGAGTGTCACAGAGATCAGTTAATTTAATTTTCCCAGGATCCACATTAGCACGTCTACCTCCGGATCACTGTCAGCCAGAACTCCGGGCTGCCCTGAGAAGGAAACGCCAGCACGGATCAACAACAGACCAGCCTCAAAGCGCACAGGAAAGCAATAACCAGAAACCGATGGGAAAATCCAGCACGCCACATATGCTTCTTCGGGAACAGAAACAAGTAAACAACCGAGGGAAAGGCAGAGCAACGTTTGTAAACACAACGCTTCTGCACGGCGCTTATCCGACCGCTGCCGCCGGCCAGCACGGAGGCGCAGCCAGGCTGAGTCATTCCCCGTAGTAACTTCGCCGCGCATCGCCCGCCCTGCCAGCGGAGCCCTGGGCACGGAGGGAGCACCCCGGCCGCCCGGCGCTGCCCCGCCACCGCACCTCCCCNCCGCGGCA
The DNA here is from genome assembly GCA_013400195.1 of Aramus guarauna. Lineage (NCBI taxonomy): Eukaryota > Metazoa > Chordata > Aves > Gruiformes > Aramidae > Aramus > Aramus guarauna. The sequence goes on from VXBL01003932.1 coordinate 184,639, forward strand.
GCGCCGCGCATCCTGCGGCGGTGGCGGCGCCCCACACCCCCTCACGGCGCGGCCGGGCCCGGCGGCTTCGCGGGGGGACGCAGCGCCTCGGCGGTCACCGCGCCCAGCGGGGAGAGGTGGCGGGCGGAGAAGGCGGCGCGGGGCCGGCGGGGCGGGCTGGGGAGCGCGGGGACGGGGAGTCCTGGCGCAGCCGCCGCCACCGATGTTTGTTATTGTCGTCAGCCGCTTCCGGCGCGAGTGCATGCCGGGAGAGGGCGGCCCGGAGAAGGAACCGCGGGGCGGAAGTGGTGGTGGCGGCGGCGCGCGGGTTTGGGGGAGGCGGAAGCCGCGCCCTCGCGCTCACCCCGGGAGACCCCGGAGACCGTTGAAGCGCGGCGCGGGGGGCGCGTTGGTGGCTGGCGGCCGTTAACCGGCCCCTGGGCTTCCCGCTCCGAGGCCTCCCCGGCTCGGGGCCGCAGGCCGCCTAGGCCTTGCCCCAGCACGGGCGGGGAGGCCGGCAGCAGCAGCCGTCCTCCCACCTAACCAACGTGGTTACATTCCTCGCTCCCTCGGCAGGAGCGGGGCGCCGGGTGTACTCACCGCCCAGGCCGGGCTCCTCTCGCTGCTTCCCCGCCAGGGCTGCGGGGAAGGCCGGGCCTCTGTGGGAACTGACAGAGCTTTGACACAAAGCACCCTGTAAGCTGTAGGGTGGGAACTGGACTCTTAACTCCTGTTCTGAGAAAATGAAAGTCAGGCTTGTGCACGTCGCTTTTGGGTTTCTCTTTTATTATAGCCTTCTTTAGAGGCTGAACTTTTTCTTGAGATGACGATGTAGCCACATAAGTAAGAGAAGGGCAGATTGGAGAGGAGTGCGAGGAAGTGGCCTGTTTCACTCAGATCTGCAGGTGGGGGTCACGATGCCGGAGTTACGGACATCCTGCAGCAAGGATACCTTCACCGTAGTGTACAGCAGGGTCATACTTTCTGTGCTGCCTCACCGTGACCTCTCCTTTTTCTGTAATACACACCATAGGCAGCAGGTCATGGGATATAAGAAATTAAAAGCACAATATTGCGGCTGGAATATGAAGCAAGCACATCAGAAGAGGAATGTAAAAGGGAGCACAAACATCTTGTTTTCAGCCTGAAGGACAGATGCATTGAGTAAAACAGGTTCATTATATAAAGCATTTTCTTCCCCTCACATCAAGTTTCCTCTTAGGCCTGTTTAAACCTCATATGCACAGCGCTTCACCTATTTTATTTTTTTTTATTATTTTTTTTTAACTTCTAGTTCACCAGCTTGTAAGTCTACCACTTGTCACAAGCTGGACCACACGGTTTTCACAATAAACTCTTAGTAGCTACTTCTGCCACGTTGAAGAGTTTCCTGTCCACCCGTCATGTTGAAGACAATGTTGAAAGGTCACAGCCTGTCCAGACAGGTATTTGTTCTTGGAAAACGCCACTGCCATGGGCTTTTGAAAGTAAACGCGGCTTTGCTACCCCCAGTTGCCACCTTGTGGCACCTGAAAAACAAGCGCTCTCCAATTTTGCGGCTTGTTGGGAGACGTGTCCTAATTACCCACGTTCTGAAAGACATCTTTGGCACTTCAGACTACAACAGTGAATGGAGCCAAGGAGACATTTGTACTCAGATGGACAGACGTAATGTAATGGGAAATGTGTACAAGTTTCTAACAAAGCAATTCAAGGCAGCTTTTTGTAATATAACACTGGTATGTCAAAGTTAAATGTTGGTTTAGTTCTACAGACATCAACTTCTGCTTTTTGCATCTCCTAAGATGGTTGTCTTCATAAATTCTTTGAATGTGATGTGAAGGACTAACCTTTAGTGAGAAGGGAATAGTATCCAGCTAGAACTTCACAAAACAAGTGCCATACCTGCTATAAACGGGGGTAAACCAGAGGTAAAAAAAACAACTTTGAGGTTTAGTAAGCCTGAAGCACCACTGAGTCTAACTTAAACTTCTGTTGCGAAGATACTACTGAGAGTGACCTCTTGCAGTTTGAGGAGCTGAGAGATCAGCAAGAGAAGCAGCAGCAACTGTTCAAACACTGAAGCTGCAGTGGCGACCAGGTTTGTAGTTCTCTGGTAAAGCATCTCTGCCACTCAAGCTCTCAGCAATTGCATAAAATGAGGCTCCAGGCAATTAAGCACTGATCTTTTTTTTTTTACAGCATGTGTGGGACAACTGTTGGTCTGAGAGGCAGCTCAGGCAGGACTGAAGCAGAAACTGGGGAGTAAGCAAAGCGCTGCCAGCAGAGCAGGTTGGTCTGGCTTGTTCTTGTAACATTTCATTATGTTGCTTCCTCTCAGAGTGATCCAGAGCCACTTCATGCCAAGCAACTAATTACAGGGTTTTTCGTGAGCCTGTCTGAACAAAAATAAAAATGTAAAATTACATCTAGCACTTCTATCCTGAAAAAGCAGTATTTTATAAAGATTATTTTGTTCCAATATATATGAAAAGAAAGCATTAAATCAGGGTTACTGATAATTCTTCACATTTTCAAAGTGTGGTACCTAATGTAGGTTATTATTCTTTCAGTGTACTTTTTAGGATTCACCTGCATGTTTTTTTCACATTCTGTAAAATAGACAAGAAGGTTGAAGGAGTTTTTCACCGTATGGTTTTAAGTTTGGATGTTAAATTTGGTGTGCCAAAGAATGGGTGTCTTTTAAACTGCATATTTATCCAGCTGTAGTCAGGGAGTAGAAAGAACAGGCCGCTCTGCAAGGGAAAGCAAGCTGGGAGCCAAGGCTGACAGCAAGGCAGGCAGGGGCACCGTCGTGGACAAGGGGCGCAGTCCCACAGCACCAGAATGAGATCTCGTGACAAAAACCTGGTTCAGCCACTGGAGGTGGTGGATTTCTTGAAGTCAAGAATGATTTTTGAGAGATAATACTTTAGATTAAGAAAAAATAAAAAATTACTGAGTTAATTCCAAAAGAAGGTTAGGGAATGGGAGTTAGTCTGAGCACTCCACTTCTGAAAGCAAATGAGACAAGGCTGTGAAAACTCCTGTTTGATTTACAGTGTGTTTAAGGAAAGACATCGAGTGTGAAACTAAACTTTCAAGGACTACAGTGAATAATTAGCATCATATTATTACCTCAACTGGGCAGTTTCACTGTCAGCTGTTTAATTTATGTGTTTCTGGAGATGTTCACATGTGGTTCCTTAACACCTCTTAGTTTTCTCCATGGCAACAAATAAACTAAGCCTTCTGAGTTCTGCCTTAGTTTATTCCCATAGTTCATGTCTAATACTTCACCATAAAGCACACCTCTTAAACTAATAACACTAGGTCAGAAAAATTATTTCAGTATCAAATAGAGAAGTAGGATATCAATCTTTCTGTACGATTGTAATCTTCTGTACCAGTAATGGACCAATACTGTCAGTATTTATTTAGTTCCAAATGTACTTGAAAAACCACATCTTCCTATTTTCTTTAGCTCTACGTGCCATAAACTCTCCCTGTGTACTTCTGCTTCCCCTACAGTTGCTACCTTCATCAACTTCCCTTCATTTTTGTCTTGTCTTTTTTTCTTTTTTTCTTTTTTTTTTTAAATATTGGAAACAACTGCATTCACTCCCTTGCTAGGTCAGGCTGATGTTTTAAGCCCGAGTTCTTTCCTTCTCTGTTGAGGCTTTGTGGCATCTTGTAAAGTAATCTTGAATAAGTATTCATTTTCAGTTTAATTAATTTTCTTCAAACTAAACAGTGTAATCACTTTAAAAAATAGTAATTTTTTAAAGCAGAAAGTATATATTACTGTTCTGATCTGGAATATACAAAGTGAACACCACTCTCCAAGAACACAAGTTCTTCTGCATGTTAGGGAGAGATACTTTGAGAACTTCATTTACCCTTTAATGTAGCCTGCCAGTCCATAGCAAACACCAAGTACTATCTCATCTCTTGCTTCTTTTCCTGCTCCGTGAGCTCTCAGTAATTTGTTTTTGAATGGTCAATGACTCAGGAGCAGCTGATGCCATTTTTCAAAGCATGCCACTCCCTCTGACCCTTTTATGGATCATTCCTAACCAGTGATTTTAACATTGTGTGGCTTCCCAATATGTTTCAGTAATTCTGACTACACAAGTTTTGAACTCATAAGTGAATTTTCTTGTTTTTTACCCGAGCGCCTTGCAGGAACAGGATAGTTAGCTTCAATTTAACATCTAGGTCATGAGATCAGTTCTTGATCCTGGGCAGAAATATGCAAAGGACATTTAAACCTCACATAAAATAGTCCAAATGTACATACCCTCAGAAGTGTTTAAGAACAGAAGCTCTCAAGGGAAAACAGGCAGCCTGAGTAATCCTATAAAAATCCCCTGCTACGCATTTTGATTTAAGAGACCTCCATTTGTGTGATGTAGCAATTGGACCTTTCCACACCACCATCTCTCCACAACACACAAGTGATACTGAATGCAACAAGGACAAACAAGTAATAAACTGAAGACTACATGGAACAACAGTAATATTACATTTATAGAAAGGTGTTGCTGCATTAGCATTACTGAATATTTAATGTTACTGAGAATAGAATTCCCCATTTTTTTATTATGTAACAGCTTTGATTTTTTTTATACCAAAGCATTTAAGTGGTGTTCAGGTATACATTCATAGTTTTAAATGTTAAGTCTAATTCCTGCTAACAATAAAATTAATTACATAAGCAGTTTTTTTGGTTGAAAAAGTTATACCAGGAATTAATTTGGCCTACATTGCTAGAAACCTGATTTATTTCTCTTTTTACACTTATGGCGCAGGATATATTGTCCCATTTGCAAAATAACATTCTAAATATCTAATGGTCTTTCTGTTCACAGATAACATACTCTGATCCTTTAATGATTTGCATCAGTCACTCTCCTGGTTTGGTAACCCTAAAGAAAGAATTTATATACTAAGGGGTGCAGGCACACCTGCAAGGCTTCAGCTCTTCCGTTAGCCCGGCAGTGAACTTTGCCTCTCACTATAACCCCTGGCACAGTATGGGAAGCCAGATGCACATGGCAGTATTGTTCCAGGAACAGGGATTTTGGGCATCTCCAGCTGAAACGCCAGGCCAGAAGCCAGCCAACATCACAGCAGCCAGCCCGCAAACGTACCTCATCAGGCACTCCGGTGAGACAGACTCAGATGCTTCCAGACTATGTCCACTCCTTCTATATTTAGATTTTAATCTGCAGCCTATTTTTTTTAAAGGCTAGAAAAGTATGGTTACATTTAATCTAAGTTGCTAATTGAGACATTTGGGGTTTTTTTACATTTTGTTAATAAGGAGTAATTGCCTTTCAAAATAAGCACATAAATTCCCCGTTCCTCCACAAACTTTCCATCAACACAAACTGGAAATTCAAGATGCAGAAACTCTTCATTTAGTATATTTTATTAATTGTATTTAACTAAACTCCTAAGAGTCTTAAACCAAATATACAAAACCCACTTTGTGCTTACATGAAGATGAATTGTTAAATGAAAATATCATCTATTAAGATACTGAATTAACTTTTTGTCCTTTGCTAGTAACTTACAGCATTCGGTCCTTTTTGTTTCATTTTTATTCTTGAATGAAACAGAAACAAGATTGTAATTTTTTTCCAACTCCCAGAGTCTCAATTCAAAGAATTAGTCATTGACCTCAATTAACTGAATAAACTGAAATCATGAGCTGTATGAGCCAGCACAGGCAGGATGCAGGAACAACCACAAAACCACAGATGAAATGCAAAGAGTAAATTTATTTTCGTTACCTCGCCAACCAGGGGANCCTGGCAAAGCTGAAAGTGTCCATTTGGGCTTGCAGGCTGTAGGGCAGGGTGATTTAGTGAGGCACATAATAAACATATACAGAAAAAGGAATAAATGTATCTCTACCATAATGCTTTGAATCAGGTGTCCCACTCATCCTGTCAGGGAGTTAAACCACTCAGCCAGCCATGCACCAGAAGCAGATTGTTTCATTTGATGTATCAAGTCCTGAAGATGTTGAATGTCTATGCCGGCTCATTCATCAGTTATGTTGAAGCAACACGTTCCTTCAAAATCAGAGCAGTGTTTATAGTGTCAAAGAAGGAGATAGTCCACCACCAATCAATTTCCTAACGTTCCTTGGTGTACAGCTGTTACCTGCTCGGAAAAAAATAACAATGAGGAATATTAATATCAAATGCACTTAGCATAGTATAATTCTGTCATACAGCTACTGGGGTTGGCACACCAGTGAAACACATTGTCAAAACATCTGCAGCTGTTAATCTTCACCCAATACCAAAGGCAGATGAGTTAGTTACAATTGAGGCCAACCAGATCCCAGTATTTACATGTTGATCTCACATAAATGTATCCAGGGCATGTGCTTGCAGTACAAGACTGCAAAGCACAATGAGCCACCCTGTGATATGGGAGGAAAACAGGAGTATCATCTCCTTCCAGTAATATATACACTATTTCTCCAGCTCCTTCAATTAATAACACTCTGAGTTTGATAACCTGATGTGGAGTAATTGCCCACACAGATTGAGGAGCTATGGCTTGTGCTTTTTCAGATTGAATTCAATTCAATGTAGGGTTTGTGACACCAGTAAAACCGTTTCAGTGCTGTCTCTAGATAAGGCACAGGATTCATCAAAGATACCTGAAATAGAAGAACTCAAGTATCTGATATGAATAGAAGATGTAAAATAAGAAGAAAAGTTGGGGTACAGAAACATATGGTATTCTCAGGGGTTATTATGTGAATCTTTATGTCTAAACTAATAGGTTGTGGTCCCAAGAAGTGTAAACCATTCAATTTCCCCTGTAGTTACTATTTTGGGAGAGACACCACCTGGAAGAATTTCAGTCCTCACCATGTTTTGTACTGGAGGTGTTGTAATACGATCATAAGGAGTTTGATTACGAATATTCTGACTTTAACAAAAAACCTGCTTTAGTAAGATGTGAAGTCCAATGTTGTAAAGTTTTAGTACTGGTTAGCTTTTTTAATTGTTCCTTCAACATTCCATTCATTCTTTCAATCAAGCCATTAACATGGGGATGGTAGGCAATGTGGAATACCCAATCTATCCCTAGCCCTTGAGCCCGATCTTGGACCTTATGTCCACTAAAGTGTGTTCCTTGGTCACTTTGTATATGGTGAGGTGGTCCGTATGGATAAATGAGTTGTTCCAATGTTTTGATTGTGCTATGTCGATTAGCGTATTTGGTGAGTTTAGCAGAAAATTGTCCTGACACTGTATCCACTGCAGTGAATACATATCACCATGCCATTGATGGGAGCAGGGGGCCAATGTAATCGACCTGCCGGGTATTCAAGGCCCGTTGACCCTACTTTATCTTTCCCCATGGCCTATATAATTCCATTAAATGTAGTTGCATACAAATAGTGCAATTATGTGCACATGCTTTATAAATATGTAATGGCTATTGAAAAGAAAGCATTAGCAAGATCTATCACCACCTTCTAGGGTTGTAAATTTTTGCTGATTTTTACTATAAGAGTAACCACGTCTGGTACCGGAACTCCCGGGTAGCGTGACTTTATTCAGTTCTCTATAATCCACAGTCATTCTCCAAGTGCCATCTGGTTTTCAAACAGGCCAAGTAGGATTATTAAAAGCAGTCATGTTTTCCTTAACAATTCCCATTTGTTGAAGTGCCTGAACGGTTTGAGTAATTTCCTCCTCCCACCTGGGAATACAGCACTGTTTTACAGTTACTACCTTGGTAGGCACAGGCAGCACAACAAGATCACACTCATTTGTTTCCTTGTCACCCATGATGTAACTCCTTTTGGTTTTGTCAGCTTTCCTTTACTCACCACCCACACAGGTGGTCCTGGAGTTACAGCCCCGATTTGCCTCAAGGTATTTGCTAGGCTGTCTAAATTACCCGTTGCATTTGCAACTGCTGGTGTAATCAAAAGTTTTACTGAGGCAAGCGCTTCTCTCAAAAGCTGCACTTTGATATTTCTTGTTACTGCTGCCCTGTCTGGATTAAATCCCATAATCAATGCATGAGCCATCGCTGTTATCAGAATGTTCCCAGACACATCAGAGTAAGATGATCAGCAGTACAGCAGTACAGCAAGCAGTGAAAGCAAAAAACAGCCACTAACGAGCACTAGACTCTTAACATACAGGAAGGCAAGCCAGCCCCATGGCAAGCACAGAAGCCTGCCATTAAAAGCTAAACAGCAATAACAACTATAACTTTGGTCTAGCACATTCCAATCAAATCTGTTGTCATTTTGAACTCTTCATGCCCCTCACTGGGCACCAAAAAAGATTGTCATGGTTTAACCCCAGCTGGTAACTAAGCACCACACAACCACTAGCTCACTCCTCCCCCTGCCCCCCCGTTATTAGCAATGCACACTATCAGCCATTCTACAGTATCTTGCGGCCCATGGCACCACTCTGCTTGAGTAGTAATTACTTCTTGCATGGTTGCCTTTGCATCTTGTAAAGTCCTGATTTCCTCTTCCAATTCTCTAATTTTACTCCGCAATGCAACAACTTCACAGTCAAGAGCTCTAAGATTGTTAACTAACAACCATCTCAATCTCCCCGCTGACTTATGGGAGGAATCTAATGCAGCTTTCCATGGCAGTCTGCATGTAGCTGTTTCAATTGTTTGACAGGTAACCACCATCCCATCATCTACTTCAGGCCGTGCTTCCAGTGGAGCCCATGTAGCCAGGAAAGTGGCCTCAGGGGTCCAGTGCTCAGTACTGGGCCATCCTGGAATACAAGGAGTCACCATTGTGGTCTCCCCAGTCCCCGACTTTTTTGCCAGGCATGGCATGACTGTTCCTGGATCCTGCCAACTACATCAAATGTGTGAGCCGGCACAGGCAGGATGCAGGAACAACCACAAAACCACAGATGAAATGCAAAGAGTAAATTTATTTTCGTTACCTCGCCAACCAGGGGATCCCCGAAGCAGCACCCGGGCAGAGGCACACAAGCGGGGAGACAGGCACCACAGAGCTCGGTCCATGCTAGAGGATCACCAAGGCTGCAGTTTTCACCTGTATTTCAAGGATCACGCAGGCGTAGTTTGCCCTGATCTTTCCCACAGCAGAGCAGGAATCTCAAGCGCGTTCGATAGGGTGCCTCTGAGTCTATCGCAGGCCTGTGTTATCTAAACACAGATGCTCCACTTGCCCAACACACAAGGCTAAACAACAATTAGCATGATACGTGTTTTTGTACACCCCAGCTGCAAGTCACTTGAGTGTGTTTGCAATTCTCCTTGCTAATTTTCCGTTATTTTCCCACATGAGCTAAGTAAACTGAAATGATGATTCTTTGCATCTCCAGAAGAGACTACACCTATCGAACGTTCTAAGTACCTAGTTACATTATTTTAAAAGATACTGTAGGAATAGACTAAACTAGGTTTTAAATCCTTTTTTTTTTTTTAAAAATAAAAATCTGACTATTTTGAGTGCATTTACATTCATTGCTCATTATTAGGAGCTTTTTTATATTAATTGATAAGATTAGGCGTGGGTGCTGGTAGAATCCTCTTTCAGGGCTTTGCAGCTGTGGAATTTGCTGTGCACTTGAGCTTTTCAATACAGCAGCTCAGATGACTGCTGGTTTGATTTGCATCATTTCTGTACCCTATGCCTCTTAAAAGCACTTATAGATTGTTCAAAACAGTGTAGACTGGGAAGTGTTTGAAGTGNGGAATCTAATGCAGCTTTCCATGGCAGTCTGCATGTAGCTGTTTCAATTGTTTGACAGGTAACCACCATCCCATCATCTACTTCAGGCCGTGCTTCCAGTGGAGCCCATGTAGCCAGGAAAGTGGCCTCAGGGGTCCAGTGCTCAGTACTGGGCCATCCTGGAATACAAGGAGTCACCATTGTGGTCTCCCCAGTCCCCGACTTTTTTGCCAGGCATGGCATGACTGTTCCTGGATCCTGCCAACTACATCAAATGTGTGAGCCGGCACAGGCAGGATGCAGGAACAACCACAAAACCACAGATGAAATGCAAAGAGTAAATTTATTTTCGTTACCTCGCCAACCAGGGGATCCCCGAAGCAGCACCCGGGCAGAGGCACACAAGCGGGGAGACAGGCACCACAGAGCTCGGTCCATGCTAGAGGATCACCAAGGCTGCAGTTTTCACCTGTATTTCAAGGATCACGCAGGCGTAGTTTGCCCTGATCTTTCCCACAGCAGAGCAGGAATCTCAAGCACGTTCGATAGGGTGCCTCTGAGTCTATCGCAGGCCTGTGTTATCTAAACACAGATGCTCCACTTGCCCAACACACAACGCTAAACAACAATTAGCATGATACGTGTTTTTGTACACCCCAGCTGCAAGTCACTTGAGTGTGTTTGCAATTCTCCTTGCTAATTTTCCGTTATTTTCCCACATGAGCTAAGTAAACTGAAATGATGATTCTTTGCATCTCCAGAAGAGACTACACCTATCGAACGTTCTAAGTACCTAGTTACATTATTTTAAAAGATACTGTAGGAATAGACTAAACTAGGTTTTAAATCCTTTTTTTTTTTTTAAAAATAAAAATCTGACTATTTTGAGTGCATTTACATTCATTGCTCATTATTAGGAGCTTTTTTATATTAATTGATAAGATTAGGCGTGGGTGCTGGTAGAATCCTCTTTCAGGGCTTTGCAGCTGTGGAATTTGCTGTGCACTTGAGCTTTTCAATACAGCAGCTCAGATGACTGCTGGTTTGATTTGCATCATTTCTGTACCCTATGCCTCTTAAAAGCACTTATAGATTGTTCAAAACAGTGTAGACTGGGAAGTGTTTGAAGTGATGGAGATTTTGGTAGGCTATTTTGAAATTAAGAATATCCAAAGCTCTTAAATGAATGCCTTTCTGTAATGCATTTCTGAAATAATTTCATTTAGTAAATTTATACTCCGGTATATGAAGGACACCAAAATGGAAACTAACATATACTAATGACAAATTACTCTCTTCTACTGAAATAAGCAAGTTATAGATAGCGTGATACAGGCATCACATCGAACTATAGATTAAGCAATTTTATCTATTTGCCCTTTTTGAACATTGCACTAACATTAGTTCTCTTTCAGTTGGATGTTTCCCTGATTTTCCCATTTTTATTAATATTAACTTTAGCGGACCATAGGGTACAACCTCAAGTTACCTGGACTTACTCAAAATATGTCAGTGTCTGGTAACTTCCTTAGTTAGCAGTAGACAATTTTCATGTTATTAACATTTTCAGCACTTTCTTATAGTGTTAGTGTTAGTTCTAGGTCTTTGGGAACCAAAGAACAACTGATCCCTGCCTTGACTAGCTACAGACTTTAGTTTTTCAGTGTTTCATGTTTCATAGCTTCCAGTTCACATTGCTCCTATCCATTTCTTTTTTCCTCTAGTATGTTATGTAATACTGATTAGTTTTGTTGTTGCTGCTGTTATTTAATTTCAAACTATGTCTTTTATACAACTGGTGGATCTGGATAGGCTTTTAACAGTAGCTCTAGATTGTGGAGTTGGGGCTTTTTGTCTGCTTATTAAATCCTTTGAAAGAATACTCAATTTTCATCCACATTTTTCTTTCTATGTGTCTTTTCAAATCAATTTTGCTTAATACTTTTACTCCTAGAAAATTAGGCAAAAGGAATTGCTGAGTTTACATATATCCTCTAATCTGAACAAAATATATCTGTTGTAAATGTGAGACAAAAAGTATTGGTGGTCATTAAACAGTCACAAATCCCAGTTGGTCACTAAACAGTCACAAATCCTTTAGTGGATGGGGGGAAAAACATAATGACAAAGGATGAGGAAAAGTCTGAGGTACTTAATGCCATGTTTGCCTCAGCCTTTAATAATAAGACCCATTGTTCTTGGGGTACCCAGCCCCCTGAGCTGGAAGACAGGGACAGGGAGCAGAATGAAGCCCCTATGATCCAAGGGGAAATGTTTAGCATCCTGCTACACCACTTAGACACACACAAGTCTATGGGGCCAGATAGGATCCACCCAAGGGTACTGAGGGAGCTGGCGAAAGTCCTAACCAAGCCACTTTCTATCACTTATCAGCAGTCCTGTATAACCGGGGAGGTCCCAGTTGACTGGAAGTTAGTAAATGTGACTCCTATCTGCAAGAAGTGTCAGAAGAAGGATCTGGGGAACTACAGGCCTGTCAACAACCCCATGCAGTGCTACAGGCTTGGGGAGGAGTGGCTAGAAAGCTGCCTGATAGAAAAGGACCTGGGGGAATTGTTTGATAGCCAGCTGAATATGAGCTAGCAGTGTGCCCAGGTGGCCAAGAAGGCCAGCAGCACCCTGGCTTGCATCAGCAACAGTGTGGCTAGCAGGACTGTGATCGTCCCCCTGTACTCCACAGTGGTGAGGCTGCACCTTGAGGGCCCCTCACTACAAGAAAGACATTGAGGTGCTGGAGTGTGTCCAGAGAAGGGCAACGAAGCTGGTCAAGGGACTGGATCACAAGTCTTTTGTGGAGTGGCTGAAGGAACTGGGTCTGTTAGTCTGGAGAAAAGGAGGCTGAGGGGAGACTGGATCACACTCTACAACTACCTGAAAAGGGGGTTGTGGACAGGTGGGTGTTGGTCTCTTCTCCCAAGAAACAAGTGATGGGACAAGAGGAAATGGCCTCAAGTTGTGCCAGGGGAGTATTAGATTGGATATTAGGAAAAATTTCTCCACCAAAAGGGTTGTCAAGCATTGGAACAGGTTGCCCAGGGAAGTGGTTGAGTCACCATCCCTGGAGGTATTTAAAAGACATGTAGACATGGTGCTTAGGGACATGGTTTAGTAGTGGACTTGGGAGTGCTAGGTTAATGGTTGGACTTCATGATCTCAAAGGTCTTTTCCAACCTAAACAATTCTATGATTCTAAGAATTAGTTAATCTAGATTTATCCACAGGAGAAATTGGTTTTTTCCAGCTTAGTTATAAGAGATTATGTTTGAAAGACAGAGCTGGAGAAACCGTCATAAAGAATTTGGTTTAATATTTTTCTAAGCACTAACTCAACTTTGGAGTTCGCTTAGGATGCAGAAGAAGAGAAACCTCAAATGTCTGCCCCAAATACTTTTTAAAATCTGAGATTGCTTAAGCATTCTTTTGCATTATGCTCTCCAGAGACATATAGAAATTCAAGTATTTCCTTCAATTATCTTTTATTCAGAAATACTCCAGATTACTATCTCAAAAAGCCTTTGTTTTCCACACAACCCCTAAGATCATTGCACTGCTTAATATTTTGTGAGGTACATTCTAGCATGAATCAGGGTGTTTTGTGATTTTACTTCAGAGAGCTAATCTTAGAATCGAAACACACTGCTAATGCTCTATACGGGATTTCAGATCATAGAAGTGGAGCGGAACTTGCTTTATACAACTGTCTCTTTTATCAGTGACAGCACAGCTGAAACATCACATGGCTCAGCCAAGGCTGCAAAACCAGCGAAGGGGAAATTCACAATTGGCTAACTCAGCCTGAGCTTTGTGTTGCTGCAGCTATGGCACCGGCAGTGCCGCAAGCAATTTAGGACTAGAAAAGTCAAACCTTTGACAGGGGGTTTTATGGTGACTTTCCCTCTAATTACAGGATTACATTTCTGAAAGTCTGTGATAAAAATCATCTCAAATTGCAAATGAAGATTGGCTAGAGTATTGCACAGGTGTACTTCGAAAAAAAAATATCCACATTGACACAGGAAGTAGCAATAAAATCAAAGAGCTAAATAGCACGTGAAGACTCTTTCACATGTAAGGAATAGCTCAGCAATGTGCTTAACATTGTCATTTTACAGAAAGAAAGAAATGTTAAGAAGAAAAAAGTGGAGAGCAAATGAGAGCAAGCCAGATCCAAGAGTGGAATTAAGCACAGAAGTGTTACATTCTTTGGTTCTTGGTGACTAGAGCAAGTCCTGGAAAAACCTGTTAAGATAATTTTGTGATTTAAGTTCAACTACATTTGTAGAAGTACTTATGCATCCTCAGATAAGCCACGCAAGGATTTCACAGCAGATTCCATATGATCTTTTTAACCAAGCTGCTGTAGTGATTTGCCCCTGAAGAAAATTTTTCAGATTTCACTGCAGCTGTAGATTTTTTTTTTTAATATTTAGTAGAAATAAATTGATCCCACTTGTTAAATGATTGCACAGGAAATCTAAAAGCAAAGTCTGAGCTATAAGAGTTGGGCCAAGAATTCTGTGGTGTTCACAGATTCACAGAATGGTAGGGGTTAGAAGGGACCTCTAGAGATCTAGTCCAACCCCCCTGCTAGAGCAGGATCACCTACAACAGGCTACACAGGATCGTGCCCAGGCGGATTTTGAATATCTCCAGAGAAGGAGACTCCACAACCTCTCTGGGAAGCCTGTGCCAGTGCTCGGTCACCCTCAGAGTAAAAANCAAGACCAAATGGGCAATTGATTTAGGTCCCAGTGCTATCTTTTTTAAATCACATTTGTGCATCTAAGCTTGTTCTGTTCATGCTCATGGCTGATAAAACCAATATGCAACAAGGACATCTGCTTCTGTAGGGGCCAGTAAAAGCCTTATCCTTGCATGAAGATCATCTTAGAGAGCAACACTGCTCTGTCCTTTTTCCATAAATGGTCCCAAGGAGGCATATCCAGCAATGGTATGAAATATTATAGCCTCTCATTTGCTCTTCTTGTTGGGATTTAATTCACTTTCTCCTGCACCCACTGTCCTACCTGTTCTGGACATATGAGCCAGCTGGAGTGACATCTCATCTGATACATAATCCTTGTTCTTGAACCAGGTGCAAAGAAGAGTACAGAAACTTCCCCTGCTTGGTAGTCAGAAACAGAAGCTATCCATCCAAATAGTTTTCCACTACTTTTTACTACTTTTTAGGAAAATGGTAAGAGTATTGCTGCTACTATTATCTTTAGTTAATAGAGAAAGCATTTTTTTCTTCTTATAAGAGCTTCTTCTATGTTGTACCACATAAGTTGAATAATATAGTCTAGAATTACCTGGATGTTTCGTGGGTTATTGCTAACACCATATTGCAGTACTTAAACCACAACACTAGAGGTCATTGCTAGTCTTCACATTTTGAATCAAAGCATTGGCGCAAGTGTTGGAGCGCTAAGAGTTTAATTATAGGAATGACTTTTTTCTTTTTTAATCATACACGGTGTGGAGTACATCTGGGATCCAAATCCGCTCTTGATATATGATTTCATAAGTTTTCATAATTCATTTTGGAATTTGTTTTTAGAAAAAAATAATTAGGAAATAGAGTAGGATAGAAATCCCAGAACAGACAAGTGAATGCATACATTAAAAACAATACAATGGTCTAGCAACCTACATGTCAGTTCTACATGATTTATTTCTTATTCTCTAATTGGTTCTTAAGTATTTTCCCAATCTCTCATTTAGCAAGGATTAATTTACCTTTTGATATTTTTCATTAAAGCTCAATATTAGGAATTTCTACTGAACTAGGATGCGGAATAAAGTATGTAGAATCCTCAGTGAGATTAGGAGGGTTTTCAGAAAGTGTATCTTTGTTCTCTTTCTTTTGCAGTCCAACAATTGTAAAGTTGTCTGAAAGTCTTTTACTATATGCAAAAAGGCATATCCTTAAATATTTCTAATGCTCTAACACAGAGCAAGTAGAAATTTAGAGGTCCAATGTAGCATGACATCAAATGTTTAAGTACTGATACTTAGATATTATACTAGATATATATACTTCATTTCACAAAGGATTATAGGTTTTGGAACTACTTAATGACTTCCAAAGTTATGTTCCAATTGAAAATTAATGTGTTCAAAAATTGAAAATAATAATTATAAAAAAATATTTTTGGAACAAAATTTTTGTTTTCTTAAAGCAACATTTTAGGTGGGACAGTCATCTTTGGTATGGTATTTTCTACTGAGGTCCAAACTTACTATTAGGTTTTCCATCAGCACACTTTAACACAAGGAAATAATAGTTCAAATTTACAGAATAAATTGTTTTCTTTACAGAAAATGAGTTAAAATACTTTCAGAACCCTGAGCTACTGAAATGTCATTAGTTACTAGGTGAGGCAATATGCAGGATAATAAATAATGCATATATTTCATTGGGTTCCAAATGTCTTTGCATTTGCCATATGGATCTCTCTGAGGACCTACTGGGACTTAAAAATCACCTTCTATTCATCTTATTCTAAAACACTAACAACAATTCTGTAATCAAGACATCACCACTCATTACTGTAAGCTGCCAACTGAAAGAGGACGGCAGTGTGTTCTTTCTTTTGCTCACTAAAAATGGGTAAACATGGTTGTTTATTTATATATATAGTAAATACAGGAAGAAAACTTAAAAGTTAAGAGAAGTCCTGTTAAACAGGTTGAAATCTTTATTCCCCTCACCTACTTAAGTTCAGTATCTACCTTAATCAAGAATAGCAAGTTTTACTCGTGCACTAATTGCCAAATAAATATTTTAAAATTAAGTTCTTGTAAAGGCTTTATCATTTTTTTACTTTTAAATTGTATGGGCTGAACTTGTAAGAATATTGCTGTCATGTTGAAAGGATGAGCAGATGAATATGGATCTGTTCTTTTTCAACCTTTAAATCAGTGCAACCTGTTCTTTAATTATTATTATTCATATAATAATTGTGATATTTTGATCAATTTTTTTTGCAGTCTAAGGTGGCATGAATATGATATGTAAAGATTGAAAGTTTCTTTTAAAACCTTCATAACTTTCCTAGGTCATAAGAGGGTGGAGTTAAGGTTGTTTCTGTATTTGAATGACCTATTCACCTACATAAACAGTATTGGGGTTTGGAGTTTGGGGATTTTTGCAAAGGCAACTTTTTACATCTTTTTAAAAAAAATAAATCACCCTTTTATTGATATGTTTTGTCATTTTGGGTTATTTAGCTTCACTATACTGCCTTCTACCCTTGGAACAACATTTACGAAGTAAACATAATGTACATTTTCAAGAACAGATATTAATGCCCTGCATTAAGTTTGTAATTTTAAAAGTCTGGGGCCATGGTTCCTTGAGGCTCATTTCAGCGGGGCTAAATATATTAACAACATCTCAGGTTACAGATATTTTTTAAAATCCTATTTCCTTTTGGATATGTGAGCGTAGTCCCCATTTTTCTCAGAATATCTTGTGCAGCATTTGAATATTGGGAAATGAAAACTGAATTTGATCATGTGGTGGTGGCAGGTAAGTAGAAACAACAGTTTCATACAATCTTTCACTTTGAAAACTAATAAATATTTCCTTGACGCAGTGATCAGATATTATTAGTGCAATATTACTACTCAAAATTATAAACATGGGTGTTTATGAATAGTAAGGCCCGAACAGAATAACTATGAATATGGCTCTGTTCTTCATTATGCAAGCTGAAAACAGTGTGCTCACTGAAATACCTTACAAGTGCCCTGGAGAGCATGACTCGTATCTGTCATGTTTGCTTTCTTTTTACTTTATGTAGGAAAAAGGAACAATTCATGTGAAAGTATGAAATATATTTAATGCATGTTCTTGTTTTTGCAATTTAGAGATTTAGTTGGTTTTGGTTTTTTGAGTATTTTTTTAGCGATGTGTCCTTCTTTAGACATATTTACTTGTTTCTTCTGTTCAATTGTACTGAGATATTTTGACTGTTCATTTTTCTAGCCCATAATTCCCTTAAAGCCCTGACACAACTGGGACCTGCAGTCCCTTTTCCTTCCGCCATCTTCTGTAATGATATTGGTTATTAAAGCTCTGTATTTAGTCTCCATTTTATATTTCCTTTCTAGACATGCATATTCAGCTGCATAGACTTCTTCAAGGCTTAGTAACTATATAGACAGAAGAAAACCTTGAATATCCAAACTATAGGAATTACTTTCTGATTAAAAGTTTTTAAATGAAGTTGGGGAAAAGTAGTAAGTCATTCTTCTGTGTAATCACCAAATGCTTGCAGAAAGTTTTTTGGACGCTAGATGACAGTGGAAGATAGTAATTGCAAACAGGATTTTGAAGTAGAACATAACTGAAAACACAGATTAAGTTTAAGGTTACACCTTATGATCATTGATACACCAGTAATGTTAATTCTGGAATTAGATATTTAGCATGTACAAGGGAATATTATTGATCTTGTCAGTTTGGCTTTATTTTCTTTTAGTTTTAGTATTTAGAATGTTATTGCCTGAATTTTCTTTCTTTTCTCAGAAAGTTATGTGGTGTTTAATTCAAAGATTGATGGGATTTCTAGTTTTCTGACGCAGCTAAAAGCCAGACTTCCACAACAGAATGATAATAGGATCACTGCACTAGAAGGGCAGGACCCATACTCGACTTTCATTTCATATTAGACTTGAGAGAAGAGATTGATAACAGAAAAAAGTATCTATATGGATATTAAAGAAACATTATTTTTATTCCTCATTTTTGCTTATGAGTATTTCCGAAAATCACAGCTTCTGAGTAAAGTGAGCCTGTGAGCTTTGGCTTATGGTTATTTTAGAACTAGACGCCCATCTCTGTGAAATGATCCAGTGTCTGGAATCTTAGATGCTGAAGGTCTACATCAGTTCCTGACAAGGTGCTATCTAGTCATTTCCAATTTCTCTTTTCCTGCCTCCAGCTCACAGCCAGACCTAACAGAGTCAGATAAATATAAAGTATACTCTTGTAAAAGATCTGCTTTGGAGTTCTTTATGTATAGATCTTCAGGTATAAAAAAATGTTTTATTGTGTATGTAAGGAAAGAAAACAAAATTTCACATCACTGACAGTCTCATAATTAAGGACTTTGAAAACTAGATTAAAACAGGTACTTATGTATGAGTTCACATTCAGTAAAGCTCTGAAGTCTGAAAAAGCATTCATGAATTATTCTTGCATTAAGCCATTGCTATTCCAGCTATTAACCATAAATCCAGTGTAATAATAGATGAGTAAAAGTATACTTTTTTATAAGCATCTCTGGAAGGAGCAAAATAAAGACAGACAGTAGTTAAAAATATAGCAGAGCCAACAAACTGGCAACACATTTGTGTTTCAAAGGAAAACAAAAAGTAATAGGGCAGATATAAAAGAAATATGTGGTTCACAATAAAAATGGAAAAGTTATATAAATCTATAGGAACGGGTCCCAGGACACTGTGTTTTAGATGAATGAGATAGCCTACTAGAAGTCTAATTTAAAAATCATGATCCCTTCTGGCAACTGAAGACAATATGTTTTGGAGAGCCCAGTCTTAGCTAACAATCTTTGCTACGTACATATAATTGACACTGAAAAAGAGAACCTACTCCAGAGGTTTGATCACAAAGGCTTTTCCAGGTCCCATATCAGAACATTTTCTCTGAGAGGCAGATGATGTATTTAGCCTGTAAAGGGAAAACTAGAAATCCTGTTTCCTGACTTATTAAGAAGTGATAGATTTAAATCCAAGATATACTCCAGCAATACTGTAATTTTTATGAAACATGATCTAAAGCCAATGACAAACAGCAGAATTACCTTAGATTTCTTCATTGAGTCTAAATCAAGAATGTATGAATGAAAGCATGCCCTTTTTTTAACATACTGCATGATTTAATTGGTTTCAGAATAGTGCAGTAGTACATTGAGTGCAGAAGAGCAGTATGAGTTGTCTTGATAGTACAAAGAGCTCTTCGTGTCTGACAAGAAGATCCTGCTGTAGCACAGCACATAATCCCAAAGTGATGGGTGAATTGCTTCATTCCTGTCACACTCAGGTATGGTTAATAGTAAACTCTGATGAAAATGCTGATTTATAAATGCAGCTAGAAGAAAAACTGAAGACAGAGCTGATTATTTTCAGTTGAAGAAACTTCAAGGCAGAGTGAAATCTGTTAAACCAAACCATTGTTCCCCCACATTTCTCTCTCTGACAGGGAAGTGAAACTAAACAAACACAGAGAAATCTTCCCAAGCCACAAGCTATTTTGCAAGTCTGTGAGCAATCCTTACAGAAGCCCTCCCGAGGAGCGTCAAAGGTCCAGCTGCATTCAGAGGGAACCTTGCACCAAGCTGTGGAAGGCGATGGAGTTTATGCACAGGATTTGCAAAGGTTCGGCCCTGTGAACTGCCTGAATTCTTGCTATTGCGTATCCATATGTGGTGGGTTAACCCTGGCTGGGGGCCAGGTGCCCACCAGAGCTGCTCTATCACTCCCCTCCTTCACTAGACAGGGGAGAAAATGTGTAATGAAACGCTTGTCGGTCAAGATAAGGACAGGGAGAGATCACTCACTAATTATTGTCACGGGCAAAACAGACTGAACTTAGAGAGAAAATTCATCTAATTTATTACCAAACAGAACAGAGTAGAGGAATGAGAAATAAAATCAAATCTTAAAACACCTCCCCCCACCCCTCCCATCTTCTGGGCTCAAATTCACTCCCAGCTTCAAACCTCCTCCCCCTGAGCAGCACAGGGCAACGGGGAAGGGGGTTATGGACAGTTGATCACACATTGTCTCTGCTGCTTCTTTATCCTCAGGGGGAGGACTCCTCTCATTCTTCCCCTGCTCCAGCATGGAGTCCCTCTCACGGAAGACAGTCCTNGCTGCAAAAGCTCTCTCTAACTGTTTTTTTTTTCCCTTCTTAAATATGTTATCACAGAGGCACTGATGGGCTCGGCCTTGGCCAGCAGCAGGTCTATCTTGGAGCCGGCTGGCGTTGGCTCTGTTAGACACAGGGGAAGCTTCTGGCAGCTTCTCGCAGAAGCCACCCCTGTCGCCCCTCTGCTACCAAAACCTTGCCACACAAACCCAATACACCATAGTAAACAAATAATTACTTGAAGCTGCTTGTCAATCCTCATTCCCCAATTACCTATTTAGGATCCTAGAAGAAAACAACTCTTTCAGTGTAGGACTCAATTTTAGATTCAAGGTCTCAGCCTGGAGAATGAACATGTTACTGCTGCATGTAACAGTGGAGATTCTAAGCCTGTTCTCATGGCAGCAAAGGTAGCTGAGGCTGAAACGCTGTTGCTCCAGGGCTACCTACAGCCACAGTCACTGGCTGGATAGCAAATAATTTGTGTCAGGGATTTTTGCTTGGGATTAATTGCCTTTTGCTCAAAATGTTGCTTTTCAACATCAGTTTTATATCATTGACTTAAAGAGAAAAACCTAAAACTGTTTAACAGAGTCATGCTTAGGGCCAGGAAGAGTTCCCTGGGAAATGAAAATACAGTCCATCTGGTTTGTGTCATGATTTGGTAAAGATTCAAGTGAAGACATTCCTGACATGATGCTGTCGTAGGTATAGGAGCAAGTTAGATACAGAACAAGAAATGTTTCATAGATAATGTATAAAATAATGCTAAGCTCAGAACTGGTTTTTATCCACAATTTTTAAAGCATTAATAATCTCCTGATGACAGAACAGAAATCTTGCTATTGCACGGACATGCATCCTTTCATTTCTAGTTTTGTGGTTAAATAGCATGAGCTTTCTGACCTCTGACATGTGATACAGTAACACTGTCTCCAGTGGCATTGTTTTCTTAAATATGCATTTTTCAGAGAGATTTGCAGAGTCTGATTTATAAAACTGCTACAGTCATTGCTATCGAACAAATGACTAGGGAAAGCATCATTTGTTCATTCATTTTGGGTGTGGGACTCTTCTCCCTCCACCGTTTCCATGAAAAGGGAACTGGAAGTTTCTAACCCATATGAAATCTAAAAAAAGCAAATTTTGTGCAAAGTCAATTTTTTTTTTCATCTATTCATATTATTTTTATTAGCTGCATATATTTTTCTGTTAGACATTTGTGATGTGCCACAATTATTATAGATGAGAACTAAAACTAAGAACTATTTTGAAGAAATTGGCCTACACTGCTGGGTTTTTTCTTGTTAATTTACACAATATAACTTATAACTCAAACTTTGCCAACGCAGCAATGATAGTGTTGTAATTATTTAGATTAAGCAGAAACATCTTTCTGTTTTGTTTCTCTTTTACTACCAGTCTTTGCCCTTCCTGCTGTCGAAGGCAGGTGTTGCTTGAATGTCGGAATTAATACAGCATCTGGACCAAGCAGTACCGCTGCAAGGTTGTGAAACAAAACTGTAATTTCACATACATTTCAAGCTTCAAACAACTACACTAGATGTCAATTCTAAGGTGACAAATCTGCCAAGAACTTGCTTGAGCTACTCATATATAAAAGAGAGCACAAGACTCTCATGAACATTCATTTTTAGTGTCACGATGCTCAGAAATGTTAAAATTTTCCTTTCTGCAAACTCTGTAAATGTGTTACAGTATTGTGCAATAAAAGATTAGCAGCTATTGACAATTCTGTGATGCAGGAGTCCATTTTTAGTTTGAAATTCAAATTACAGTGTGTAGCTATGCAGAGCTGGATACAAGCTGTGTGAGGCTGTTTTTAAGTAGGGAGAGACAGAAGTCTTATTTGTCCAATTCAGTCATCAGCAGTTGTTCCTAACCACGCATTAATAGAAACGGTCTTCTGAATAAGCCTTTATTGAATAAAACATTCCAGAAAATGCCTGCCATTCATCTCATATTCTTAAAAATACATTTTCATTTTATAATAGATAAGATATAATGGGAAATACATAGATGTAACACAACATATAGAGATATAAGTGCTGGATTTAATCAGTATAATCTAAAACCTGAATATACGGTCTAAATCAAATAACCTATATTACTTATTAATCTGATCCAGTTGCTAAAGAAAATGTTAGCAGTCTTTCAGAGGTCTAAAAAATTCCATTGAATTTAAGAGATATCAGATAAATATAGTACATTTCATAAGCAATGAAGAGAGATATACACACACACCCCTTATATTTTAGATGTCAAGATGGACTTTTTTTTCCCCATTACAACTAATACAGACTTCAACAAATAGAAGCTTACCATAAAATTAGCTTTTTGTATTGAAAAAGGAAAGGCTTTGCATTATGAGTGTGTTGAGACTGTGGTATTTTGTTGAAGTTAATTCTGATTGCCATAGAAGGAAAGAAACAGCTTGAGGTTAACAGATAAAAACATTGCATTGGAAAGAGAACACTGAACATTTCACTGTAATTACAGAAGAACACAGTGGTAGTTTCAAAAGACATTTTCTCTGCGTTACTGAAAGTATTTCTAACAGTGGGTTGTGTGGTACGTATCTTTAAATTGTATCACTTGTTATAAACTGTAATGGTAAACTTGTATCTGGAAATACTCCAGACATTTCATGAGTCACAGTTAACAATGAGGGAATTATTAGCTCTAATTTGACATTCAGTCAAAACACACACATTAAATGACCAAAAACTATCTAAAATAAAGATCTTGATCTTGAGATAAATCCACTCAGTTTGAATAATCCTATATCCATAAATAATAGTGTAATGCAGTACAACAGCGCCTACGTCATATTTTTTAAATCTTGGAGATGCACAAAACCCTTCAACTCTGAGACAGACTAAGCATAATACATGGATTGCTAACAGGGCATGCCTAAAGAGCTGATATAGATGTTCAGAGAAGTATCACTAAATGGAACAAGTTTCAGCCCTGCAATTGATACATTTGTCTAATAAATCACCACTGCCAAAATGTGTCACTGAACAGTGAATGGCAAAGAGTAGTCAGACTGTGGTAGCTCTAATGTTGGGTGAGCTGAGGGCAATGTTTAATCCATTTTCAGCACATCTAAGAAGGCATTTATTGCTTTCATGTACCTTATCAGAGTGACTAAATGTAGCCATTTATTACTTTCTTGGGAAAGAAAAGAGATCCCCTCTGCTTAACTTGAGCTTAGAATCACAGAATAATTTAGAAGGGACCTCTGGCATCCAAACTTCTCCCACCTCCCCACCCTTACTTGCAGGTCCAACTTCAATGTCAGATAAGGCTGCTCAGAACCTTGTCCAGTGAACTTTTGGATATCTGCAAGGATGGAAATTTCACAACACGTTTGAACAACATGTTCCAGTGCTTAACCACTCTCATTTTGACTTTCTTTCCTTATAGCTGTCAGAATTTCCTCTGACGCAGTTTGTTGCCATCTACACACTTCACAGAGAGGATGGAGTGAGAGTCTTCTATAACCTGCACTTAGGTAGCTGAAGACCACAGTTATGCTCCTGCATCTTTAGTCTTCTCTTCTCCAGGCTGAAATAAGCCACCTTCTTTAGCCTCTTCTCATAGGTTACACTACAGCACCCTAACCACCTTAGAGCCTTTCTGCTGGACTTCCTACAGTTTCTCAAACTCTCTTTTGTACTGGGGAGGAAAGGGACACAAAAGAAGACATAGTAGGTCAGACTTACTCTCACAAATGCTGATGAGACAGGAATAATCACTTCCCTTGACTTCTTGATATACTCTTGGTAATGTAGCCATATCATCACTGCAGAGGCACGGTGCAACTTCACCTAACTCCTCGTCTACCAGCATCCCAGGCTTTTTTCTGTAGGGTTTGATCCCCAGTCAGCCAGAGCCCAACCTCTATGGTGCATTGGATTATTTTGTCCCAGGTGCTGCATGTCCTCTTGATCTTTGCTAAACTTTCTGAGATTTCTCCCAGGAAATATGTTCCTCATGCATGTCAAAGCCCTGCTGACTGGCAGCCCTTTCTGCCAGCGTATTGACTACTCCCTCCAACAAAATGCCACCTGCAAGCTTGCTGAGGATGCACAGTATGTATCCCATCATTCAGATCATAAGTGAAGATGCTAAACACTACCTGCACCAGAATCTTTCTTGGGAATGGTGCTTGGCACCAGCCACAGTCAGGCTGTAAAATGTGGACCCCACTTTGAGCCTGCAGGTCTCATCAATTTTCCACTGGCCTTAATGTACACCTATTCAAACCCTCTCCCTCCAGTTTGTCTGTAAGGATGCTATGGCAGATGGTGTTGAAGGCCTGGCTAAAGTCAAAGTGAACAAAACTGACTGATTTTGCTCTTGTTCATGGAGCCAGTCACTTCCTCATTGAAGGGAAGAAGGTCAGCCAGCTGCCTTGGTAAAGCTGGCTCCTGGCCATCTTCTTGCCCGGCCTATGCTGGGAAACAGCTTTCTAGGCAGATTTGCTGAAAAATGGTCCTAGAGGAAGAGGTGAGGCTGACCAGCCTACACCCTCCACCTTGCCCTTTCTGAAAGCTGGCACAATATTAATCTTTCCACTTCCTCATAATCTACTTTCTGGTTCACTTTCAAAACAGGCTATTATCTTATGGCCACTTTGCTGCTTCTGCAGTATTTGCCATCTGAAATTGAATATTCTTTCAGTACAATGTGACCTGCATAACACTTCTTGGTAACAAATGGACAAATTCAGAAAAAGACTTGATCTCCAGCCCTTCATCATTCTCAGAGGAAGGCTTTAATTGTTATGTTTGTGATGACAAGTTTATAGAGCTACTACTCTGAATGATCTAAAAAAACGTCTCCTAAGTACAAAAATGTCTGAGCATACGTGACATGAATTACATCAAACAACAACACTTTTATTGGGAACTGCACATCCTTTATTACATAGTAGAAATAAGGCCCAATATTTGATTAAGAAATAAGATAATAAAATACTGCATTTAAGTAAATCAGCTCCAATTGAGATTCAGATATACTATCTCATTCTTGTACTGATATTTTATCAAATAATTTCCTAGGTGTTAGAAGAGCAGAGAATTTTGCAAGAGCAAATCAGACTTTTGTCCAAATTATATAAAAATTTTAATCTCAAGTGTCTTGACAGGTCATGAAAATTGATGAAAGTAAGGAGTTTGGTTACAGAACACTTGCATTTTGTTAGCTAGATTTCATAAATACAGCTTATATTTAATGAGGACAGAAACTGCACCATTAAAATGAACACTTGGAGTTTTAGAGTTACAGCTGAACACATTTCTAACCACTTGCTTCATAGTTCAGCAAATGTGTTAATGCGAACTTCAGGAGCTGTGGATTGTCTTGTAAAACCTCTGTTTGAATCGAGCCAGCTGCTTGTGTTTTAGCTTGTAAAACCTCTATTTGAACCAAGCCAGCTGCTCAGCAATGAGGCTACGCCATCAGCTGGGTTGGTATAGCAACGAGGAGTGGTTGTTAACCTGAATAACCTCCCATTCCAACAGCTGCACCTTGAAACAGCGCTGGCGAGAGAAGGCTGCTTTCCTGCAGGAGATGAGACCATGGTAATGGAAAACCAAAAACTGTAATGTGCATGTATGAAGAAAAAGGCACATTCACTGATTAGATCCAAAGTCTTGACTTGGCAGGCTATGAGGAAAAATGTGTAAAAGTTGAAAAAAATATGGGGAAGGAATTAATTTTGGTGCTAGAGCAACTAGCACATGAAATCCCTCCTATGAAAGTGGTATCAGGCAAATAGACCCCCTAAAGTCCGTAGCTAACTCTTCCCAGATTGCTTCCTGCATGCAAGCACCCAATGCTAGCCTGCAAGTTCAAAAGCAGCCACATCATGAGAAATGAAAAAGTTGAACTGTAACTGTGACAACTGGCTATCTTCATTTTTCATTCCTGAGCACAAAATCCATTTACAAGCATGTTTTTCCTCCCCATCAGATATTCACCCTTCCACTAGTAAAGGTAAATGAAGCTCAGCTCAGTGGAAAATAACTTCTTAGTATTGAAAGTCATGCCCAAATTGGTTTAGAGGTGTCAAAATAGGGAACAGCTTAGAAATAGTTGTCTAAAAAGGTTTTGTCTTCCTATGTATATAGTTTTGGGAAATGGATTGGATACAGATACAGACATAGAAAAATTATTTAAAGGGGAAAATTATTTTTAAAAAAATCTTTTTTTTTTTTTTAACCGATAGTTAAAATAATTTGGATAGCTTCTCATTCCAACTGCCTAAATGAATTTATTTAAAGATATGAATACTAAAAAAACCTGAAAACTGTAATTATACACTGTCAAATTTGAGCATTAAAGAAACGCTTGGAAAAAGCATTTTCAAACCTGTTCTTTAAAAAACCCCACACTTTAAAAGGGAGAGAATTTTTGAGAAATAAGGGGAATACACTGTAGTACCATAGAGTTTGCAGAAAGGAGCACAGACAGAAGCAGAGACAAATGTGGAAGGAGCAGAGGAGAGTTATTCTATACAGCTATGGCTGGATCATAAACCAAATATGTTGTACATTCACAAATCGTCACTGAATACAGATTTATGGTTACAACCTTTTTGTGTGAGCAAACCAGACCTCTTTCCCTCAAAACTAATTGCTCAATCAAAACCAATTAAGAATCTGTGCTCCTACTCCTGTGTACGTTTGATTTAATAGTTATAAAACTGACCACTTACCTAAATTTAAATTTTACAGCAGAAAGTCAGTTGAACTACTTTTTTGAGTCACAAGACTGCTGAAAAGAAAACCTTATCTTACCCATTTCCAAGTGGAACTACTTTTCAAAGTGGAAGTATTTAAGGGTTTCTTTGAGTAACAGTTTTTACATTTTTTTAGTAAGAAATATGTCTCAATAACAATAAGATAGACTACATGATTTTATATGATGCATTCACATGATTTCTCAGTGTCTGGTGAATACATCCAGTGAGTGTTTTATACAGACTTGAGAGGCCCTTAGAGCTGCAAGTTAAGTGTGAGCAGAAAGAAACCATCTTAGCTTCTTTATCCATCTTTTACTTCGTGCCAGTTGCTTGCTGCTATTTTGAAATATGCAGTCTTCAAAACAATTCAAGAATAATATCAAACAGCAGAAAAAATGAAATTTGCAGAAAAGCTGAGGAAACTAAAAGGAAAACTACAGTTTTAAGCAAGAGAAAATCATGCTATTAAGAACTACTTATAAGATTAGTACATATTTCTGGAAAGTTAAGATGGGACAGTATTGTATTGACTCACATTTTGAGTCAATACAATGCAACATTGATGTAATGTCTTTGGAGAAATTCCACTGAGATATTTTTCACATGAAAATTTTTCAAATTAAATTATTTCTATTGTCAAGAAAGGAAGAGAAGAGACTATTAAGAGAAAAAATTAGCAGAGATCATACAGAATCATAGAATGGTTTGGGTTGGGAGGGACCTCAAAGATCACCTAGTTCCAACCCCCCTGCCATGGGCAGGGACACCCTC
Organism: Aramus guarauna; assembly: GCA_013400195.1. Taxonomy (NCBI): domain Eukaryota; kingdom Metazoa; phylum Chordata; class Aves; order Gruiformes; family Aramidae; genus Aramus; species Aramus guarauna. The sequence continues at coordinate 212,806 of VXBL01003932.1, forward strand.
CACTAGACCAGGTTGCCCAAAGCCCCATCCAACCTGGCCTTGAACACTTCCAGGGAGGAGGAATCCACAGCTTCTCTGGGCAACCTGTTCCAGTGCCTCACCACCCTCACAGGAAAGAATTTCTAACACCTAATCTAAATCTGCCCTCTTTCAGCTTCAACCCATTATCCCTTGTCCTGTCACGCCATGCCCTTGCAGACACTCCCTCTCCATCTATCCTGTAGGCCCCTTCAGGTACTGGAAGGCTGCAATTAGGTCTCCCCTCGTGATCTTATGGTAGAGAAGTGAAATTCTCTCTCTTCTTTTTAGAAGATCAGTATAGAGCAATACATGAGGATTTTTAAAATGCCTTTCAAAATATATAAACAAAATGTTCACTGTAGTCTCTGCCATCTGTTTTAGTTATCTAAAGCATCACTAAGGTGTTTTTGTTTTTAAACTACTTAGCTTATGAATTCTAGAATAAAGAAACATCATGTTGCATTCCATCCAAAAATCATTCAACATTTTCTATATTTTCCCTTTTAGCATCTGGCAAAGAGCAAAGCAAAGACCCAGATATCACTGGGGACAAAACATATTCTCTACTTTGGCACACAACAGACCTGTCAAAGCCAAACGTGCTCCCAGACAGGCTAACGGCTGTTATTACTTGCTTGAGGTGCCAAAACTGGTGTTTGGAGAACGATGTTAGAAAATGAAAAATTAATCAGCACACACTAGTTTTCTTCACAGCTATCTATGTTAGTAGAAACTGTGTGGTATCATATGGCAGACACCTGCACCAAATATTTTGTTTTGCATAAGTTCTTTTAAGTAACATTTCTGGTAAACATCAAGATAAGGCTCAGTTCCTCTTATAGAAGAGTACAGTGGTAAAGGAAAAGACTAAAGGTATTACTCCCACTTTCCGCCCTCTGTGCATTGGCCCACAGAATATCCGATTTTCAATATTCTTTTTGCTCTACAGATGTGAGTGCAAGTCCTATAGACATACCAAAGACCAAAGTCAGAGAAAAGTGTGTATCTCATAGGGAGCATCTCATGATACTTGAGGTAGCTGCCTCAAAAATCACACTGTGGCTAGCATATATAATTTACTGATTGTTGCATCATGCTGTCCTCAGGTGCCATAGGTATCAGGTGTGAGGTATGTTTTGGTTTGTAAGGCAAATTTTTTTGTTCTCCTTTGCATTATAGAAAGAAAGAAAACATATGTGATACCGTTCATTTTACTGGAGAAGGCAAAGTCAAAGAAACCCATCTTGTCCTTGAAAAGTGGGTGGTTAGATCTGTGATGGTAACTAGCTCTAAGTAATTTTCTTTCAGAATCTGTTTCTTAAAAATTAATCCCATTATAACCTAACCCTGCCATGGTTAATGATTTTTGCTTTCTTATCTGGTTAGTTAATGAGAAGTCAGAACTCATATACTGAAAATTCTTTAACTTGTTTTAGCAATTTACTTCAACATTTAAGTACTAACTCCTTTTTCTTTTAAAACCCTGCTTAAGATATCTGTTCTGGAGTCTGGTAATATCTCCTGACAGTATTAAAAAAATATGTAAGAAGACATCGTCGTGGGTTGACCCTGGCCAGCAGCCAAGCACCCCCACAGCTGCTTGCCCAACTCCCCCTCTGCCCCAGCAAGACAAGGGAGAGAATAGGAAGAGGAAAAGCAAGAAAACTCCTGGGTTGAGATAAAGAGAGCTTAATAAGTGAAGGAAGTAGAAAAAACCAAGAGATGCAAAGGCAGTCACTTCCTCGAGCAGACTGAGGCCCAGCTAGTATCTTAGCATTGGTCCCGAATCCCCACCCCCTTTTTCCTCTAGCCCAGTTTTATTGCTGAGCATCACGATATATGCTATGGACCACCCCTTGGGCCACTTGGGGTCAGCTGTGCTGGCTGTGTCCCCTCACAACTTTTTGCTCGCCCACAGCCTGCTCCCTGGGCATGGCAGAACAGGAAAAAGAGCGCGCCTTGATGCTGTGCAAGCACTGCTCAGTAATAGTCAAAATATGAGTGTGTTTTCAATACTGTTCTAGTCCCAAATCCACAACGTGGCACCATATGGGCTGCTATGAAGAAAATTAACTCCATCCCAGCCAGACCCAGTATGGGCACTTTTCAGTGTGTGTAAGTATGACAGCCTTTGACAACTCCTCTTTGACAGGTTGATGAAGAGAAGAATCAGCTCTTACTGACAGCTGAGGGCCTCACACTGAAGATCCCTACGCTTTTGAAACTAAAGACTGTACACCCTATTCCACTCCACCTACGCAGTGAAATTTGCTGTCATTAGCTCTGCAGCATACAGGTCTGCTGCAAGATCAGGAAAGGCTTCTGCTCATGTGGCGTCAGAGCCATCTGCTAAAGGAGCTCTTTTTTCTTTTTAAGGATTATTTGCCACCTGTAGCAACAAGTAGTCTCTATCATGGATCAAGACTGGTCTGAGCACCCAAACCCACACAAGAAACAAATAGATGGCTTCTGGTCCTCAATGCTTTTGGTCTATGCAGAAATCAAGAGACAGGTCAAGAAAAGAGCAAGACACTAGTCACAGTCCTTACATATTGCTGCCTATTTGCTCAGAGCACCTAATCTCACCCAACAGAAATGCTGTTTTACAAAGAAAGTGTTACTGAAAATACACCAAGCGATCCTTTATGACAGTGAACAAAGATGACAGTGAACAAAGACAACAGTGAATATGAAATGTGATCAACAGCATGAACTATTTTTTTTTCAAACAGCAGTTCAAAACACAGGCATTTTTATTCTAGTGTTTTATTTTCATCTGAAGAATTATTTTTCAACTGTAACACAATTCATTTAAATGAAAGTGTGCAGCACAGAATACAGGATTTCATTTGACCTGAAAAAATTTTTTACATGTTTTACTTGCTGAAAATCTCCATTAAAAGTCCTTTAAAACACAAGAAAAATAATATTTAATGGGAAAAAAGTTTTTAAGGACAAATAATTCAAATACTCTTCAAGATTAAAACAAATTAACAGACTTGCTCTTGATTAGAAAAGAGATGCAATAGGAAACATTCTCAAGAGTTCTTGGGGAAGATCTGAGACTGCAGTAATTTTTAGCTGTCCTGATTTTATGTCTATAAACATGTAATGCCAAGAGTATGGGTTCTTATTCCATGTGGTGGAGATGAACAGGATAGGCATTCCCAGATCCACATAAGTGACTGACAATGTTATCGTAGGGAAAAAGGATTTCCCTAATTTCAGTCAGCACCTCTCGTGTTTCGAGTTGTGCTCGTGGTCTCTCGTACTCCCACTGCTCCACTGTGAAGAGCCCAACTCTGTCTTCTTGGTATGGTATCTTAGGTATTAGGCATGTAAGTAAAAAACTGCTTTCTGTTTGTTGTTAGTGTAAAAATATAGCTGTTTAATATGGTTAATTATTTCTAATTGGCTGTGCTATTTTTGAAGAAGACTAGGAACACATAGTAAACAGTAATTCTAACATTTCTGGAGGACCAAAACAGACTCACATGCTGTTAAGTATATTGTACTATTTGGTTAATGACTTAGGAACTCAGCCTAAGCTCACATAAGTCAGTTTTATTTTCAGTAAGAAATGCTGTTGTATCTTTTCTACTTCATCTTCAATGAACTTCTCTGCTGGAGGAACTACAGTCAGGCAAGAAGGTGCCATGATTTCAAGCTTTGCTTTACCTGTGGTCACTCCATAATTCTCCACAGATCAATAATCTGTATGGTTTTCCAAATCCTCAGGTTGTAATTTTGTTCTGCAAACCGCACAAAAGCAAGAAAGGTAATGTTGACATTAATTTAAGCTTGTTAGAGCTATGATCAAATAATACAGTTTAGCCAGTCTGTCTGTGTTCACGAGATGAGTTGGCCATATATGAGCCTATAGATGTGTTTAAGCAAACACACCCTCTGCGTGCGCCAAGCTGTAATCCCCCTGAGACTGACAAGGGACTATCCACTGCAAGCTTTGATTAAAATGTTCCTGCTAATTTAGCTTAGCCAGAATAGCTCTGTAAAATAAAATAAAAAACATTAACTTCAGTGGTGGGTGTCTGTGTGTTGGAACAAAGAAATTAGATGAGCCTCATACCATACTGGTTAATTGAGTGTGAGTAGAGAGATAAATTATATGTACCAAACCAAATTTGGATTGTTGTAGGCTTTGCTTCACTGTATTTTTTTTCTGTCACTGAAAATTGTGGGGATGAAAATGATTGCAATCAGCTCTGATTTTTGTTTTCTGAGCAACCAGCAGATTAGCAATTTTATTAACGTTTGCAGACAGGTCAGTTGAACTTTTAGTTCACCCTCTTAAATATATTTTGCATTTCTAGCAAATTATTTATATTGCATTTTCCTGCATATGTTCATGACAAAATTAATAACCGCTTGTTGTTAAATAATTATACCAGTGCCCAGATGTTGACATATTGCTGCTGGATCTGGAGGCTGAAAATTGGCTTCTAATATGGTCAGTAAAAAGTAAAGAAGATGGTTAATTTTAAATTTAGAAAGATGAGACACAACTCAAAGTTAATAAAATTTAAAAAAGGAAAACAGCTTTTACCGTGGAAGTGTACATACACAGGACTGAAGAGGAGGAAAATACAAATATGTAAGTGTGAATGATAAAGGGGAATTATTTTAAAATGTTTTAACATATGTGAGAGAAAGAAAGCCCGTTTAATTTAAACTCTATACTTGTTGAGCTGAAGTGAAAGCTGTGAGAAAAAAAAAATCCCCATCCCTCCAATACATAGCACATGGGAAATATAGGCAAGAAATTCAAGTTGACAACATTGAAACACAAATAAAGTTGACAGTTACAAAGAGGAATACATGAAAATTATGTCCAAGAAGGTTAAGGATAAGGCATTTTTTAATATATTAGAAACACTAGAGTCCAAATGTTGCACCAGTTCAATACGGTTGCCAGCACCATAACTATATTTCAAGCAGAAGGGCTTGAAATTTACACAGGACTGTTGTAGTAGCTCTTAAATGTACTTGAGAAAACTATTGAGGGCACAACTGTATGTTTGGGTACCCTTGAGAACTTTTCCTGTAATGCCCCTGTTTGCAAGAGCTTTCCCCATAGCATGGTTTTAGGGATTTTAATATTAGGATCAACTTTATCCCCGGAGACCTTTTTGAAAGATAAAGATTGAGTGCTTTGGAAAACACAGGCTTGCAATAGTGCAATAAAATTGAAAAAAAAAAAAAAAAAAAGGCTATTAAAATTCCACTTAATTGGCAGGGTTTTGCATAGCACCTCTATCATCCCATTCATTTGTAAAGAAGGCTCTTCATCTTCTGCAGCTTGACCTGGTGCTGTCCTGTCCTGTAAAGGTTCATGTTGTTAAAGATGAAAACTGCTCTGAGGTTTCAATTTCTTTTTTGCCTTAAAATGAAATTCCTGTATTTCCTGCCTGTCCCGCTTCCCTTATGCCTATGCACAATTTTGGGTCACAGCATGTGCTTTTATGAAAGAATCCTTCCTACAGTTCATGCTGCTTTCCACCTAAAATTGGAAAAACATAACAATTTTCCTCTCCTAATTACTGTTACTTATAAAATCTTTTTACTACACATGTTGATGGTACCATGTCTATTTAAGAGATTGCTGTGAGCTTTGGATGGCTTTTACATGGTTATGTTTTACAAGGCTCAGTGAAAGCTGAACTCACAATAGTGTGGATGCATCATTCAATAATAAATCCACACTTGGAAAGCTCAAAGAACAGTCACAAACTGTGCCTGTTGCCTGTGCAAAAAACCTCCACACTTATAAAATGGACTTTAAATACACCATTGGCAACTGGAAGGGTGAACAAAAGCCGTTATTCCAGTTTTGATGGGTAAGTACACATTTGATTTATAACTTAGTTTCATTCATTGCATCACCCTAACAAATCCCATCATTAAGACAGATTTGAGAACTTGTGAGTTTCTCCAAAAGGAAAAAGAACACAAAAAATTGATGAAGTTGCCTTTTTAATTATTAAAAAGTGAACACCTTGTTTCCCTAAATACAGCAAGGACTGAGGAGGCTCTGTTTTCTTTCAAGCCTTTCTAGCCAGGACTATTGCCAAAAGGCTTTGTCTTTTATCATTTGCTATAGGTGGGGGGAAGGGGGAAATGTTTCTCTGGATACAAACCCTTTCTACATTTTCTTTTGTAATACTTTGCTGCTTGTTGCAAACATGCTGCTCCAAAAAACAATTTGCGTTTACCTTCAGCCTCTTTACTAAAACCTTGTTTTGCTCATGTAGTTGTTTTCTTAATCACAAACCCGAATTTACTGGCAACAAAAATGTTAGGTTTCACATAGTTTTGTACAACCAACCTTTTAAACAGTATTGTTAAGAGCAATAAACAAAGTATTCATCTGAATTTTTGAAATTTGTTGGCAATACTATAAGCTAGAAGTTTAAATAAAAGGTTTCTGAAAAAAACCCTTATGGTTTTGCATTTGAATTGTTTTCTACAGTTCAGTGGAGGAAAATCCATCTTGTATTGAATTATGGATTTTGCAATTTAATTTATATGAACATTCCTCTGAGTGTTCATAATGTTCATAAAATTACTAATTATGGCTAAAGAATTACTTTATGAAAGGGTTTTTTTTCCCCATACAAAAGTATGGGCAATTTACTAGGTGCTGGAAATTTACCCTTATTTAGAGACTAGGAGAGGAAAAAAGAGAAAGAGATAAGCTGGCCCATCTGCTTTAATCCATCTGGTAAAGTACCATTAAATCTGTGAACAAGGGTAGTGATAGCACCGTGAGCAGGAGGAGAGATAACATCGAGAAACGGGGATGGCGAGTCAGCTTTTCAGATCTACACAAGAGAAAGAAAAGGAAACTGAATGGAACTCCATTTGAATTTTCATGACTTGAAATGAAATTAAAATGAAATTACATTTCAGTCTAACCGAAATTGTTACAGAATTACCTTCACGTAGCCATGGAAATGCAGCAGAAAAGTATTGTGACAATTACCTTTGTGTGACTATTGTCTTGTTTAATGGTCCTTGTCCATTAGCATTTTCCAAGCCGATGCCCAAGCCTTTTATGCAAGCTCATTATTTGATTTAGGCATAGAACCAATGCACTTAAGCACACGCAGTGAATCTTGCTTTTTTCTTGCAAAGACTGTATAAACTAAACCACTCTAGGGGAAGCAGATTAAGGATATGCATCAAGACATTTGTCAAAGGCAGTACAGATACACAACTGAAACAATGGAATCTTACTCTGTATTTGAGGGACATATAGTACCATATACACAGAGTTTTTGAACACACCCAAGGAAAGCTAGATGAGCCTAAAAAGCCAAGGTGAGAGTTACTAGCCAGTGCATGAAACTAAAAGCTGCAAATTTACATTTCACAGCAGAAATAGTAATTCTCACAGAGTAAGCAAATGTCCTGCATGCTGGACTTCACTGTCACAAACAGCAGTGAAGCAGAAAGCTTAACAAAATTCAAAACAGGATAAGAGATGCTGAAAAAATATCTAGAGTTACAATAGGTGGGACTGCAGAGAAAGATACCAAAGATGTCTGCGGAGCACATGCCTCTGTGCACAACGGTCAGCATCTTACTGTCTGCCACAAAGACTAGCCTCACTGGGTCTAACTAGTATTACTGAGCTAATGTTACAATATCCTGCTGTTCCTATGAAAATGTTGAAAATGCTCCAACAATCCCCTTAACACAGACCACAGTTTTAATTCTGAACCTTACAAAGCCTACAAGGGATATTTATTACTCATTTGCTTCACTCAGATGCCACCTTTAGGTAAGATGGCTGGTGATTTACGGAAAGTGTCCAGGCTTAACATTGTGTGTGTCCCCCACCAATGATAAAGTCAATGCCACCACTTAAACACATTTATACACCTAAGACATTACAGCATTCCTTTTAACTTAAAAAGTCATTATACAAGGATGCATTAAATGTCTCTTAACAAACCCTTCTTTAGTTTATACTAAAGCCAAAGAAAAAGTCAGAGGTTCAGATCTGCAGGTAAGTCTGATATTTTGGATGGTTGTTTAAACCAGTCCTGTTAAGCTATGTATAGCACTGCCTAACACGTCTTTAAAGGTTTATTCCCTTGTGAAGCACAGTATTGGAAATAATAGCAAACGTATATAAGCACCTTTTTAAGCCTAATGTAAACCAACTTATCTCAAATCATCTCCTAAGTTGCTCTTAACAGTGGCCCAAATGCAGAAAAATCCCTTGACCCTAAGGAATTCAATCTAAGGAAAAGAGAGGGAAACAAATATTGCAAAAATCACATTATGTAGTTTGAACCTTTTTTTTTCCCCTCAAAAAGAACCCAAGATTTAAGATGGGTTGTTGTTGTTTTATTCCCCCTTTGTTAGCTGTAGTATCACTGAAGACCACGCAGCACAGTGTCCCACCTCCTTTTCTGTATTAGTCACTGACAGATCAGCCTCAAAACAGTTGAATGCACAAAGCACTCCCACAAGCATCAGAGACCTAATTATCTTCAAAAACCTTTACAAGTATTTTATGTAACACTTCTTCTAATGATAATCAATTCCAGGGGGAAAAAAAAGAAAAAAAAAAAAGAAAAAAAAAAGATTTTTCATTTTGCTTCTGAAAGTTTTGTTTTGCTCATGCCAGCTTGGTCACTTGGGAAAAAAGAAATTTAAAAGAAATCAAACAATTCAGTTGAATCAGCTGGTTGTTTTGGCTTCCTAACAACATTTTGTCAGTGATTTGGGCTGCGTCTATAAAGGTCTCCTGCTTTTTTGTTTGAGGTTTTGGGGTTTGTTTTGAAATATCAGTCTCCACATTAAGATCAAATCCATGTCCCAAGTATATCTAGATGTCCAACCTTTCATCAAGTTATGCAGGACATCCTGGGTAGCACCTCTGACTCCAAGCTGACTCCTTAGCTGCAAGTCAAGGGGGTTATTTTACAGATTCCTGTCTTCCATCTGCATCACTGACACTTTTTACAGTCCTTGTCTTTTTCTGCTCCAACTCATCTCCTGTTGTTCCACTTGGCCACCTCTTGGTCACCTTCATATTCCATTAAAACGTGATATTTTGCTTCTCTTTAACTGTCTCAGCAAAGTCCTTACTTCCCAAGATGATCCAAACTGCTGCTTGAAGGTCATTCAAAATTTTACCCTCATTTCCCAGTTATCTTACTGTATTTCACTGTACTAAAACCTGCCTTCCAACTTCATTTCATAGCTCAGTTTCCACTACATACATTCCCACCTTTACAACTTTTTCTGTGCTCTCCTATGTTTCTCATTTGTCTCTTCAAACCAGCTGTAAACTGAAATCTACGTTTCAAGAGATTGCTTTTGATGAGCAATTAGACCTACTATAGAGAATGACACTGACTTAACTGGTGGGGTTAAGACTGCAATATTATTTAGTTATTTTAGTGTATCATCTAATGCAAAATACTCCATAAAATCAAAGGTTTTGGAACCAGCTATCTAATATAATTAAACTTAATTTCCACATATACTCTGTTGATAAAAAATGTATGACGTGATCTTGTGGTAAAGGGGGAAAGAATTATATTTGGATATTAAAAGCACTATTACACCAAATCCAATATGTAAATCCCAGGAGTTTCACTTTTCAATTATAACACAGTGTTTCAGTTTACCTTAGCATCTGTGCTACACATCTACTGAGTATGTATTAGTACAAACATACGGTAGTGCAGGAATTTTTCATAAAAAATGTGTAGTGGCATTAGATGGAAATATTAAATTCCTAGGTCAAAGAACAATTAAAAAGAGGTATTAGACTTCTTTTTTCATTCTAAAGATGAAAAAATGTTTGTCCCATGTCATATAAAAGCCATGCCATTAGTCTTAAGCAAAGCCCCCTTTTTCATGCAGCTGTAATTAATGTACTAAAGATTTGCATTCCCTCGCAGTCCAGCATCTGGGCTAAGCCAGGGGCCCTTGAAACAGGCCAGCATTCATTCCATGTTATCAAAGTTAATATTATGATCTTTCTCCTGGGAAGACATCTCACATACAGCCTAAACCTCTGCTGAAAACTGAGACTAGTTTTCACCAGACAAGCAGCTTTGCAAATGAACATATCCGAGAATATGCCGCACATTGTTTGTATTTAGAAGATACTCATGAGTAAATATTTATTGTCGATGAACTGTTACCAATAAATTTGTTCTTGGCACAAGTACTAGAGACATAGAAATTTTTTTTTCACATTGTCAAAAAGAGGGTTTTAATGAGTTTTGCATCCATCACATCTCAAAAAAAAAAAAAAAAAGATATGAAATAACCCAAGAAAATAATTAATTGGAATCTTTAATGTCAACATTTTGAAACAATTAAAAAAGAATCTTTTGTTATAACCATTTTAATTCAATTTATAAACATTTCTACCTTTTAAATTCTTGTGTCCTGGAGTCATTTAAAATGCATCACTAGATATGTATTGTTCCCCAATTCAAATGTCTAAGACTTCTATTCCTTTTTTAATTATGAAAACACTTTCCAATCTAGCTTGCAAGAAAGCTCTAAAGTTTTAGAATTTCCAGTGAGATAAACAGGTTGGTTTCCAGCCATTTCAGGAAGCATCATATAATTTGGTAAATTATTTTGTATTATAAAAGCATACAGAGAAGCCACATCCTAAATACCGCTTCCCAGCAGTGTGTGTATATATGTATATATAAGGATAAGTCAAACTCAAATGCTATAATCCTTGGTTTAAGTTCCCTCCTGGAGTTGGACGGTCTTTAGGATACAGGCTGACTCTTTCCAGACTGACTGACCTTTCTCTGGAAAGACAGACTGTTGCCAGCCTTCCTCCAGATGAGATTCGTATCAGCGGGGGCACAATCAGCAGTTCTGCACAGTCTTCAAGGACAGAAAGAACCTCCTCGTTTGGACAGCCTTCAGCATATTTTGCAAGATTTGAGCAGGGAGGAGAAAACAAATTAGTACGCATTTTCATACTGATCTGCAGTGCAATTTGCAGCTGAAGAGCTAATGAAGTGAATCACCACATTAAATACCTGAGGAAAAATGATTAAAAATTAGAAATACTTATATTTTACTGTCTGGTTGACATTAATTCTCATCTGTAAAGAAAGAGGAAAACAGATAAGCAAGCAAAAAACACTGACAGGTTGCTACAATAATGCAGTATTTTCATTTTCTTAATGTTCACTTGAATTTAATACTTCATTGTATACAGCCTAAGTATTTAAACTTCTACATTTCAATGAATATTACGTACCAATACTATAGTAAAGGTTTCACAAAAATTGAGAAATGTTAATAGAAGCTTTGGGCTCATTTCTATTTGGAAAAATCATCAGATGGGGTATGTATCCTTCTGATGACTTTTCCAAATAGAAGTAAATTTGTAAATACTCAGAAGGTGTTTATGGCTTATGTAGCTTGCAGCCTCCAGATTAGAACAGTCTGCAAGACCTTGTAATGCATTAAGAAGCCTTTTATCAGCTATATTTGGCACTGTACAAATGTAACTCAATAAATCTATATGCCTTTAAAGTAGAAAACTAAGCTGCGATGCTTTTCAAAGGCTAAGGATAGTTTTCCTGAATAACAGCAAACTTGGCTAACCTTTCATTATTTTATGCACATTCTACATACCAAAGCAATTATCATACTAAAAATTCATGGATCAATTTGATATATGTGTAAATGATACAAAATTACACACACACACAAAAAGGAAACTTTTAAAAGTTTATTTGGATGGAGAGGAAAAATTTCTTCTGCTAGAATTTTGCTATCTAGTCTTGCTAGACTTTTTTATCAGTTGAAGAGAAAAACTGTTTTCAAAAACTTTCAGCAATTTCTCAAGCAGAATGAAGTAAATGACAAACAATCTGAGCACTGTGTTCAAATATGATCTGTAGTCCTATACAGTTGACCAGGGTTTGAAGGACATCTCTGTGGTGGGAATAAGCTACCCTGAAGACTCTCTGAAGACTGAGTCTCTGAAGACTACCTGAATTTACCAGCAAGAGGCTAAAAAGACTAAGCTTTTCATTGATGTAAGATTAATAAAATGATCACTAAAGAGTGGGCACAGTAAAATGCATGAAGATTTAGCTGTGGAAGAGACACAACCTCCAAGAGGAATATCACAGGTTTGGTGAAGGCGGCTCTCAGGTGCCCAGTAACAGGGGGCCGAGCATCCACGCTAGTTCTGTGCCGTGGTCACTGCGGAGAATGTCTAATGGAGATAGATAAGCCAACAAGAAACTTTCCAGTAACCAAACATTCAATGAAAATACACTTGAAGTCTTTTAACTTCAGAAATTTCTCTTGCTAGGGTAGCAAATTTTACTAAACCCAATAATTAACATTAAAAAAAAATAATCGATAAACTGTCCTATCTTCTTTGTTCTCAAATGGCTGATAGGGTGATGTAACAAGCAACAGGCTGATCCAGTAACTGAGAAGGGGCAGGAGCCCCTAAACCACAGCTAAAGCGTGCTTGTGTCACACGCACGCACACGCGCACACACACACGATCCCGCAAGGCAACGAGCCCCTGGCTTGGTACAACGCCGCGTCCCTGTCCCAGGCTCCTTGTGCCAAAAGCTGCTGGTGATCTGGTGGCGAATCAGGCAGCCCACTTTGCACAGAGGTAAATGGAATAAATACCACAACTTCTGCCGGCGCGTAATCGGTGGCTACAGGAATTCTCTGCCATTGGATCGGCACTGGCAGCCACATCAGGGGATCTCACCTCTAGAGGGAGAAAAGTGTGTTTTCTTGCAAAAGTGCAGACAATATTTAAGAGGCTGTGGTTGTAACCTCCCCAGTAGGCTAGCAATTATGGTTAATTTCTTTCTAGTTTTCAGAAGTTTAATGCTTCCTGGTGAGGTTTTTGATGCTTTGTTTACATGATTTTTCCTTCTCAAGAAAGCCTGCTGTTTTATTCTGGTTTTTCCATAAGGACCAACAGCACATAATGCATAATCCAATTAATTCAATTTTCACTAATGATAGCCTTCAATATTAACCAGTACCCAGCCCTTTTGTTTTATGCAGTCCTGCTGTGCTCTGAAATATGGTATGTACATGTGGAAGGAAAAGCCTGATAAAACAGAGAATGGAATTTCCATAAATGTCTGCCGTAATTATGATTTCAAATAAAGCATATGCTGTATTTTAATGGCACTTATTTGACAAATGGATATATATAAGGACTTAAAAAATTCAAATTTCTAGAAAGACGTATTGTGGAAGTCTATCATTACATTAATAACAGTAGTGAAAGCAGAAGCGTTCTCAGGTTCAGAATGCAAGTATCTGAGAGCAAGAGAGGCTTGGGATTTGAACCTGTGTTTAAATAACAGGCTTTGAGCTCTTTTTGAATAATGTTTATTCTTACTTTAACTTTTTTCATTTTGAAAATTCATTTTCACTATAATTCAACTGTGGAAGAAAACCACATCACTTTTTCATTAAGCCAGAATTCTGTTTTTATGAAAAGGCTACTTGGAAGTGTTTTTGGAAATTGCTTTCCAAACTGGAAAGTCTTTTCAAAATTTCATTTGAAATTACCAGGTTAAAAAGAGAGTAGGTTCAATCAAATATACTTAAAACAAAGCAAACCACTTTGGGAGTAAAATAAAATCTATCCAACATTAATGCTTTTCTTTTCCCTCCTTTCTCCTCCTATCTCATTTAATGCATGCAGTATGGGCTACGTATAGGAGTTGGAAACCATTATGCAGCTGGAAAACTATGGTATAGTTGCAATCATAGAACTTCTAATAGGAAGATGTGAAATGGGGGAGCCCAGCATCGTGCAGTGCTAGGTCCAAAACCAATTCCAGGGAGCTGAGAAGTTCCTGGGGTGGAGGAGATCAATGTGGAGCATGCGGACAGCAGACAAAATAACCATGCTTCTTCTGGGGAGATGGAGGAAGGGAAAACCATCCTCTGACATGTCTCTGACAAATCTCACCCTGACCTTCAGTTCCTTCCCCCTCAGTGTGACCATCACCTTCCACTGTTTGCCCACAGGAGTCTGCAGGCCCCTGAGTCTCTTTCTTCTGACAGCCCTGTCTAAAAAAAAGCAGGGAACAACTCACACTTCTGAATCTTTTCCCTGCAGTGTTTCAGACCCGATACACTAACAGGAAGACTCCATTCCTTCCTGACAATTTGTCTTCAGCACTAATATCCCTTTACCTGTAAGAGTGACACGTAAAATTTTTGCCATCTTTTCTGTACAGTGCGCCAGTTCATTCTTGCTTTTATTCAGCATCAATATATGCAATTCAAGATATCCTTCAGAAACTCACATACAAATGATGACAATCTTCTTTGTCCTATCACTAACAAACCATCCCTGCAGTGAGACAAGAAACGGATGCTTCTACTTTGCTTCCTTAATTGGTGGTTCAGAGGTTTCACCCACCTTCACCGGCAGCGAATCTAACTGAGGCCGCAGTTAAACGTGCGGTGGGATGTGGGTTCACAAGACACTCGGGCAACCTGCAGTTTACACAGTGGAGCAGGGAGGTCAGCTGGATACTCATCCGCTGCAACTGGTTCTGTCAGACATCTCTCAAGGCCCTTAGAAAATGTCGGACGATTATCTCTTGAATACCCCATCAGCAAATCAGCTGGAGTGGCAACCTGCACTGAGGCAATTAAGAAATCATTGTAATTACTTGTGAACTAAATTGAGTTGCTATTTTCAATAAGGGCAGAAAAGAACAACTTTACAGCTGAGTATGTTGACATCTACCTAACTTTATTCCAGCAGCCAGCTCAAATAAAAAATGCACTTAAAGTGAGAGTGAGTGACCTAACTTTCTCCCTAAATCCAAAATAACCTCAGAAACCTCCATCCAGCTGCTGTCTCATCCTGGGGAATCTCTGATTCCATACAAATAAGCCCAGAAGGTTTTCTACTCTAAAGTTCACCAGATACCTCTCTGGCATATGTGCTGAATTATCCAGCTTAACCATTGCTAAACAAATAACTAGTGTATTTAAACAAGTTGGAGAACCACAGAGTGAGTTTTTCTCTCCCAGAAGGGATCAGTCTGGCAGGCTCTGTCCGACTATGTGTAAACACAGTGCCTGAATTGGATCCTGACAGTTCAGACAGAAAGCATTTATACCAGCTGCTTTCTTATAAAATACAGCAGGAGGAAGAGCCTGCCTCAAACTGTAACACATCTGTTGGAGCACTAATCCAGAACACGTCTTTTTACCTCCTCTGCCTGACTTATTGTTACAGGTCCCAGATTTCCAGCACACACCTAAACATGGTGGTTAAGTGATGTGCTGCTTTTCTAACAACACGTCACTACTCTTTCTCCAGCTGTGGGACTTTGGAGAAAGAAATTCAAAATTCATTGTAAGCTATGGGTTTAGGCACCCACTCATAGTACTGACCATCCTGGTCTGGCTGGAAAAAAAAAAAAAAAAAGCTTCATAATGAAGGCCTATGAAATGGATATGATACTAAGAAGTGCCTTGAATTGAGAAAAGCAGTATGGAAGCAATAGTTGAAAAATAATAAACAGATTCTATTACTGCTATATGAGGTATCAGCTATGCCAGCTCAGCCAACACAGGTAAGCAAATGTATCTTCCATTTCAGTTCACTGCTGAAGGTCCACAGCTCTACTGCAAATTTTTTTAAGGGCTCAAAAATTAAAAAAAAAACCCAAACCAAAACAACAACAACAACAACAAAACAGATTGAGAAACTATAGGAGGAAAACAGATAAAGCAGTTTGCATTACAATGAAAAAAACCAGGAATAATACCAGTCTTTAAAAAAAAAATCTATTCAAAAGAATCAAGTGCAATTAGTAGTGCAGTCAAAATAAAGAACTAGTAGCAGTGAATGTAAAAAAAGGAGAGCATTAAAACTAGTGAAAAAAAAGAATTTTGAATGAATGTTATCTGATTATCTTTTAGGGGTTAGCATCTATAATGAATTTGTGACTAGCTGATATAAAGCTGGACATTAGTTCTGTTGCCCACCTGTCCCTCGTATCAAAGCACAGCAGAGTTTTTTCAGACAAGACTAATGGTAAGCTGGACATTCTTCAGTCAATTAGTTATAGGAAAAATGTCTACTGTAAGAGAGAAAGTAATGAAGAATGAAAGGGAAGCAGCAAAATATCATGTTTCATGCACAGGCTCCCTTACAGATGTCAGACATACAGGCATCTTGATGGGGAACCACCTGCCTGGTTTAGAAATTTAGTACAATATTTTTGTAATTTTATTTTTTTTTTAATTATATGACTTACAAATTTGAGGATGTTTAATCAAAGAAGAGTAGGAAGATGGGGCAGAGAGAACAGTCATCCTTTTGTAAGAGAAAAATCATTCCCCTTTATCAACTATTAGGATGAGATATTCAAATTGGCTTCTAGTATCTTACAGATGCACATCTTACATCCGCTAACCCAGTATTTAAGAAAAAATTAAAATATTTTGGCCAAAGTACATTTTTTAACCTAGATTGACGATGACTCTGCATTAGGCAGGAGCATATGCATTCATTAAACTGCTTCACTGTTGAACTTAAAGAATCTGTTTAAATGTAACTCAAAGGATAACTATTATATACACCAAATTTACCATTTGCTCACTTCACACTGCACAGATAAAGGGAGTTCAACATTAATTATACCATATTTCATTCAACTTCACCAGACGGTGATGTTCATGGTTGATTTCTGTCGGATAGGTAACCTTGTACAAGGGGCATAAGTATAACTGATTCATGGTCTGCCATGGTTAGGATGTTGTCTCCAGACTAAAAAAGGAGCTCTGAACTTTTTCTTTCATGTACTGATGTGTAAATCACCAGTAGGAACTTGAGAAATTCTAGAAGGATTTCCAGGTGAAGTTCACTGCCTAGCTGGAGTGTCACTATTGATGAGGATTCAGTTCTGACAGTACTCATATATGTATTGTGGAAATATTGTGTGGTATATTGTGTGTATATTCTGTGTATTGTGAATAGTGCCTAGGAGCAGAAAGGATATTTTAGAACCCATACAAGGGAAAAGGAAAAGATCAAGAAAAAAAAAAAAAAGTCCAATTTTGTTCTCTAATATTCTTGGTAGCTCTACTAAACACTCATTCCCACAGCCCAGTGTCCTGTGCAATACACTAACATGACAAAGCAAGGCGCTTGTTTCTCTGCCTTCTTGAATACAACAGAAAGTATGAGAAAAGCAGCAGATTCAGAGTTACTAATTCATGTAGGAGAGCGAACTCATGACCCCATATGTATATGATGCCCAGTATACATATACAATACCTACAAGGGTCAATACTGGGTCCCATACTGTTCGGTGTCTTCATTAATGATCTACATGATGGGACAGAGTGCACCCTTAGTGAATTTGATGACACGAAACTTGGAGAAGTGGTTGATGGACCAGAGGGTTGTGCCGCCTTTTCAGAGGGACCTCAAGAGGCTGGAGAAATGGGCTGCCAAGAACCTTATGAAGTCCAACAAAGAAAAGTGCAAAGTCCTGCCCCTGGGTAGGAATACCACAAGACACGAGCACGGGCTGGGAGCCAGCAGGCTGGAAAGCAGCTTGGCAGAAAAAGACCCGGTGGACACCAGGTAGAACATAAGCCAGGTATGTGTCCTCGCAGCAGACAGATAAAGTGTCATTCAAGGCTGAGAGAACTTGGACTGTTTAGACTGAGGAAGAGAAGGTTCAAGGGGACCTTAACTTTGCATAGAAATACCTGATCGGAGGGAGTAAAGAAGACAGGGCCAGGCTCTTCTCAGTGGCATCCAATGAAAGGACAAGAAGCAATAGGCACAAACTGAAAACAAGTAAATCTGCTTAAACATAAGAAAAATTACTTCTTATAGTAAGGATGATCAAACACTGGCACATGTTGCCCATTTTTTGGGATGCTCAAAACTGAACAGAGTCCTGGGCAGTCTGCTCGAGTTGACCCTATGTGAGCAGGAGGATGGAATAGATGACCTCCAGAAGTGCTTTGCAACCTCAGCTGTTCTTTGATTCTGTGAGTCTATGGCTGTGATTCCATACCGGTGTGAAAGGGTATGGCCAGTATCTCAAGGTGTAGCCTTTTCAAGATTCATTTCCTGGCACATCGGATGGAATCATCAACACTTTGGGGTCTTTTTGCATCAAACTTTGGCTTCGTGTATGTTTATACTTCAGTTTTCTGATCAAAGATGAAAGTGTCAGTGATGCTTAAAAATAATTCACAACAGCTGGGAGTTAGTAAGGTTTCCATTTTACTGCCCCATTCACTATGCTTGCTTTAAGCATTTAAAAGTGTTACATTTTGACAGACTAAAAACTGGGACTAGAAGGAAAAAAAAAAGATATGGAGATAGCTGAAAAAAAAATTATCCTGTATTAAAATAACAGGGTAAAAAACAAACAACAGAAACAAGATCTCCGTTTGGTTTTCAGTCTGAACACAATATATCAAAGAATAAATAACTACTAGCTATGGCATATAATATCTGTAACTGAAAGAAACTTCCTCTAGTGAGAAAATCACAAAGAATTATTTGGATAGAATTGACAGAATTTTAGAAATTGTGATGCACATCTCTGTAAATAAAAGTAAAATGCCGGACTTATTGAAAAAATAAATGGTCATCAGAAACTATAAGCAGGTTTGTTCATAAATATACCTCCACATCACCAAAATTAGCAGCTTTTTAAGGTCAATGGTAAAGTGAATTGAAAGTTTTCTTCTGTTTCATAGCAATCAGTCACACGTATCTTTAATCGTCTTCATAGTGGTTGCATGGAAATAGGTACCTCTCATCTAACCATTTACATTTGGCTGTCTAAATGATTTCTCATTATTTAGTCTGCAATCAATGTATTATATGAACTTTATTTCAGACACATCTGCTTTTTCAACATGCAGACTGATTAGTTTAAGATTAATTTGCAACATCAAGCAGATGTTAAATTAAATCTGGGCTACACTAGACTCTGTATGCATCATTCACTTTCCACCCAGGCTGGGTCCCAGTGTGAATGGAAGATTTGCTCCTGCGTATTCCTGTAAAAGCACACAGTAAACATTAGCTTGTGCTTGTGAAGGAGTAAGCCAATTGATTCAGATTTTTCACTCATATTTTAGTTCTGGTAGGACTTCTCTGGGCATTTCATACAGAAGCTTGTTATTCACAGTGTCCTGATGTCCTTACATTTGTTAGGACATGTAGAAAAGTGTTCAAAAGTGTTCAGGAGAAATCAAAGTCATGCTGAGAGAGAGAGAGAGAGAGCAAAGAGAGTTTGCTAACCCTTATTCCAAGGATGACAATGGTGGGGGGGGGGGGGGGGGGGGGGGGGGGGGGGGAGGGGGGAAAGGCAGTATTTAAGTCTGTTACATCCTTAAATGATACTTTTCTAACACAGGGCTAACATTATGAAATGACTAGAATACACCAGCCCACTAGCCTTGGCATCCTATCTTTTTGTTACGTATGTTTATCTTTATTGCCTTTTTCATTCTATTTCCTCCTTTACTCCTTGCTACTTTATTTCCAAGCATCATATTTTCTGTCTCTGCATACATGTCTACACATAGTGGGAAAGGAATAAACTTTCCAAAGGATTAAGAAATATTCCATCTTCCTTGATATATAGCATAAGTAGCGTTGAAATCTTGGAGCTCAGCAATTCAATTTCCCATATCCCTCATTCTTTCTTCTATATTGTCGCCAAGGAAGAGCTTCAGGAAATCTCCCTTCTCTCTTGGTTGATTCCTTTACACAACAAAGTTTCTTCAGAGTTACTGAACTGTCTTCTCCACCTTCTGGTTACCCCAGAAAAGCTCCTGTGGTCCAACAGGGAAAAAATTACTGTCATATTTTATTTATTAACATCATCTAAGGACAGACTCTCCTTCAGTCTGCTAAACCTATTTTTTTTCTAGAACTGGTCTCTTAAAATTCTGCACTTTTACATTCACATAACAAATACTTATAAAAATGAAAAAGGCAGCCCTGTAAATGTTGTGAGATGTGGCAAATTCATTACATTTGGCAACATATTTTGCTAAGGCAAAACAAAGTGTACAACTTTTAACTAAGTTTATTACATTCTTAAGATATGTAGCTCTAAACGTGGCCTGACATCTGTCTTAGTCTAATTTTAATATTCATACTGGAATTTAAATTTGGGAAACCTTTGTGGTTGGTTTTATTTGTTCTTTCCACATCCATAAGCATTAAACATCTAAAGAAACTTTACCAGTAGGAGTGATCCATTCCCTTTTATAGCTAAGTTATATGCCAAGATTCATAAAGTTCTATAAAAACCTATATATGGTATTTATAAAACATTTTTTTTCCTAGAATGTGGGAATGAGCAATGATGCAAAGCAAAATTTTATTGTGGTGGTCTTTACTTGCCTTTCTAACAGATCCTTCTCTCACTCATGTCATGATGAAGAAAAAGTGACAGAAATACAAAAGAATAAAAAGCTGCCACAGCCACACTTTGTCCTTTTGGTGAACAAACAGACACAAAAGAAATGCTGTAAGTATCTATCCATAGTAAAATAATAATAATAATAAAAATATCTTGTTTATTTACTACTTCCCCTATGTTCAATGACTTTTCAGTGCTAATGAATTTGGTTTACCAGTATCATGGGAAGTGGATACTGTCTCAAATGGTCAATATGAGCACGTTCACAATGTTTCCAAGTACTCCTACACCTGCTCTTTAATGAGATACAACTCACCTCCTGTTTATCTAGACTCTCAGCATTTATTCACTGTCTACTTGCTTATTGAGTCATTTATATTCACGGTGGTGTGGTTTCTTCTTTCTGGATGTATCACCCTGATGCATTTATTGCCCTAGCTGCTTTGATTAATATTAAAAAATCATTTCCTCACTTCAGCCTTTTTAAGTTTCTTGTCTCTCCCTGATAAGTGCTTAATTATGGCTAATCCTTCCATTTCCTTGCTTTCATTTTATTGTCCTCTTTTCTGTCTTCTGTGTTAATTTTCTCCCCCAATTTAAATTTTTGAACACATCTCAGCTATGATATCTATTTTATTCCTCAAACTTCCCACCTCTCTCCTCCAGACAAAACTTCATCCTACTGAATACTTGTTGTGGTTTTTTAGGATGCTGCTAACTTGTTTGACCACACTGGCTACTAATATGGTTAAGCAAGCTTCACTTGAGGGGAATAAAATTCTTACTCTCCTAATTTCTGAGCATGCATTACCTGTTCAGCATGCAAACTTCTTCCTGCAACATAACAATTAATACCAGGATCTACTAATTTAAACCAGGACTAATTTTAGGCTTCAGTAGCTGTCCTAGGTCTCTTCACTTCTGGAAATGCAGCAAACCTGCTACAACCTTTGAAATTCAGGCAGCTTCTCCCATCATCAGGGAGGACTGTTGAGTCTTATCACACAAAGGTGTTCCCACCTGTATAACTGTATAGAAGCTGTATAACAAGTGCAAGATCTGTTTCAGCTCCTCTAGGCAAGAGCATCTCCCCTTTTCCCCATAGGAACCTTAGAAGTTGTATTGAGTAGAGCTGTCCACATGCTTTAGTGTTTGCTGAGAACTCAGGATAAGTAAATATCAGTAATTCATTTTCACAGTCCAGAAGTAGACTATAACAGAGTTAGAAAAGCTTTATGAATAGATTCACAGAAATAAAAAATCTGCAAGCTTTCATCAGACTTTTTCAAGTCTGATCTGTCCCTTCTTGTCATCTAACTACAAGTTCAGCTGTGTGTCTATTCTTACATAAAGCTTAGGTCTGATACACAAGAAGGGTACTGCAATCAGAAGGCACAGGTAAAATCTAAGCCTAAATCTCTCCCTGTTGTTTCTTGGGGGTTTTGTTTGTTTGGTTTGGTTTGCTTTTTTTCTAGATCTGTCCCTTTTCCCAGCATCTACTTTAAGATTTCTGAGAACAGAAATCAGTCAGGACTTTGAACTTAGCTTTTTTCCTGAGGGAAACTTCCTCACACACCCATAAATTTAGCAAACATTATTGGCTAAGTGGAGCCATCTATAACCAGAAATAAGCAGTTCATCAACCTTCTGAGAGCAAAGTGTTCTTTCCCTCCTGGCAAAGAGAGCCTGAGATCTCAGGGCAAAGGCAGGAGATTATACACCAACCTACTTATAAATTGTAAATCTATGTTACATACAAATATATATATGAGATAATGTGTGTTGTTTTTAAGCAAGCTAGGCACAAGGGTAATAAAGCACATTTTTGGATTCATGACTTCCTGACCCTGGTTTGAGGTCTACTGTGACAGACACCTCACATTTTGCTACAAACCAGTATCTGTTCTGCTTCACTCCACCACCTGTGGTCAGAGCAGCAAGACTTTTATTATCGTCTTGTTGGATAATCAGCTGCTGCAGAAGCAGAGTTTCTCTAACTATCTTCCTTACTAGCTAAGTGTTGGAGTATTTAGTCATTCCTGACTGTTTCTGTCCATTTCCAGGGCTTGAAACCTCTAATGTGTATTTAGAAATCTGCCTTTTTTTCTGGAGCCAAATGCTAGTCATTCATAAGCAGCTGGAGAGGAAAATATTTCTCAGCATTCACTTAGAGAATTAGCTCTGTAAATATTGGCAGTGCCAAGAAAACTTGCCAACCAGAGATGAGCGAAACAATTTATATGTAAAATAACTGGTAGCAACAACCCATGACAACAGGAGAATTTTCTGCTACTCCAGCTGTTATTCCAAATAGGAATTTCATTTATTACCCATCTATCCTCCTTATTTGGGAACTTTCCTATTACAAGAAGATAACCAAAAGTAGTAACAAGCAATTAACATTTACTTTATTGATTCTGTGTTTGCTCACATTTGCCAGTGTAATCTGCATATAAACTGATGGCCTGGCAAAAATGACCTTTCGAAAAAGCATATGGTAGAGTTAATCACTGTGAAATCCTTAAGGCTTTGCAAGTCATTGGAAAGGCATCCAAGCAAGCTGTTCAGCAACATTAAATCTTTGCAACTATATGTTAGGTTCAAGAGATCAAAGTCATGTTCCAATATTTTGTATCACCATAAGCTAAAAATCATCTGTCACTGATTTTTGAAAAAAAGTATTCTGTATTATTCTGTATTTGACTTATTGTCAAGTTCTTTTACTTGTTATGAATAATAAATCAGAGCTTATATGTGGAACTGTTTATGCATATTTATTCACAAATAAGTGCTTATCTACACATTATATATATAACTATTACTGTGAAATTATTGCTTACTGAATCCCTCGAGATATTTCTCTGGCACTTAATTTTTCTGTTGATAATTATGTTAAAGACAAAGTATGTACATAAGGCCTCTCTCACCACACATGAACACAAACATCTCTATGTAGAGACTGGCTTGAACTGCTACTTCTGAATCTTCTGCAAAAGCACTCATGTAAACCCAAGGCAAACTGTTGTCAGGTCTATGGTAATAATAGTGTCACATGAAAGTTTCTTCTAGCATCATTTGCTTAGGATAGTAGCAGATTCTCTAGCCCAACCACTTGTTTACCCCTCTTACCATCATCTAAGAAAGGAATGGTGAATGATCTCAATTTAAGCAGTCATCATAAAAGCAGAAGATAGAGATATCATCAGTCTATTTTTTAAGGCTGGCTAAATTGTATTTTGCAACTTCCTAAGAGACTGAGTTATACATGATTGCACGACTCAGACTTCAGATATCTACAAGTTCAGTTTTTTCAGTCAACCTTCTCAAGCTTCACTCCCTCACGTCACAGAGATGAGATATGAAATCCATGTGCCAGCTACATTTTAACACTTTCTCACAATTCAAATGATTAGAGTTTGAAAACACAGCTGAAAAGTTAACTTCCTAAGGAATTCGTTCTTGGCAACTGAAGTTTTTGGCCATTTAATTAAACAGTATTCAAAAGTCAAAAATTCATGTGGCAACAAGATACTTACTCTAATATTTTTCAATGAGTTTTAGATTATTTCCAGTGAAGGGAAACAGATATACTGAATTTTACCAGCTGCCTGACACACAGATATAGCCTTTTCCCTGTAAGGTAGCAAAAATATTTCAGTTTCCAGACTTCCAGTGATGCAAATTTAACATTTTTTCTCTGACTAATGAAAATGAGGCCATCGTCCTGAACTCCAAAGGATTTTTATGACCTTCTGATGCACAGGTAGGATATGCCCCAAGTTTCCCCAAAACATTCCAGCCAGTTCAAATAAAGTTACTTGCTAATTACTGCATAATGTTAATTACAGTTGTTGTTTGTTTCAGAGCTTGTTCCTAGCCTCCCGGTTCCATGTCCAGACCAGTGTGCCCAAAGAGACAGGTGGATTATCGCAGTGGTCCCGTTGTGGGTTGCCACAGCATCCTTCTCAACAGGTGCCTCCCTCCGCCCCTTCTCCATCATTCATGCATTATTTGGAGATTGGTATCAAAACAAAAGAAGGTGTTTCAAATTAAAGAAGCCTCAAGAAAGGGAAATGAGTCCACCCCATTCACCTCCCTGCCAACAGAAACTCACTCCAGTCTTTTTGATGTTTGCTTCTAACCCCACATAGAACTTTGCATTCATTTACCACAGAATGGGGTTCAGAGATTTCAACTATTAAATAGTTTTCTCTCAATGCTTCC
Organism: Aramus guarauna; assembly: GCA_013400195.1. Classification (NCBI taxonomy): domain Eukaryota; kingdom Metazoa; phylum Chordata; class Aves; order Gruiformes; family Aramidae; genus Aramus; species Aramus guarauna. The sequence continues at coordinate 237,510 of VXBL01003932.1, forward strand.
ATTAGGTAGGAACACAATTCCTATTCAGAAGATGGAACAGCATACCAGGGTATTTGTTTTCTGGCTGCTATGGGCTGTGGGCTGTTCTTTGATAGATGTAGGATGTGTAAATAAGAGTAGTGTTGTAAAACCACATGAAAAAATGCTTGTATTGACCTGTAAGTTATCAGTGTAATTCGGCAGGAGAGCTCGTCGGGCCCATACAGACATTTCTTTCACTCAGATTGTATTAAAAAAAAAAAAGTGTTTGATCCCCATGATGTTTTTCTTGATCACAGTTAGACTTCCAAGTGCTTGTGGCTTTACCTCTTATCCTTTCACTTGATATTACACAAAGTGATAGTCGAGTATCACTTGCCCAAACATCACTATGCTCTCTGCAGCTTCCTGAGGAGGGGATGGGGGAGGGAGGTGCTGAGCTCTTCTCCCTGGTATCCAGTGACAGGACACGGGGGAATGGTTCAAAACTGAACAAGGGGAGATTCAGACTGGACATTATGGAGCATTTCTTTACTGAGAGGGTGGTCAAACACTGGAACAGGCTTCCTAGGGAGGTGGTCAGTGCCCCAAGCCTGTCAGTGTTTAGGAGGCATTTGGACAATGCCCTTAACAACATGCTGTAACTTTTGGTCAGCCCTGAAGTGGCCAGGCAGTTGGACTAGATGATCACTGCAGGTCCCTTCCAGCTGAACTGCTCTGCTCTGTTCTGTTCTGTGCTATGCTATGCTACACTATTCTTTTCTGTAAGAAATCTATTAGTTAAAATTAAAATACCTGGCCTATTCACTGTTGCAGTGCAATATTCCCATTAGGTTAATTTTTTTCTTATGACAAAGTATTTCTGCTCCATGAGAATCACAGTAGCTTGAAAAATTGTACAAATAACTACATTTTTTCTTTGTTTAGTTCTCTGGGGTATTCATACTTAATCTAAGACCCAATCAGCTAAATAATTACAATTCATTTTTCTTTGTGCTCTATTAATCTCTTGTGTAATAATAATTTAAAGCCCACTTTATTCTGTTTACTTAGTTTACCTTAATGAATTTTCACTGACATTCACTTGTAAACAGATCCACATGTTTTCTTCTAATCACATTCCACAGTTATGTGCAAGTTATTTCTTATTTTCAAAAAGACTATATAAAAATAAATGAAAAATATAGTTACACTACCAAAGACAGGACTATTTGATTAGTACTTGATGGTTATTTGCTTAACATCATGGAAGATTTTTAGATTTCTTTTTTTTTCTATTTATTTATTTTACTTATGAATGAAGATAGGCCTATGGCACATTTAAACTCCATAATTCTCAGAAGATCAATACAGAGGCTTGATCACACATTTGTGGAAAGAACATAAATGAAATAGTGCACAGCAGTTAATATAAGATGGTATTTAAAACAAAAAAAATGCACAAGCCGGAGTTCAAAGTTTAAGCTCTGACATAATTTTTCTCTGAAAAAAAAAATAAAAATCTTTTTAACATGTTAACCTGAAAGGAGGTTGTAGCCAGGTGGGTGTTGGTCTCTCCTCCCGAGTAACAAGTAATAGGACAAGAGGAAATGGCCTCAAGCTGTGCCAGGGGAGGATTAGATTGGAGGATTTTAGGAAAAAATTTCTCCACTGAAAGGGTTGTCAGGCATTGGAACAGGCTGTCCAGGGAAGTGGTTGAGTCACCATCCCTGGAGGTATTTAAAAGACATGTAGACGTGGTGCTTAGGGACATGGTTTAGTGGTGGACTTGGCAGTGCTGGGTTAACGGTTGGACTTGATGATCTCAAAGGTCTTTTCCAACCTAAATTCTATATTCTATAATTCTAAGTCCACCTTCCTAAAGTCAAATAGAAAATAAAAACAACAGAACAGTCTAAAATTATGCATAATGTCAATATAGTGGACACTCCATTCATAGACTGTCATAGCTATGAGTTAAAATGTCACTGGCCATAACACAGAAGATCTGGTTTTCTTTTTAATGTAAGGGGGTTTTAAATCTCTACTAGTTGCTGCTCTTAAAGGTACAAATATCTTATGAGCAAAAACACTATCTTTTTACTTTGGATGAACAGTACCGGGAGGGAAGGGACAGACACTCTATGTGCCTGTTTCTGTTCTGCAGGCACATCTACTGAAGTCCAAACAGCAGAAAGAGAAGTAAGAGCAACAGATACACACAGCTGAATTAATGTTACAGACCATCTCATTTCTATTTACTCCTGAATTTGTCACATTTGGAGGACTGTCCCATTCAGAGAGCCAGTAGGTTGAGGGAGGTGATTCTGCCCCTCTACTCTGCTCTGGTGAGACCCCACCTGGAGTACTGGATCCAGCTCTGGGGGCCTCAGTACAAGAAGGAAATGGACCTGTTGGAGTGAGTCCAGAGCAGGGCCATGAAAATGGTCAGAGGGCTGGAGCACCTCTCCTATGAGGACAGGCTGAGAGAGTTGGGGTTGTTCAGCCTGGAGAAGGCTCCAGGGAGACCTTATAGCAGCCTTCCAGTACCTGAAGGGCCCTACAGGAAAGATGGTGAGGGACTGTTTACAAGGGTGTGTAGTGACAGGACAAGGGGTAATGGGTTGAAGCTGAAAGAGGGTAGATTTAGATATTAGGAAGAAATTCTTTCCTGTGAGGGTGGTGAGGCACTGGAACAGGTTGCCCAGAGAAGCTGTGGATGACCCATGCCAGGAAGTGTTGAAGGCCAGGTTGGATGGGGCTTTGGGCAACCTGGTCTAGTGGAGGGTGTCCCTGCCCATGGCAGGGGGGTTGGAACTAGATGATCTTTGAGGTCCCTTCCAACTCAAACCATTCTATGATTCCATGGATCTATGACTTTGCGGCACCCTTCCCCTTTTCTAAATTCCAGTGAAATAAGAATCTTTGGAGAGAGGCGTCACCAGACTTGCAAGTTATGTTACTACCTTTTTAAGGATAGAAGAAGGTTGAGGTCACATAATATCACACACTGCAGGTAAAGGTAGGGATACGAATCTACCACCCAACTCACAGCTATATTCTTCACAACCTGAATGCTTATAATGTATACTTTTAAACACATACTTCTGACATTGCAGGCAATGAAATCCTGCAGGAGCAGAAAAGTTAGATGCCCAAATCAGAATAGTAGCCAGTTTTTCAAAGTGATACAAGTACTTTCAAAGTCAGAGCACCATACTAAAGTTTCTTTTGCAAAAATCTCTCAGAAATACTAAAATGACACTTTTGTCTGATATTCAGTTAAATGTTTATTTATTTGTATATTGCCCTTGTACTCTTACTTTCCACCACTAGTTGGTGCAACTTACCTTGTCGTGGTGTGGTGGCTTGTGTGCCTTGTCGGGCCAGACTAAAATGCTGCACCCTGGCCCTCCAGGTTGGGGTTTGGTTTTGGGCTAACAACCCAATCATGTAAAAAACAAAATCTGTTACAGAAATTGCAACAACACTATCCCACCGGGTTCGGTGGCATAGTGTTGTTGCAGCCCTATGCTCCTCGAGGAGTAACAAGGACCAAACAACAACTCTTACTTTATTGAGACCATTAACATCCAGGTTTAAAATTCAAATGAACTGAAAATTGGTTTGCTTTTTCTGAGTCAGTATCATGAAATATATACATGCTCTGCTTTGTTTTCTATGTTTGGAGGTTTATTAGTGAAAACATTCTTGGTTTCAGTCATGGATTTTTCTACTCCTCTGTTTTTCTGTGAGAGTTTTGCTGCCGCAGGGGGGAAAAGTATGGACCCCTTTGTCCAATGATTCTCTCTTAGGCACACATTTACCTCTTCACCCTTGCTAGCTCCAGTTGATAAAGTTAAAAAGAAAAAGAAAAATCTTTTTTCCACTCCCATGTACAAATGCCACTTTAATATAAAATTCAGGTTTAATGCANGAAAAAGAAAAAGAAAAAGAAAAATCTTTTTTCCACTCCCATGTACAAATGACACTTTAATATAAAATTCAGGTTTAATGCAGTCAGTGGACATCACAGCTACAGCTTGCAGCAGTTTCACAGACAGTTAGTTCTGGCAATTTCATACCCAGCATGCTTGTTCCTGAACCAAGAGCACACAGCACAGCTCATGACCTCAAGGGTGACAGACAGCATTAAGATTTTATTCCACCTTGCGCTTTCTGAGCCCAGGGTTTCAGAGTACCAAGAGTATTATCACAGTTGCAGCCAGAAATTGCTGTATGAGAAGAGAGCCTGGCAACGAGGGTCTGAGGAAATCAATTCATCAGTTTGGATGTCAAATTGAGGACGTAAAAAATATTTTAAACAGAATTGTAAAATTAAATTTTTAAACCATTTTTTGTGGAAAATGAAACACTTCACCTGCTCCATAACAGGTTTGTTCTGGCAAAGGCATTGGTTCCAGATGCCCTCTGAACTGGGGATTGAGATGCAGAACTACAGTTTGAGAAGGGAGGGTTTGAAATCCCCCCTTAGGCCAAGTCAGAGCATAGCCACGCAGATTTTCCATCAAGCAGTAATCTAAAATAAGGAAGAGAAGGAGGAATGGAGAGTTCTAATCCATGCTCTGAAATCAGACAGAGGGACAGAGAAGATATTATCTTGCGGGGCAATGGTAGAGGGTAGTAGGTACAGCTTCTTTCTACAGTTCCATAGTTCATAGAATCATAGAATCACAGAACTGTTTAGGCTGGAAGGGACCTCAAAGACCATCTAGAACCAACCCCCCCTGCCATGGGCAGGGACACCCTCCACTAGACCAGGTTGCCCAAAGCCCCATCCAACCTGGCCTTGAACACTTCCCGGCATGGGACATCCACAACCTCTCTGTGCAACCTGTTCTAGTGCCTCACCACCTTCACAGTAAAGAATCATACCCAAACTCCTTGCAAATCTTACACAAGAAGTTTACTTATATTTCATTGCAAAATTCTGTTACTTTTCAAGCATGCTAAAGATCACCAAGGTGACTGAAAGTGTTTCTTCAAGCAAATTGTGCTCTCCTAATCACATTGTGATGCTGACAAGCAGGCTTAGAGTACCACCAGCAGCATCCTTACTACTGTAACAGCTCAACAAACTGGAGAACCACACAGCAGAAATGCCTATAATCCACTTCTCTGGTGCTTGGTGGCAGACTGGAAAGCTGCCATATGGCAAGAAAGTAGCACGTGTAGGAAGGCAAACACAGCTCAGAATTTCTCCCCCTGGGAGAGGAACATTTTGGATCAAAACAGCATTGATAGAGCATCTGGTAGAATGAGTCACTGCGACTTATTCAAGGCTTCTAGTCATTTTCTTATGACACATGTTGCTGTCAGGCAGGCCTAAGTCTTGCGAACTTTTTTGCTTTTCCCAAGTATAGGCTACCCTGGGAGCAAACAACTTGTTTGCCTTTGGGGTTGAAATTGTTCATTTCTTTTCTTTTACTGCAGATTACAGTACAGGAAAATAAAACCCAACAAGAAAGAAAAATAACCATTTCACTGCTTGGTTTCATGAGACCATGAAAAGAATTTTCAGACCCTCAACCACTAAAAATGACATGAAAATTAGCTGCAGGACTGTCTCACTGACAAGACCCCTACCTCAACTGTCCAAAGTTTTGTTGGCTAAACTTGAAACTGCAAAGCATAGTAATGGTTATTTTTCCAAAAGCAAAAAAAAACTCAGAAAGCAAAACAGAACAGTAACCAGCAACACATGCACAAATAAATCACAAAGCAGTTTCCATGTGCAGAAAACCTCTTCAGAAATGTTGGAGGGGAATATTCTGGAGGGGACTGTTTTGGAGGAACACTTTTAACACTTCAGAATGTTAATCCTATGTCTAAAGCAGTAACCATGCAGGAGGAAAAACCTGACTCTGAACACAAACCCCAGCATATTTAAAATACAAGGACACAAAATATCAAAAGTACTAGTGGACCTGGGAAAAAAAGGAAAAAAAAAAAAAAAGAAACCGAACACAAAACAAAATGAAAAACCAACCAAAACAGTTTTTATGGAAAGAACAAGCTGAGGGATAAAACCTTCCATATGTGTGCAATCTTTTCTTTATTTTAGTCTGCAAAATTACTGATGAAGGAGCAAGTCTGATGGCTAGATACTCTCAAACTCACGATATTGCAGGTACACACAAGCAATCACTGTTGTATTCATGATGAGTACACCCAGTAACAGCTCACAAATCCCACAAAACACAGCAGGCAGCAACAGAATATAAAGTCACCTGAAATTAATGCTTTCACTTCCATTTGAAATCAAAGCTTTATAATTCATGTGAACTCAGTCTTCAACAAAACATTGCTATTCCCACAACCAAAAAATGAAGCACATTTGCATTCATATAGATTTGCTAAAATATTAGTCTGAGCTTTACATGTTGTTAAGATACTTGAGATAGAGCTTATTGGGAAGGACTTGTTTTCCAAGAAAGACTTAAACAAAGCAAGACAAAATTTTCCACACAAAATTGAGAAAATTAAAATTTAAGATTTTTATTTTTAAAAAAGAAATACACATTGCTGACCCTTGTTTTTGCAGTCCTCTCTGAAAACTGGATTATAGAAAGACTATATCGTCTTGCAGCATATTACTATTTTGTTGTTCTGTAAAGAAGTCTCGTGATGGATCATGAGAGACAGAGGTCGGCTAAAAAGCTTGAACCCTAGAGGAGGAGAACACCACCAGAGCATGAACTTTCTCAAAGCACTGTGACTATGCACCTGAAACGCTGTGTCTGCACATCTGAATTATTTTTGTTTGTGACAAAAATGTTTTAATATTTGGCTCAAAACCTAAATACATTTTATAGGTTTGCTTTATTAAGGCAAAATCATCTACATTCTTCTGAGAAAACAGATCACTTCTGTTCAGATTTCTAAGTAGTTTATCCTTTGTATAACCTTTAGTGATCTTTCTTCTAAATACTCTTCAAGTTTTATTTTGAACCTATAAAAATTTTTACATCTGTATTATCTTGTAGTGAAATATTTCAGAGGCTTACTATCTTTTGCATGAAGAATCATTTCCTTCTGTTCTGATTTGATTCACATCATTAGGTTTGATTTGATGGCCCTGTATTGAGTGAGCATCCTTTCACATTTTTTTTTTTCCCTCAATATTAAGCACCCTAAGTTGTCTCCTTTACAAGACAAAAACTCTTACTTTTTTCAATCTTTCCTTGTGTAAGAAGCTACCCCACACCTTTGATCACATTCCTTTTCTTCACTATACTTTCTCTAAGTTTTATGACTTTTTTTTTTTTTTTTTAAATGAGGAGCCCAGAATTACGCAGTGTTCAAGGTCTGAATTTGTACAATGGCATAATGATGGGGTTTTGTTGTGTTGTAAGTTCTGGGGTTTTTTTATTGTTCCTTTTCTCCTTCTACTGAATACTGAGGTAATGTTTCATGAACCCCAAATCTCACTTAAAAAGTGGAACAGTCAAGCTTACACCCCACTTTTATGTAGATGAAGCTAGGATTATTTTGCTCCATGCATTTATCTTCATATTCGTATATATAAATATAGCCAGTGTTTCTGTGGCTACATGTGAAACCCCGTTACTACACCAGATTTCCATCTTGGAGTCCTGAAGCAGATTTAAGCTTTGTGTCAGATTCTGCTGCTGATACTCTATTAGCCTGGTCTGCACAATAATGGTTGCTATCCAACAGTCAGGTTTTATTGCTTTAATAGTCACAATAGCTAGGAATAATATTTTAAGCAATGTAATCAAAGTAATTTAATTGACAGTCCAAATATTAAAATCTGAACAATTGAAGGTACAATAAAAGCTTAATAAGGCCTCAGATCTGTGCTGTACATGTCTATAATTGTATTCTGAATAGAATGGATTATATTTCTATCCTCTACTTCAAACCCATGAAATCTTTAAAGTTATTTCTTTTGAGTTGGTATGCCTAACTGAAGTTAAAAACTGTCACATGAAGTGCTATAAAAGACAATAACCATTTTATTTTTTGAAGCATTCACATTAAGAGCAATAAAGGAAAGCCATCAAATATCACAGGATGTTTGATCACTTACAAAGAAAAATAGAAGACAAAAAATCAAATAAAAAGGCCGTTTTTTATACCCGATAGATACAATTACAAGAAACAATTCTAGGATTCACCACGGACAGAAAGAAAGCTGAAATTTAATGATGTATCTAAAAGGCATCACTGAAAGGCATCATGATAAATTAATTTTTTATCCCTATTTCCTGAGAAAAGCCTCACAGGGTAATAAATCTCATCTATCTGGAATGACAGTATTTGAATCAGGAAAGCAGTAAGCCTGTAGGCTGAAATTACCTACAAGATAATATCAAGTGTGCTGTTTTCTTCACCAGAGAAATGACACTTCCATCTAATAAGGCATATATTGAGAAATTCTCAAAATCAAAAGTTCATCATTAGTAACCTTAATGAATGATAGATGCTGGTGTTTTGTTTTTTTTTCCTGAGCTGTAGGCCAAAGTCAAATTGAATTTTCAGTCAAATCATTTCTAGTGAGTCAGTATCCAAGGAACAACCATGCTACCAAGGCAGCAGAACACAATAGAGGTAATCAGTCTTGAGAAGCAGCTATCCCAATAACTCTTGGCATTATTCAAGGAAGCAAACAATTAGATATGTATGACCTCATATGAGTATTCTCATGTCACAGCTTTCCACTTGAAGTGAAAGACACTCCTCTGATGAAGATATCGCATCCATCTTGCAGAATACTTCTCCAAGTAACAGAATTCAGGCTGGATGGCTGGGTAGTGGCCCTGGCTCCAACCACTGTTTCCCTATTTGTAAAGGCTATCATCGGTTGTATAAGGGAGCGGGAGGGGAATGACATCCTTCCCCTTTCTTCCTCTACACACTTCTTAGACTCTGTTATCTAGTCTTTATTCAAAAAGCTATGACAGTCGGGCTCCTCAGCAGAGGTATTTATCTCCACTACACTTTGCAAGGAAGGTGTATTTTTATAAGCTCCAATGACATCTTTGCAGATGCCATACCAGTAACCTTGCAAGTTTGTCAGCCTTGCAACTTGTACCATCAACATAAAAAAGTGAAGCTAAAGAGTAGACTTTAAGGAAGGAAGCTCAAGAACTGTTTACTTGCCTTTAAATTAAAAATCAGAGAAGCTGGAGGTGTTAGGACTTGCTAAGATAATCATGTTCTAGATGATACCTTACAGAAATACTGCATATTAAAAAAGGTTTCTCTAAGTTTGCTTCAAAACAGTGCTAAAAGTGACAGCTGTTGTAGTAGATGCCACCTCACAACCTATTTCAAAAGAGAAGAAAAGTCCAAGTGATCAGTATTTGGGATCAAGTATGTTCAGAACCTTAATTCCTGTTTATAAGTGAGTTCAAGACCAATATAGAACCACTTTAGTATGCCACACAATGGGAATTTGATAGCTTCACAACAGGTTTAGAGGACACCAAAAACCCCATATATGCAACTATCAGATTGTCAGAAAAGAGGTGGATTGAAGTTAACAACTATGGCTGAACTAAGACATTAGGAACATACCTAGGGTTATGAAGCAGCTCCAGAGAGTTTCATTATCACATAGTCACCTGGCACAGACTTTTGATTTAAAACTTCAAACCATGTAAATTTTTATCCTATTATGTGCTTATTTTCATACCTCATACTACTTTCAGTAGCCAACCTGACCATGTAGTCTTTAATCAAACTACTTAATTCCTCTGGAAATCAATGTCTACAGAAATGAATTTGCATTTCAAAGCAAACACATAGAAAAATGTCAAATCTTCCTTCTGGCACTTTATTCAACAAATATTAAAGAATACCACAGTTTTTTTCTTGCCTTCTCAACTTTGCTCAGTAAAAGAAAGCTGTGCTACACTGGCTTATTATAGATAGTGCCTTTAAAAGTGATCTAGAGTAGCAAGCATAATAATACAATTAGGATAAAATATCTGAACACATCCTTGCATCTAAGAATGAAAAACTTCAATATCTCTCTGCTCTGACTCATAGATATCCATATTCCCCACACAGTTGTGTCTGAAAAGTATTTCCTTCAGGTTTAATCTCACTAAGTTACACATCCTTTAAACTCAAACTTTTAACCTTGATTCAGTGTTTAGAAGTACAGAATAAATTTTGTTGCTTCAGAATTATTCAAATATTGAGAAGGCAGTTCATCTATGAACAGCAGAATCTTCCCATCATAATTTCTGAACATTTTGTCTCCCATCAAGCAGGCCTCTTAACCATCACTCCAGTTTTCTGTGATTACAGTGTTACACCACTGTTTCACAAGCAGTTTTGTTTTCTCTGTCAATATTTGTCTGTCACCATTCAAGTTTTCCAGAAAATCAAGATCTTAACTTTTCAAGGAACAAAGACAGCACGTTTAGTAGCTCAAAATCTTTGCCATAGGTTAATAATCAAAATAAATATATGTTAAAAAATGAAACAGTAATGTTTTCCTATTGTGTCAAAACGGATGCAAGACTTCTCTCACTGAAGCTTTTTCAAAGGATTATGTGCATTTTCAGAGTTCCAACAGGATGCAGTTACTTAATAGTAAGAACAGGAGCCAATTGGAAAACCATGTCCTTCTTTTCAGTGGAAAATGTTTATTTTATTTGTTTTCTGACAGAAAACACATATTTTTCATGAAGGACAGATTTCACAAAGAATAAGGAAGATGATATGCAGAATAAATGTAAAATATACCGGCAACCAGCAAAGGTATGGATTGACAGTGGCTGGTGATGAAAAGTGGATTATTTGGTGGAAAACAACACTGAAAGGGGAAACATTTGCCTGAAGAGATTTCTCTACCAGAACTCCTGAGGGATGGGAGTCAATATGGATCTTAGTATTTTCATTTACATTTTTTGTACAAAACATGCACCAGGTTATTTGTTGTCAATGATATCTGCTGATAATCCTATGCTAGGAGCACTGTCAACACAGAAGAAAACGGAGATAATTACTAGGAATGTGGAGGGCACTTGATGCTTAATTATGTTTTTGTTGCTACTACAAATGCCCTCCAGTTTGAGCTAAATGAGAAAGAGAATGACCTCGATATGGCAGGTAATCTCCAATTACAAGTTAGTAGTATGATCAACCTGTCAAAAAAGACAGACATTATCCCAAGTTGCTCCCACGGAGTAGGAGAGGCATTAAGTCCAATATATGATGTATATTCAAATGATTATATACAATGAGATCATATAAATTAAAAAATGGGTCTTTGTAACATCCAGACTAAATGGTTAGGCACTGTTGCTCACTTTATTACACTAGAGAAAGGGAAGGCATGTAGACTCAGGAGCTAAAATATGTGAAAATACTATTTCCAGAACTCAAGAAAATTGAGTTTTTTGGTGTGTAAATATTCCCTCTGAAAATGATTACAGATTGGTTGAATAGACAACCAGCTCAAATCCTTCTATCTTCTTCCAGAAAAGTTTGGGGAAAAAGAAAAAAAAAAAAAAAAAAAAAAAAAAAGAGGAGAAAATGCCATCACTGAGCAGGATCAAGCTGAAAAAGAAGAAAGAGCCACAAGTAAGTCAAAGATGGATTTTTTTGGGGGGGTTGTTTGGTTTTTTTTTGTTGAGGGTGTGTGGTTTTGTTGTTGTTTGAAAGCAGAGATTTTTTAGGAGAAAGGAAGTAAAAGTTTTTAGCAGGCAGCTAAGATACTGTTTCCTAAGATCAGTTATTGTACAGAACATTATATCTCGGGACTTTATTGTTACCTACAGTATTGCAAAATTACATTCCCTGGGACATACCAACTTATTGTGAGTTGTATGAGAAAAGAAAACTAAGGTACTGTATGTTTTTTAAACAATAGTATTTTATAGAAGCTGGTTGTCTTTGGGAAACATTGTGTTTGTGTCAGAAAATTCCTGTAATATTCAATAGCATCAGGAGGGGCACAGAATCTTTGAGGCAGGAACCAATCTGAGCTATTGCTCAGAGCTACACTGTGAAATCAGGAAACTAGACTTCACTGAGCCATTGTAATAAAAAGCTTCCCAGACATCATCTATTCTGCCATACACTGCGAAAAAATTCTCCCCATGAGCTTAATTTCTATTTGAATTATCTACCTATGAAAGAGACAATATGCCTTTAGGTTCAGTGACTCCTACATTTGTTATTTACATAATTCACCCATTCCTACCTGACAATATGTGGGGTTTGCATAGGCAATAGCTATTGTCTTCTTGTGAATTGGAGCTTGATTAAACAAATACTAATTAGCCTTTGACTGTTATTTGGGCTCAGACCATACCAACTTCATGACTGGCAATGTGATGGAAAGGGAAAGCAAAATGTTGCCATAGTTTTACAAAAGAAAAGCTCTTCAGGAGTTTGAAGGTGAATATTACATTTAGAAGTGACACTGGGTGTTTACTGCTGTACAACTTTTTATATAGAGCAGCAAACACAAATTATGACAATCATGTCAAAGTAAATGCAGCAACTTTCCCTCAAACAAATCCTGTCTCTTACCACCACTTCAAAATAAGCAAAGAAAACTCATTAAGGCAAAATTAATTTGATTCTACAAATTTGATTCTTCTTTTTTAGAAGAATACCATGTGGAACTATTTTTGCACCAGACTTGAACTTGGTGATTTGGTCACTGCTAACATAAGCACAGTCTGGACATCTCATGTCATCCCAGAATAGGTCGGATGTGTCTGGGATCTCCAGCTGTTACAAACTAACCTAGGTTATATTATTAGGCTGATTTTCTTCACTGCTCTCATTTCTCCATAATCACATTAAAATCTGTGCCTCTGTGATAAATATTAAATATTAGCTCAGTCAAATCCTCAGTTTTTACTGGTTTCTCTGTAGCACTTCCACTCCCAGGCTTACCTCAGTCTTAAACATAGACCTGTGGGACTTCTGATCACATACTGAAGGAAAAGAAAGTGTCAATTAAGTTTTAGTGGCAGACATTAGCTTTTAAGAAATTTTTCTGAAACTACAAGTAATTTCAAATAGACCTGTCTAAAAGTTGCTTATTGATTTCTGCAATATATATATATATGCACCAAAAGAAGAAAAAATAACTTATAGTAGCAAGTTATTAAACTACGAGTTTCTAATGTAATTCCTTATGGGAAGCATACTATACTTTGAGTTCTTTTTCTGTCCTTTCTTTCTTTTCCTTGTCTCTCCAAAATGAAAAAAAGTTGGCTCTGGCTAAGTTGCTTATGCATCAGGAACATGTCCCATTGATTGCATGTTTCCCTGCCAGGCACTCTTTAGCTGTGTTTTTATCCTGTATTATAGATCACTCAGCAAGCTGTCTGGGGTGGCAAATGTCTTTATATTTGTACAGCATCTGGAAGAAACAGTCCCCTAGGTTATGCCTACTGACAAGTATAATAGGAAGGGGTCTTAATGTCATCTTGCTACCTCCCCTTGAATAAATCAGTCTTGAGACAAGGAGAAGATCAGCTGGGAAATTGTAGATTTGTAGATTCAGCCCTGTAAAATGTTTTAGAGACACAACTATGACTAAAACTACAATTCCATCTATTATGTTTTGCAGCGTGGTTCTTGTTAATATTTCTGTCCATAATCCCATAAGTAACACTTGGAAAATATTTTGCCACATAAACTAGGAAGCTGAATTCAACTTCTTAAACTCATTTCCTAATAATTTAAGCCACTTTCCACATATAGAGTCCTAATTTGTATTTCTGGCTGCCACTACATGTTTACTGCATTCAGGGAGCACTTAGATCAGGAAGGGAAGAGGGTGCAGTCTCACATAGCATAGTCCAGATGGGTGGAAAATTGTAATCACAGTTTACCTTGGGGTTGGGGAAATCGGACTGTATTTATGCTACCAGCTTTGCAGTGAGTCTCAACAACTCTGCATTTGGCACAAAGTTAATTAATCAGTTGATTAGCTTCATATCTCTGGCTTTACTGCCTTGTTGTCTAGCAGCTAATACAGAAGCAAAACATTTTGTGAAGTCTACTGTGCCCGTTCACTTGCCTCAGTTTATAGCATGCAACTAACCCCCTCTATGAACATAAAAATATTTCATGAAGCAGTGACAGCTCCTAGGTAGAAGTATCTATTCCATTTAAATTCTGTAAACCAGTAATCTTTAAAGGCCTAAGCCAAGACAATGCATTGTTGGAGCGGGGCTATATCACTGGGATAAATCAATGTCACATCATATTAACACAGCACAATTTTCCTAATGGGAAAAAAAAAGCTGCATAGTTATGTTACTCAGGTAGATGTTGTTTCCAGCAATAAAATCATTGAGGAGAAATGCAAAACCTCACAACTGAGGATATGGGTCACTTAAAATTAAGTTTCAGTTTTCAAGGAAGTACCCACAAAAGCTGATTCGTATGTACCTGAGCTAAGCAATACATTTCTCTTTCAGTGATTCACTTCTTTTTCTCTTATATATTATTTTCCTAAAATTGGTAAGCACCCAATACATTTGAAGTCCTTGTAAAATTTTACTGAAATTGGCCAGTACAATAAAAACGTCTGAAAAGTGAAGCTGTGTTCTGAGGGCTGAAGTCTGGGTGTTCTCAGGGATGAGAGGTTTGCATTTTTTTGCCAGTGAAGATGCAGGACCTTTGGGAACAGCAGGAGTAATCGGCCATCCTGAACATTTACAGGAAACATCACATACCTGATATAACTTTTCTTAATTAAATTTAAAAAAACTGAAAATTCCTGCCTTGGGTATAGGAACAACCTGTGATTACCCAATGTCTTTTAGCAACTTTTTCTTCCCCAGTTGCATAATCTTTCTCTGCCTGGTCTTAGCAGAGTACTTGAGTAAGGTTATATTACAGCCCACTTTTACTTAAGCCACTCCTAGCAGAATAGTCTATAAAAAGCAAGTCCCTGACACATTTCCAGTAAAGGCTGAGCTCACTATAGGAGCTGCTTTTAAGATTTTTAATCTGCATTTCAATTTTTTGTAACCAAATATCAAGACACTCATTAACTCACTGAGTCTTATTTGCTCTTCTATAGGAATGAATATAAAAAGGCTTCCAAACCTCCCTCATTCTTTGTTGAAGAGCAATGCAGAATACTGACCACAGGATTCTTGAAACCTGTGGACAAGATAGAGAAGATTTGGCAGATTCTGGCATTGTGACACCACATCAAAAGCAAAAAAAGGCAGCTGGGGTGAGAGTAAAGCTCACATATAAGTCCCACCAAAGCTGCAAATAAGATAAACTAAAAACTTTTTATTATCTTTATGCTACATTCTTCCTGCAAATTGAATCTCATGTTTTTGCTATTTGCAGCTGCTCTGTGATGTTGAGGGGAATCTCACAAACAATGCTGGTTTGTCCAATGCTAACTAAAGAAGAGAGCAATAAAAATGGAATACAGAAGTTAAAGTTTTTAATTTGTGTTTAAGTGTAAAGCCATACTTTTTTTTTTAAATAGAAAGTATCAAAGATGATCCCCCAGTGCCCTAATGATTGCTTCTTTGATAAACTTACCAATCCCAATTCACATTTAAGTCAATTATGTCACGAGAACTGTATTGAAACCCAGAAGAAATACCAATAAAAATAAATCCCAGTTTTGTTACATTATGTGAAATAGCATTTTGTTACAAGTGCATTATACTAATTGTGTTAACACTTGATGTTCTATTTGACATAGATAAACAAACAAGCATTTTACAAGGAAATATTTTATTTACATACTCGAATGAAATTGTTGTGAGTTGAAAATGCTCCTGAAATTCTGTCACAAAACTTCTAAACCCTAAAACAACTATGGCATTTACTTAAAGTACAAGATAAAATTAATTTTCCTTATTAAAACTAAGCAAAAAACCTTTCAGGCATAAAATACTGAACTCCAGATATTTCTATAAAATAATTACCAAGTTCTGTTACATCAAGAGCTATTACTACAAGCATCTTCAGCATGTTTTGCTTCCAGTCTGTTCCCACTATCTTCGCACCATTTAAGCACCAGAAAGATCGTAAAGCACCTTTAATGGAATAACATTAGACTAACTTGAGATCTAACAGACTGCAGATCTTCAATATCTGTCTGACTTCCCCCTTTTATTGTATTTTTCTCCTCTCTGTGTGAAGAGAAAAATAAAATATGGTGAGAAAGAGTAAATCCAGTCTTCTCTTGATCCCTATTTCTGAGAGTCCTTCTATTGATGTCGCCGAGAGCAGCCCTTAGTTTGCTGTAATTGATTCTCCCAGGGATATCTAAGAGCTGACTTTAGAGCTATCTCCCTCACACACGTTACCTTCAAGCGCCCAATGTACGGTTTCTAGTGCATGAGAACCTGGTCCCAGCTCTTCAAACACCTTCCTCAGATTGCATTCTCTCAATTGCTAGGCTCCTACTTTCCACTAAGAACTTGGCATCACCATTAAAACCGCAATGGTGAAAGTATGCAGCGTTTCAGCAAAGCAGGGACAGATCTATCAGGGGTCTAATCACAACAAATTACAGCAGCAGCTTGTTTGCTGCAGGAGGCAGTGATTCCATGGGGCACGCTCACGTCTGAAATGACATGAACAGTTGTGAGAAGCACTGTAACCAACTGAAGTAAGCTTGCTAGCTAATCTAAAGAAACTTATTTCTTCCTAGTAATATGATTAAAAAATATCTTGTCATTCCACTGGTAAAAAACTTCATAATTAATGGCATGTGATTCAGACAGCACAGAGCCTGAAGCTCAGACAACTCATTTAAATGTTAGTTAGTTTAAAGTCTTAGGTCACCTACTGCGTTTGAATGGAGGATGGAAAGCCTGGTCGTCCGTAGTTAACAGTGGCCTGTACTTGTCCTTCCTTTATTCCGAAGGCAAAACTTCCTTTCCCTCTTAGTAGAGGTGACAATATGACAGTTACATTAATACTACCTCTGTTGCATGCATTTTGGTGTTATACCCCAAACTATAGTTTGGCCAAGCCACCTTGTGAGTGATGAACACACTGGCACTCACTTCCAGTCATGCTCTCAATGGTGGTTTAATTGCATTTCATTAGATTGAGTACTCAAATTAAAGCCGCTAGGATTTGAGAAGCTCTGTTGTATTATCTAGTTCCTGTGCAGGTATGCCGTAGGATAGGACTGATTTCAATTAGTGTCTGCAATAAAGGCAAAAGTTTGAGTGAATAGACAAGGTTAGAAAAACAACTATAAGGATGTCTTCAAAATATTTCTTTTTTTCTAATAAATGCTTTGGACAAAAAAAAAAAAAAAAAAAAAATTAACTTTGTTATTTTCTTGGGCTGAAGTCATCTTTACTTCTGGACGTAGTACGGACAGAATGAGAGCTTCATTGTTTTACTTAGGTGACAGAGTATTACAGTTAGAAATGTAAAAACCATCTGAAAATGTCTGAAGGCTGATTGAGCTGTAGCATATGCATTTTTTCCTGTCTGTAACAAAGTACATTAAATGTCAGTGAAGGAGAGAATAGGTGGAGAGTGTTGTTCAAAGTGGTGAAATACATCACCTCTCCTAAAAAATGGTATGCATTTCTAAATCCTCCTGCATTTCTATTTCTAATGGCTATACAAGTCCTTGTCTGGTTCCTTGTCTGTCTGCTGTCACAGAAGTGCAGAATGCTAGGACTTCTTTTCTGCCAAGTCTCTTTTTAAACCATTTCCTCTGCTCACACTCCAAGGAATAGCTCCCAAAACCTCCCTTCACAAAGATTAGGTACAGTCTTTTAGGTAGTCCAGATTTTTTTTTTTTTTCCATTTCTCCCTCATCTGAAAAGACTCTTCTGAACTCCCTCCCTTGAAATGTGTTTGATTAAGCCTTCGAAAATGTCATTACCCTTACTTCCCCTGGAAATAATCCTTCTCACTTGATGTGGTCCCTCTCTGAGGCTCAGACCCGTGACTGATTGCCCTAACAGCTGGCTTACGCAACAGGAAAATGAAAAGCTCACATTTTCTTCTGAACTGTGTGCCTTCTATCTAGGGGAAGAAAAAAAAGAGGAGTGAAATCAGTGATGAATAGTTTTGTAATTTGTTCAGATGCAGGGAAATTCTCTCCCAGCACCTGGAGCAGAACTCAGAAGCCATCTTCTAATCAGCATAATAAAGCTTGGCCTCATTATTCTGCCTCTATTAATTAGTTGCTATTGGTATACTGGCATTGTTGCTGTGGCACCTGCAGTTTAAGAGGCGGAATTATAAGACCAGCCATTACAAAAGCAACATTATGGGCCTCAGACTTTATTAAAACTCAGGCTAAAATCCTGATGTTAGCTTAACCTGGCTCTCAGGGATTGCCTTTCTGTTTGTCTCCTCACAAGGCAGAGGTAGTCGTATGTACAGCAAGATCATGATGGCAGGCGGCACGCGGTGTGCCTCTCTATCCCGATGTTCCTCAGTAAGGAGAAGCGGAAAAGGAGTACAGTCTGGTCCAAACAACTCACCGGAGCATCAAATCACTTGGTAAGGCAACTTGCATGAAGTTCCCTGCAACTGTAGCAAACAGACATTTCTAAAATCATTCCCAAGCAAATTTTGAAATGCCAGATACAGTCTCCTCCAAACAGATTTACTCTTACTCCAACCCATCTATCCAGTTTGTATCAAATCTTCTCCTCAGTAAACGTGGGCCATTTCTACCTCAGCAAGTAGCATGGCCCAGGAGGAGCACATCTGTGCCCAAATCTTCTGCCCAAAGTAAGTGCAAGTTCTTTCAACATTCTAGCTCTAATGCACTGGATCCCCATTAGGAATTGGACTGCGTTGAGTGTACTTCTGGAGTGAAGCGCACTAGTTCAATTAGTAAAATCTTTCAAATTACTCAAACAGCTTCAGGGTCTCTTTGGCACATGCAAGTTGTATGACCTGACCACCCTTTCTTTCTCTGGCCGTAGCTCTGTGAAGGTAATAAAGAACTCATATATGGTCAGCCTTAGAATTGATACAGCACCATTCACCTTTTTGTGCCATCTGTCACAATCTTCTGATTCATTCTCAAAAATAATTTCCCAAGAAATGAGATTTGAGTCTTCTCTGAAATAAGATCCCCTTGCTACCCTTCGAAGCTCCACAGCCTGGAGGTCCATGCTGCAGAGTTTGCTTCAGGCTTAGTTTGACACCAACCTGAATGCTGCTAAGGCAGAGGAAGGAGTTCACAGGGTAATGAAACCAACCTTGCAAACCTCCAGAGCTCCTTTTGGAGTTCCATTTATTATATCATGAAGGTTTTATGTGAGTGATGAGCTTACTCAGCAACTGCTCTAGAGATTTAGTTTCTGAGGCTTTCAAGACACATGGGAAATGTAATAGTCCCACTAGGTGGATTATTTCCATCAGGAGGAATGAGAAAGCTCAGAAAATAGCAAATTATTGAAGTGATTGTTTGGCATTTCAAAAGCATGGAAAATGTTATAGGGATTTTCATCTAAATAGAGCACAAAGCCTTAATGGAAATGGGCTTCTTAATCCATATGCCTCACTTGGATGTTTGAGGACTATGTATTTCGGAATCCCTTTTACAAGCAAAAAAACTTTCTTGTATACAGTAGCACCAGCATTTCTGAGCAGGTTTCTGGTTGCTGAGAAAGGCTGAGAAATCTGAAGAGCTTTTATACTGATAAAAGGATCACTTTTTTTTTTTTTCTAACCTTGTTAGACACCTTGTCAGTGCGTCTGGAGAACTTTGTATAAGAACATCTAAAATGATGGAGCAAATAACTACAGAAGTAAGTGGAAAAAACTAGGACTGCAAAGTCAAAACTGTAACTTCTTTTTTCTTAACAATCACTCTCAGTCTTAAAATACCAATTTTAGAATGATGGAAAGTGAGCTGGTTTACATCACTTCTTCACCAAAAAGATTAGAAAAGTCTCCAAAGCAGCAGTAGCAAGCAAGCAAAGAGTTTTGAAATATTAATACCATTTAGCAACAAGGTTATTAACCAGCAAGGTGTCCTGCAAACAAAGCTTGTCTGCAAGAAAAGTGAAATTCATGGTTCCATAGGGAAAACCTTACAGACCTTATGAAAATGAAACCAGAAAAACACACAGGAAAGAAAAAAACACCTTAAAGAATCTAGAACTTCACACAGAATTCAGTATTTTAACCTCTAGGGCTATTTGAGACTTGTGACAAATACTGTACTTAGGCATTATTTTCTCTCCTGCATCCTCCAACCTTAAAGAAAGGGAAACATTGCTTAAAAGTTGGTGGAGGAGATAGCTATGGATTTATTCAAGAATACAGATACATTAGCTATGCTGTAATTACTCCAAAGTTATCTTATTTGCTTGCCACCTATGTAAGGATCAGAAGTCATAGCTGTAATCTGAGACATCTGCCTGAAAGTATGAACGAACTCCCTGCACAGACACAGGCACCGAGGATGTCAGCAGGCAGAAAAGAGCAGGGTTAACTTTTGTGTAATCACACTGTGCTGAAACACTGAACAAAGACTCAGTGCAGCCTTTGGTTTGATAGATCCAGATTGTGATACACTTCATTCACACATAGGGGAAGTTATGTGGGATAAGCTACTGTGAGATGTTACACCCTGAGTGAAGGTGTGAGGTCAGAGCCCAAGCAGCACAGTCACCACCACTCGGCAGCAGACGGTGGACACCAGAACAGGGCCACACACCGTGGAGGGAGCAGGGGGCCCTTTGAATGCCTCAACAAAATGTCCACTTCATAATAAATACATGATCTGTGTTGCTGACACTGCAATACAAAGCACTACAAAGAGGAATGAAATCAAATATTCCTGCTAAAAATTTACCTGGTGAAAATAACTTGATCATCCAGCAGCTCAGCTTCAGCTGAGCAAATCCTCCTCCTACACACAGATACGATTCAAGAATAAATTTTTAGTCTTGCTTCTAATGCTTTCTTGCACTTGCCAAGAAATGTTAATGAATGGGATGTTTCCTTCTTAATTTCTAGAGTTATTTAAAGGGATTTAGATACTGGAATAATGTAAAGAACTCTGTGTTTCATTAAATCTAGGGTTCAGTTTGTTTCATTTTGGTGAATGCGTTTAGTGATGATAGCGTTAATCTTAGTTTTTAAAGAACTAAGAAATAAATTTTATTTCTCTAATATGACTTTTAAGCATAGAGATCATGCTTTTCCACTACTTGAAGGGACCTGAGTGATATATCAGTCTTAAAGATCATGAAATTGAGTAACATTTTATATTCAGGGCAGGACAGGGAGTTTCTCCTGCAATCAGCTGAGTGAAGTTGCACGTGTGTTGTCTATATAGATCACAAATCACAGCAGAAGAAGTGGAGCTATCACAGCTGGATTGCATTTGCTTTCCTCAAATACACAGACATACACATACTGCCCTAGTACAGGGAACCGGTTTCAAAGGACACAGTATTTTTTCCTCAATACATTCCTTAAGGACATGGTTTAGTGGTGGGATGGCAAGGTTAGGTTAGCGGTTGGACTTGATGATCTTAAAGGTCTTTTCCAACCTAGATGATTCTATGATTCTATGATTCTATGTTTTCCACTTTCTAAATAGCCTTTGGCCCAAGCATTGAAACAAATTATTTTCTCCCTTCCTCAGTGGTTCCCCAAACAGTAGGTGGGAGCTGCAGCCCTGCTTGCTTTTACACTTGAGCCCTCTCTGTTTTGTGGCATTTCAATGCGTACGGAAACTGCAGTCACAGAAAGGTCAAAGTAACAACTGCTCTGTATCAATAAAGACTATTCAGAGTGAATTATGCTATTTTTGCTGTTAAGGATCTTAATTCAATGCTTATATACTGTAGATACAGAGTTCTTCCTCTGGGCTCTCCAGAGGATTTTTGAAAGCTAAAGAACTTTGTAAAGACTCTAGAGATGTACTTTGCTTCAAAGTTACAGACAATACTAAAGCGTGCTAATTAGCAACTTGTTACTGTTAGGTCTTGCACATATTCTGATTTGAGCCACAAGAGATGGCCAAGTCTATGTGATATTATCATTTCATCTGAGTGTGTCTGCAGTTCTCCCAGACTCCAAATTAATGCATTCTACTTGTCAAGTATTAGTTTTTCTCAGTGAATGTCAATGCAGTTTGCATAGAATTCAGTTAATTAGCCCTGGGGAAAACAAAAACAAAAACCTTCTGAGAAATGTCTTACCTTATACTTTAAAAAAAAAAAGAGATAGAAATAGATGTAGGTTTGTTTGTTTGTTCGTTTGGTTTTTTGGTGTGTGTGTGGTTTTTTTTGTTTTTTTTAACAAATCTTAAATCATGTCAGCAAAAGGAGGATTCAGATTTCCTTAACACAATTGAACAATATAACTCATCTTGGTCTTTCCAAGCTTAGGAAGAAGAAACACAGGAATGAGGACATACAATAACAAAGAAAAAGAATTTTATTTTGGTGGTGTCAGATGAAAATTCTGCAAAATAATCATTCAGTCAAGTTTTCAATTTAACCTTGAGACACAAAGTAAAACTTTTAAAAACTGCAGAAATCAGAAAAGATGACCATTGCCTGAATTTCTGCAAAGATTTTCCTTCATCCTGGACATTTAGTTAAAAAATCTTTCTACCTACCTCTTAGGAACAAGTCTGTCTGCATAAAGCAGAACAAAGTCATCACAAAGTACAAAAGTTGCTTAGCCTACAAAAAAAATTCATTTTTATTTACTTCAGATTCTTCATCAACCAGAAATAAAATAGACACAGAGCTTCATACAAACAGTCTCATTCTGAGGCAACAGGATCTCTTTAGAAACTGCTGTCACAATTATTAATCTGTTCATCAAGAAAGCAACAGGGAGCTAAATATAATGACATCAGCTGAAGAAAGGAAAAAAAAAATCAAAGTCAGGCCATAGGGAAAATTCTTATTCCATGCCTCCATTCCTGACATTTTTGAATGTGGATATTACTCAGTTGCAACTCTTTGCCTTTTACAGGATGGTATCCATTACTAACACCTTGAGCAAAGCAATAAAATCAGAGCTAGGCTCTGAATGAATTAATGTCAGCCTCCTCACCACTTGAGACAACACTGTCATTTGCCAGACAAACTAGCACTAAACCAGCAGTAAAAATACTGATACCTTTGATATTTTGACTGATCAGTCTGGCCTCAATCTCTCCAGGCTTTGGAGAGAGGACTGGCTTGTCAACCAGGAAATCTGAGGCAGCAAAAGCGCAAAGACAAAAGGACAAAAAGCGGGCGAGAAGCAGACTGACAAGCCCTGGGCACTTGCTTGTGTCCAAGTTGTTCTCCCTCCTAAGCCACTACATTTCGTTCCTGTGATGGATGGATCTCAAGGCCTCCTGCTAGTCTAGAGAGCCTACCAGCCTGTGGATCTATTTCAAAAGGCAGAGAAACCCAGGATTTCTCCCAAAATACAGAGCTGACAAAATGACCATCACTTTAGAACACGCATGGGGCAGATAACAAATAAATTGAAAGGTCAAGTTCAGAGGCTGCCCCTCAGGTCAGGTGCAGGAGGGAGGGAAGACGCAGGGAAGGAGGGGAGGCAAGTGCTCTTCATGTGCTTCATGCTGAAACCACCTGACTTGGAGCAGGTAAGCACCAGCTTGCACTGTATCGTTGCCCTCACCTCTGCAATTAAAATTGTTTTCTCCACTTCTGCACAGGCTCTCTCAAAAGGTGCTAAACCAAACACTTAGGATTTTTTTTAGCGTTACTAAAGACTAATGTAAATTCCTGCGTCCTTTTAGAGGAAAGTCGTGCTGCCTAACTTAAAAAGAGAATTTCTGTTCGACCATAATGAGCAGGAAGCCAAATTGTGAAGAACAACCGTACAGCTAAAAGACATTTCAGGAGGGATCGCCTCTTGCAAGATAATAGCTCTGCTTCTTTTATGTTGCTGTGGACTGTGTATATTTTCAGTTGAAGAGATGAACTGATTGTTCCTCTGCCTGACCATTGCACTGGACAGAGAGAGGACAGGACGGGTATGTCTTGCAATGCAATTTATAAAGACATTTTGATATCTGAAGTGTATGGGAAAGGGTATGAAGATCAGGACTAAGTGGTCACTTTATGATTATTTAATAACACATACATCTCTCTAATGAAATTACTAAATCATTGTGGGAAAGTTTTCTCCATAATCTCAGCAGTTCCTAGAAAAATCTTGTATATTGGGTTTGTGTGGCAAGGTTTTGGTAGCAAGGAGGCTGCAGGGGTGGTTTCTGAGAAGCTGCCAGAAGCTTCCCCTGTGTCTGACAGAGCCAATGCCAGCCGGCTCCAAGGTGGACCCACTGCTGGCCAAGGCCGAGCCCATCAGTGATGGCGGTAGTGCCTCTGGGGTAACAGAGTTCAGAATGGGGGAAAAAACTTGCACAACACCAAAAGGAATTGCAGCCAGAGAGAGGAGGGATAAGATGTGAGAGGAACAACTCTGCAGACACCCAGGTCAGTGCAGAAGGAGGGGCAGGAGGTGNTAAAGCTAAGGTCAGGAAGAGGAGAGGGATGGGAGAAAGGTGTTTTTAAGATTTGGTTTTATTTCTCATTACTTTACTCTGTTTTGTTTGGTAATAAATTAGATTAATTTTTCTAAGTTGAGTCTGTTTTGCCCATGTCGGTAATTGGTGAGTGACCTCTCCCTGTCCTTATCTCCACCCACGAGCCTTTTGTTATATTTTCTCTCCCCTGTCCAGCTGAGGAGGGCAGTGATGGAGCAGCTCTGGTGGGCATCTGGCCTCCTGCCAGGGTCAACCCACCACAGCTTGTTTACCAGAAGTTGTGTGACCCGAACATTTCAAGCAACAGCAAAGGCTTGAATAAGGATTTTTGATTATTTTTTCAGTCAGCATGCAGGCCTCAAGAAATTCAATAACTGATCAATAAAAACAGTAGGCAACAAAATAAAAATAGCTGTATTGCTAATAAAGAAAATATTTCCTTTGGAATTTAACATTCACCATCCATCTTGACTTTTTCATATCCATTTTCCTTTCTCCAGTTCTTTTAATGCCTTCTTTCCTGATAAAAGCATCACAAACTGCTGTTGGCAAATTAACATGTTTTCAATTTGCACCTATACGCTTGATTCTGCCCTTATTCTACAATTTTACTGAAAACACAGAATTGCCAATATAGTGAATATCTTCGGTTGTTACTAAAAAAGTGTCAGTTATATGCGTATGTAGTATTGTGTGGGTAAAGACCAGCATTTAAGGTAAAAATTTAAGAGGTGTCTCTGTTTCTTAAAATGTGTTTTCAATTTAGTGCTACTATTCATCTAAGTGGTTTTCACTGTAATTAAATTACCCCCCAAAAAAAACAGAAAGTGAACATGATCAAGGGAATTTCACAGCAGACAGACATAATCCTTTGGTAAACCTCAGAACTGTGACTCTGTTATTAAGTACAGGATTTAACCTTGTACTTACAGAGCCCCATAATTTTCCAGATATTGCACTTCTGAAATGTAGGACCTCATATTATGATTTTTTAGAAAGGATAAGAGAACCATTTAACACCATTTATTCATCTGCTATGAAACTATATGTAATGATGAAAGTTGGGACACACTGAAACATCAAATATTCCTAAAACTACCACATAAATACAAAAATATCTAAATGGAGTGTGCCGTTTTCTATTAAGCATCCCCATAATTTATTATATTCTTCTAAACTTGTTGCAGAACTTAGAGAAGTTCAACACAGAAGTTGATTAGCTCATTGAAGAAAAACATTGATTGCATTATGTACAGAAGTATTTGAATGATATATAGTTACAGTAAACATTATGCCCAAGTCTTCGGTTGCAGAACAAACAACTACGGAGGCATTGCTTTTTAGCCTACTGAAAATAACACTGGATTGACGTTCTCATGCTCAGTTAATGTAACTGCTAAGTAATATTAAAGTAAATGGCTTAGATGCCTTGTTTCTACTGCTAAATAGACTGAAGATACTACAGCCTTTGCTGTAAATTGTTCAAATGATGCACGGCATTAGGACAAAAAGGAAGTAATTTTAAAATTAAGTAGAACACCACAATAAGTTGCAGAGTAATTAAGTCTTACAAATCCAAAAGATTAAAGAACAGCCTGCTTTATAATTAGCAAAACTTTGAGTGCTACTGGATTTCATGTTATCCTAATCTAGGGACAATTCTTTACACTTCCTTTACAGTGTCCAGATAACAAGGCGGTATTAGCATCCTTTCCTTCGCGTTAGGGAAAGAGACATATACAAACCACTGTTTCCTTCCCCTCTTTCTGCGTTTCTTAAAGATACTCAAAATGCCCAAATTCTGCAGTCTCTTTGAAGCAAGTATCAAAGGGAGATTTAGAAGAAGGTATTAACTGCCACTAACAAAAGGAGGAAAGAAAACTGGAGGAAAAGTTAGAAGCATGAAATCAGGACATGAAGACATTAAACTATTAAGGGTATTGCATTGGACTTGATGATCTTAAAGGTCTTTTCCAACCAAAATGATTTGATATGACTATATTAGATATACAGTTGGATACAATACTCTAAGAAAGTGAAAATTATATTAGCATCTTTTGTACAGATTTATTGTATTTTTTACTAAATTGACAAAAACTTTAAACAGAAATAATGAGAAAGTTATTCTAACATTTGTCCTATTGTAATTTTAACATTTGTCCTAACCTTGTAATTTTTGGCATTGTATTCTAATAAATATTATCATATAATGAACAAATGTCTTATTTTCCTGGGAGAGCATTGCCCAGTTCCATCTCTAGAGAGTCAAGAATTGCTTGCATATTCACCTTCGGATGTTATCTAATATCACTGCACCTGCAATGAAGCCCCTAAAGTAATTGAGGCTCCTGACAATTACATATCTACTTTTATTTCTTGTTTCAGAATAAGAAATACTTCAGAACTTTCCAAAAACTGTGAAAAATATGCTACATTATTCACAAACACTTCTTTCTAGCCACCAGGTCAGTTTACATCAGTTTATATCATTTTGCCACTTCAAAATTGTGCAAGTCTCCCTCCAGTGACACGCAAGTCCCAGAAGCTGGGCGCTGTATTCAATAAATTTGGCCTTAAACCAAAGGCAGACAGAAGGGGGAGAAAGGCATGAAGCATAAACTTCTAAACTCTGAGCTGAGTTTCTGCTTCACAGGAGCACAGGGGTTGGAAAACAATCTTAAACGGTGGCAAGAGACTAGGTTGCTTGAGAAAATGTGACTGGATCTTTCAAATTACTGAAGAATAAGGACACGGCAAATCGGTGCCTGCAGCCGATTGCTTTATTGACCCGTGGAGCACGAGATGGTGCGGCAGCGTGCCGTGTATCGTTGTAGGTTGTGGCAGGTGGGTGCTCTGGTGGAAGGAATGGAGGGGATGGTTTGGTGCCTGCACTCTGAGTGCTGAGACAAGTTGCTTCCACATTAGCCGAGGAGAGTACAACAGATCTCAGCAATGCACTCAGGGATGCTTCTCACCAGAAACTTTAATTTCAGCCTATGAACTCCTTTGGTTTCAATTTAAGAGATTTTTTTTTCCCCTCATACCACACAGTACAACCTGTTCCTGCAACTCATGTTGAAAAATCTGTTTATATCAATTGCTCCACACCAAAGCCAATGTCTGAGAAAGCCTGTGAAAACCCAAGTCACACTGAGATATTTTATTTCACAGGAAGTCTCTATAAAAATAATTTTTGATACAAAGGAAAAGTGCAATTATAAAGGTTGACAACTGAAAGATAAATAGAACAGAAAGACACATTAATGTAGTAATAGATTAATATGGATCATTATAGTAAATAACGATGTTATATTCATGCCACAGCTAGAAAAATTGCAGCTATTTTATCCTGAAAACCTTAGATACAGAAAACCTGGTGATCCCTAGAGAACAGCACTGTTAGCATTCGGAGGAAAGCCTGCTCTGGTGATGGGTATTTGGTGAGACAGCTAAGAATTCAGGACCTTCAGGAAGATGTCAATGAAATATTTCATCTTAAAACAGCAACTGTAAAGGGTATTGACTGGTTCTAATGTACAAGGCCACCCAACGCCAAGCTGGCTGCAAGTCCTACCAAGTCCTACCAAGCCAACCAGACTTAATGACTCTACCTGCAGTCACCATGAGTTAAGACAACTTTCTTTAGGAAATCCAGACCTCCAATCTTTTCTACTCCCATATGAGTACCAGGGTACTACCCTTGCCTAGCTACAGATGTGATGCTTTTCAGACAAAACACTCAGGCAATTAATACATTGAAGCTGAAGGAAAAATTCAGCATCTTCCTGCAAGCACACACCTGCTACTGGCCTTCCCACAGGGCTCGAGCAATTCTTCAGCGTCAAGTTCAGCTCCTTGATTAAAGAAAAAAACATATTTCCACACTCCTAAAGCTCTGACATTTAGTATGATAAACTAATATTCCTCTCTGGCAAGTGTTCTTCATTTTTCGAACATAATCAGATAACAAAACAGTACTTTGTTTCAACAATAGGAAGGATAGATCTGACAAGACGTTGTTCTAAAAATGAGTCACTGTCTTATTATTCTGATGCTGAGGCCCGAGCACAAAAATATAGCATTCATTCACTAGAGGCATCCCAATGCTCTCCCCGTTGTCACAGATAAAAGGCTTCATATTTTTATTTTTTTTTCCTCATTGTCAACATGCTTTGGGGAAAAGCCTTCCAGTTACTTTATTACAACCTACATGTTGCAGGTTTTTGATTTCCCTCTGGGGCCATGAGGAAGGAAAGGAAGGATTATTACACTGCTTAAAGTGTCAAACAAAGCAGCCTGGAGCCAGCTCCTGCATCACTCAAATCCCAAGCCAATGCATCAGTGTGCAGGTAAGGGTGTGGAATATAAATTTCCTCCAGCACCTCCACCCTGGGTGCTTCTGTTTGGACTCTGGCCATATTGCGTGTCTGGAAAAGAGCAAACTAAACTGAAGTATTGACACTTTGTACAAAGGTCTCTTGGCTTTAGTCCCCATCACAGCACAACAGCCTAAAAGGAGAAGGCAGCCTTCACTTTTATCCACAGAACAGTTTGTGTAATTGACTTTTAAACTCCTTTTTGTTGTCCAGGTTTCCATTTTAACTATTGTCATGGTTTAACCCCAGCAGGTAACTAAGCACCACACAGCTACTCGTTCACCCTTCCCTCCCAAGGACATGGGAAGGCGAATGGAAAAAAACAACTTATTGGTTGAGATAAAGACAGTTTTATAGGATACCAGAGGAAGATGATAATAATGACAACAACCACCACCACAATTATAACAATAAGACAAGTGATGCTCAAACGCAATTGCTCACCACATGCAGAAGGAAAATAAAACGATCTGATGCCCAGTCTGTTTCTGGCATCAAATCTGCCTGCCGGCTCGCTTCCCCAGTTCCATACGGAGCACAACGTTATACGGCAGGGAATATCCCTTTGGCCAGTCTGGGCCAGTTGTCCCGGCTGTGCTCTCCCAGCTCTTGTGCACCTGGCAGGGCGTGGGAACCTGAAAAGGCCTTGACTTAGTGTAGGGACTACAACTACCTAATAATAACTAAAATCATCAGTGTGTTATCAATATTGTTTTCATACTAAATCCAAAACCACAGCACTATACCAGCTACTAGAAAGAAAAATTAACTCCATCTCAGCTGAAGCCAGGACAACTACTTACTATCCACTGTTTATTGCTGAGCAATTGTTCTCTGAGGGCATATGGTAGGTAAGAACAGTTTAGTTTCCTCTGCGGCTCCATAATGGTATTGATAATTTACAGTCTGTGAAACACCTATGGGCAATACAAAGAACATCCAAGCAAAGCATTGCTTTCCTTGCTTTTCACCTACTTTCAATAAAATCCAATTGTAAGTAATGCTCGGGAAACATCATTGTGAAAAAATTACTTTTGGGAAAATAATTTGCAATGATACTACAGAGTATGACTTGGAGAGGAAAAAGTTGAAAGTATGAAGAGCCATTGTTACCAAGCTGCCTATCTGGGCATCTCCAGCATCACAGCTTCTCCATGAAGAGTTATTTGAGAGTTATTGGGAGAAAATAAGAATATTTGTAAAATACTTTGCTGTACAGCAAATGAAAAGCTTAAGAGGACTACTCATTTGCTGCACAGATGGAATGAGCAGGGAAGTAAATTACTTGTAATCAAAACCAGACTGAAGTGCCCCATAACAGAAGGCTGAAAAGAAGTAAGCTAAGTGCAGACAGGGAGATCCTACGCTAAAAGACTGGTGTATGGATTTCTGCAGATCCATACCCTATCTTTTTATCTTGGTTTGGGGGATTTCAAAAGCATTCATTTTATTTGAAAAGCAATTTGAAAGGGCTATATTTGCCAGTATGGTTTGCTAGAAACCTATGTCTACGTGTGGTGACAAATTTTTTGTCTAAAACCAGTCATTGAATTCAGAGCTGCTAGCCACACAGCACAGACTTAACAATCTTTGCTTGCCAGTGATCTACCTTTTGTGCTTAGAAGACTGATTAAATTGAAGTGGTCAGACTGCAAGACTAATAGCACTCAAACACACAGCCCTATTTCTAGGCTCTGTCGAGGGCAGCAGTATTTGTTCCTCACTTTTCTTCATTTTCAGTTTACAGAAAAGTTTCTTTAAGTTCTAGGTTAATAAATCAAATAAAAGGACTTTTTTAATTGCCATTGACAGCTGTTCGATTTCACTGTAGCATCTTCTGCAATGTTGAAAAATAGAACAGCAAAAGGTATATGCCATATCTTTATTTTCTCTACATCCACTGATACAAAAGTGACAAATTATCATCAACTGCTATTAACATTAGTCTCTTTTTTTGTAAGAATATTAGTAATAAAATGACCTGTTCTAAGTTCCCTTTTTTAGAATCCTTCAAAGTTGTGGTATAAAATACTTTCTTCTACTCAAATTCTAAGTGATATTTTATTCTCAGTTGTATGCAGGCATTAAGATTATGCAGTAATTTATGCAAATAAATATATTAAAATACAGCAAAATGTTTTTTGCAGTTGTTAAAACAACACCTTTCTGTCCTCACCAAACCTTCTCTTTTTCCACGTCCAGCCTAGCACATGCTAAGCACAGCAAACCTGCAAATCTGATATCTCTTGATTGTAACAGCACGCCAGAAGTCCAAGGGTAATCTTTATAAATAATGAGTGAAAAAATGTAAAAGGTAGACATTCTCTTTTACTTGAAAGCGCCTAAACATCTCAACTGCCCTCGACTCTTTTTAGATCTCAATGTTATGAACCTGAAGTTAAATATTAATTTATGATTAATGAATAAATTATGAATATGGTTATATAATTCTGCAGAATACCTCCATTGATTTGCTGAAGGTATGTTCATCTGCACAGTTGAATATTTAAGAATCGAAGAGTGTAAGAGCAGCTGGGTTTGGGTCAGGCCAGAGGTCCATTCAGCCTGGTAACCTGTCTTCAATATGGCCATTAGCCACTGGGAAATGACTAGTTAGGAACTAGCTCTAGCTGGAGTTATTAGTAGCTGGAGTTACTCCTCTCAAGTAGGAGAGGCAGGCACATGAACAACTCGTACAACTCCACTTAGTATATCCCGATGAGGTAATTCTTTCCTCAAAGTTCAGGACACAGACAACTTTGCAATCTGGCTATAGCTTGTCATTCAGAAGGTTTCAGTGTTTGTGCAAAGGCTTAAGTGGCAAGTTCTTTCAACTCTTGGCAATTTGTTCCAGCAAAAAAGCGTTGTTCTTATTTCTCCTTTTTTTCCACTAATCATACCTAAGGACTCCTTTATATGTTAGTACAACATGAAGGAAAGCTATCCAAGTTTCAGCTGCTCAACGTCTTCTCTGTCTTTTAAAATTGTGTGTGAGAATTAAAAACATAAATAAAAAATATGAGAAAGTAAGAACTTGTGATTCTCACACAAAAAACCCCATATTCAAGAGGATGACAATGTTAACATGAACTTGAAAGAATTCAGCTCTGCCATCAATAAAATTTGCAACCACCTCTGCAGTAAAAGGGAGGAAACTACAGATCTATCATGTAGATATTTCTTGATGATTGTGCTGATTCTTAGATTCAGTCTTGACTGAGTTCCAATTAAGATGAGGGGAACTTACCTCTCTCTATATAATATCTCAATGTCTTAGTTTTATTTCAAATGAAATAATGTTATCGATAAGGTGATTTCATTGAAGATGGTGGTTTGCCAGAGATGAGTTTAGCTAAAATTTTTTAGTAACCATATTATAACTCAGTTCTGACATTCTGCAGTTTATCTTATCTTGTTAAAAACTAGCCACTAGGTAAAATAGTGAGTCATTATTTTACTTTCTTTGAAGTGAGAACTGAGAACAAAAGATGGTAAATTGCTGGTCACCATGGATACCTGCTCCTTTCATCATACAAGTATTTTTATGAG
Organism: Aramus guarauna; assembly: GCA_013400195.1. Lineage (NCBI taxonomy): Eukaryota > Metazoa > Chordata > Aves > Gruiformes > Aramidae > Aramus > Aramus guarauna. Next base: position 269,868 of record VXBL01003932.1, read on the forward strand.
ACTTACTTTGAGGCAGAACTGTAAATTATCTGGAAAGATACTGTTCTTTTTTGGGGAAAAAAATCAAAATCCTTACCTCTCCTTTAGCATCAAAAAACAAGAATAAATTATTTTTCACAATGTGGTCAATGGCAAAACTCTCAGGTGTATGGGGTGGGTGTGTAGAATTTCAAATTTTTTCAATCATTTAGCAATTGTCTTTTAGATTAAAAATTCCTGCTTACCAAAATTACCATTAGTCTTAGTTTGCAGGTGGTACTAAAAATACACATCATTGCAGTGAGATTTGCAAAATCTCAGCATAAACCAGGTTGCTTCCTAATATAAAACTATAACATTAGCAGGGAATCTGGTGACATCCCAGTGATATCTGCTGTGCTCCAGGGGACACTGCAGCTCTATGTTTCAAGCTGCTGGACCTACATGTAAGTGGACAGTTTCTGTCCTGTGCTGCTCACCGATGACAGATGGAAGGAAGCATTATTTCTGTTTGTCACAAGCAAGGCTCTAGAATGGAAGGGTATAGCTCCTCTAGAGTACTTTGAAACGGCTGCACTTGGCCATGCAAAGCAAATCTCAAAGGTAGTTTGGCATTGTCCAAGACTGTCTCACAATTCACGAGCAAGTGTGCCCACAGATCTTGAAAAATAAAGTGAACTACACCAAGTTAGCCAGGGGCAAAAGGCAGAAACGGTACAGTGATACAGGCAGGAATGGTACCGAGCAGCCAGAGTGTTTCTCCCCAGGCTGAGGCTTTCCAGCTGCTGAACCTCTCCAAAGGAAATGGCCTGGCAAAAGAGAGGTATTCAACCTCTCAATGCAGTGAGAGGTCTTCATACTTCCACATGAATAATGAATGTTGTACATGGTGGCTAGATGTCCCATTTGGATGCCAAAGAAGCTGGCTTGACACCTGCTGCAGATCAACCCCACTGCACTACATGAATCCAGGGTCATGTTTACCACAGCACCCACTTAGGGGAGCAGGTCTCAAAGGCGAGAGAGGCAGGAGGACATCTCACACAGGGGCAGCAGATCTGCGGGGCCAGGCTGGACACCACTGAGAAGAGTCTGGCATCATCTTCCCCAGTGGAGCTCTCCTCTACTTACACTGCAGTTTACAGAAGTAATTTGAAGTCACACAACCCAGCACATTATTCATCTTTGACTAAAAATCTTTTTTGGTAAAATGTATATTCAGTCTGGTTCACACTTTGGTACAGTTTAGGCAGATAGCTTTCCCTCCTCAAGCTGATCTGCTTTTGTGAATCCACATCAATAGAGAAATGCAAACTTTTCTAGTTTCTCAGGTAACTATGTTTTATTGGGGCAAGTCTATCAATTCAGCACTCACGGACTTGGTTCCCTGAGCCAGATCTTCAGCTTTTTCAGGTCAATTAGTTTTATAGCTTTAATATAAGCCATAAACTACACGTCCAGTGAGAAATCAAGTCTGAAACATTCATGTCGACAGGACCTTAGATTGCATACAATTAATGTTTCTCTTTTACTGACATCTGAACAACTTGACATTTGAGATCTTTGCACTGATGCAAACAGTTTTTGCTTTCTGTTGATCCCAGCTATAATTTCTTTTTGTGAACTTCAGTGCAAGGAGGATCTCAATCTAAGGATCTAGAGTATCAGAATGAAATTCCCTGAGTTGAAGCAGATATATCTCAGAAAGAATTGGATCTTGAGCAAATATTTTAATATTACATTTTGACTGCTTTCAGTCCATTCATTCTCAAAGTGTTCCCACCGCAAAGGTTATTCTGTACTTGCCAAAAGCAAACCCTGACATAGTGAATCCATTTTTCAATCTCTGTACTCATTGCTAGCTCTGTCCAAATATTATACTAACAGATCTAAGCGTTGCTCCTTTTGGGAAAAGTCAATCTAAATGTTCTAGAAGCAGAAACACTTCACCTGAAGACAGAATTATTTGGAAACATGTAAATAGAAGAGAGTTCTAGAGTTTCCTAAACTATAAGATTTTATGTTAAAAAAGATGGTTTTATGGAAAATAGTTGGAAATGAGACATGACAAGTTTCCCAGCAGGGAAAAAAGTTCCAGAAGCAAAAAAACCCCCACGCCAACGCTGTCCCAACCAACAGTGAGTGGTTATACACATTTGCTTCCTGCTAAAGAATAATGTGGGGTTTAGCAGCTGACAGTTTCCCTGGTAATATTTTCAGTACAAGGGGATTATTTATTTCTAGTATAAATTATCCAACTGAAAAAGAAGTAAAACCTGTTAGCGATGATTGAACAGTATTGTGTTTGGGCATGAGTAATGCCATGAATACTTTCTTATTTAACTCACAAAAGGGCAAAAATCAGATGTGTGAAAGATAAGGGGGGTACAACACACTGCAAAGTGAATTTTTAAAAGGTAGCTCTCATGCTGCCTTGTGCCAAGGACAAGTTTTACAATGCGCTTCTACACAAATTTGCTTACCTAATTGCAGGACTCTTGCTGTTTCCAACCCTGGAAATACTAATGCCAGCATGTGTGCTATGGATAGCTGCTTCATACAAACAGATTTCCACAGTCTGCCTTATCAGTTTTACCAGCTGTATATAGCCTTTTATATCACAGTGCATACACAGGCAGGCAAACTTCATCTCCATCACATTTGGTATAGAAAAGAGACTGCACTTGGGCAGCATCTGTGCATGGTGAATGAGACATAAATCTGAGTAAGCCTCTCTGATATTCTATATCTAAGGCTAGCCCTCCTCAGAACTCACTGAAACCCTTAAAGTCTCCATTATTATTTATTTTCCTCTGCAGAAAACATACATCAAGTAAAGTAAACAAAAGTACTAATTAATAAATAAGAATGGAGGACATTAAAAAACCCCACAGAAAATCAAATTGCAGAATTTTAAAAAGTGCTTGACAATATAGTAAACAAATGCCACTATCAATCACTTGATGTAAGAGACATTGCATCTGATTGTTCTCCTGCTAGATTAATAGTGTACTGGGACACAACTGTAGAAACACTCCATCAGTCCACATGCAAGGTGATAAGGATGGACAATGACAGAGTGCACACGGTCTGGGGCAAATGGATGAAAGAGAGCCAGGGAAAGAATGGATTCCATTCATTTTCTTTTGTCTCAATCTGAATACAATACACTGAGATTCAATGGGCATATAACGCTGGATGAAGCTCACTAGAGATTTTTACAGGTGCATGGAATTCCTGTCCCAACAATAGAGATCTTGAGCTTTTTTTTTTTTTTTTTTTAAGGGTTTGTTTTGTGTTGAATGGTGCAAAAGGAACATTTTGAAAGAGTTTTGATTTGTTGCGGTTTCAAATTATGAAGCAAATTCCTAAACAAGGCATTTTTAGAATAGTTTTTCCTTTGAAGATGTTTTTTGCTTTATTTTAAAAAATGAAAATCAAGTCACTCATAACTAATCAGAAACAACTAATTAGTCAATAGAATAGCTAGCTTCAGAAGAGGTGTAGATTTACTGATGAAGCTAAGGCGGTCTGATGTCCTCCTTCACAACTGTGTTGGCAGGAGCCAGCATGCTGCACTGAGTGCTGGCTTCCTGATGCAGAAACAGCTGCACAATTCTTCAGGACTGCCACACTCCTTGACATCTCATGAGTCTTCTAGTCCAAATTAGATGTGCTCACCAGCTAGTGTCCATCTTTAAGATAGCAATCTTAGGGTTGTTATTATTATTATTAAACTTAGGCACTGGTACTGTCCAAGACAAATTTTTACAAATTGAGAGACTACCACCACTCCAGAATATTCTTATTTTACTTGGTTATTAAGCAGAATGATGTCCATCTCTAAATTACTGCTGAGAGATCTACACCTTACCCAGATATTTGATTCCTAGGTTTAGGCTGAAGTAAGGTCCCCTTACTACAAATTTTCCTTTCTATGACAGCACAGATAGACACTATGTTTGGAGAAACAAAACTGTTCTGTGAGGGGATTAGCTCAATCTTGCTCTAGTTTGCTGTCCTCTTCTTCAAAGCATTACAGGAGCTTGCCGTATGCAGTGTTTGGTACACTTTGATTTTTCAGGCTACTTATGGATCAGAATATAAAAATCTTTATGCAGCATCATCTCACTTCAATGCTTCTATGTTTCACTTTCATTTATTTCAACTGTCTCCCTGGCATCAAATGCTCTAATGTTTTTGGCAGAGATTGCTGCACAAAAAGGCATCTCAAAACTTCATGATGACAGTTTCTTTCAAGTTTATATTCTGTTTCTCTTGTGCCGTTTAGTAGTTCCTGCAGAGCATGCAAGGGCATTCCAGACATGATAGTTTACTATCATTTTCTGTGTTTTCATAATTTCTTTAAGTGTATAAACAGCATTAGAGAGCTGCCATTTCACAGAGCACACGAGGGCCTGGCTATCCCACATCACACAGGTTAAGGCTGCAAACTGAAGCAGCGTCTGGTAAGTTCTACAGGTGATTAAACTGCTGATCCGCACACTGATGGTCAGTTTGACATCCCTCTTCAATAAAACTATGAATCGAACTCTTCTGAGTTCAGAGAAAAACACCAAGATGGCAAAGTCTGGAGAATGCAACTGCACAAGGCTGAAGAAACAGTTAAGTCTAGCCAAAAAAGACTGATAAGCTACCAGCCTCCTAATATGTAAAACGTTACTGTAAAGAGAGCGGCAAAAAACCTGGTCCAAAATATTCCAGCATGTATGCCACAGTATCTCTAACAAATCTAATGAACTAAGTGATTAATAGCCCTACATGGCAAGTTTTATCAGTTTGATGAATAGTGTCTCTCTATCACCAACACCAGATAATACAACCTGGTGCACCCCTAGCAGGGAACACAGGTGAGTTTTGCTCCTTTGTCTCCAGCCCCCAAGAGGTCTTGAAATCCATAGTGAAAAATTTTATCTCCAGAGTCATTTTCCCCCCATTCATCTTTTCTTGTTATATGTCGTATTTGCCTCTGTGGTAGTAATCAAATTTTACAATAATTATTCTGGGATGCCTGAACCCACAGTCAGGCTAAGTGAGGTCTAATTTTACACATGGGCGTATATGTTAGATGAAACTCCTCCAGATTTTCCAACAAATCACCCTTTAATTGAAAGGTTCCCATGTTACATTAGTTAACAGTGCCCTTGGGTATATTCTAAGATCATATTCATAAAATTAAAATTCCATTCTTCTATATTGAATAACTCACAGTAGAAAACACAACTGTATATATCTTTTCATTTCCAAATATATAATTACGTATCTAGTATGAAAAACATCTTCAGCACCCTTGAACATTTGAACACAAACTGATAAACACGGTAAAATTACTTAAGTCAGATGCACTTGCAAATCACATCAGGAGTAGGCTGAAAAGCTTTTTCAGGGATGACTGTTGATTGTGTAAATTCTGCTTATCAAGCACTGCTTTAAGATCCCAGAAAACTTATTAGAAAGAAAAGTTTTTAATAAATGAGAAAGCTCTCCCTAACTTTCAATTTATTTTTTTTAATGTAATGTGTACCATTGTGTTTCACTATCTCATACACTTACCAAGAAAAATCCACCCTAAAATTCCCAGAGGCAAGACAAAAAGAAGAGTTGGCCTGAAGCCTACACTTGGTCTGCAAGAGATACCATTCTACATTAAAAAAAAAAAAAAAAGAGTGTAGAACAGCAATACAACCAGCTAGCTTTCCTCTGAAGAAAACACTAGAAGACCCAGGCTTCCAGCTGCCTTTATTAAAAAAAAAAAAAAAAAAAAAAAAAAACCAAGGGCCTTGCT
>VXBL01003932.1:275664-336013 GCA_013400195.1 Aramus guarauna
AAAAAAAAGCCAAGGGCCTTGCTTTCCATCCAAGGCACAAAATGCATAAAAGAAAATGAGCAGGTCAGTACTGAATGCTGAGCCAAAAAGCTATATAACATAAAACTTGAGAAAGGGAAGAACAGATCTAGGTTAAGCTTGTTAAAGAGCTTCTTTGAATTACTGCAGTTCATTAGGACTAAGCTTCTAAAGGCATACTATTACTCATTTTCTGTGGAGACATACTGTCCAGTGCTCATTAATATTTTTTCAGCTGTTAATGGCTTTGCTTCTCATGTATATGCTAATTTATTATCAAAAAGTCCTCTAGAAGAGTCTATGTTGGCCTTAAAGTCACTACCAGCCTATGTTGGAGACTCTGCCTTAGTTGATAGATGAAAAAATCTTGTATTTGCGCAGATGCTGATGCTCAGGGAGAATAACATTACCTGCTCATCTATGTCTCACTGAAGCCACAGACATTAGACAGTTTTTTGCATGAAACTAAATTAAAGCACAATTTTTTTCTCCCTACCTTCACACACTCCCAAAGGAGCTATAATTTACAGATGCAGTGGATGCACTCAGACAACAAAATGATTATTAGCTGGGATTCTCATCCTGCAGCTGGCAAATTTGAAAATATGAAATGTGTAGTAGCTGATAATGCTTATGGAAGTCTTTTCATAGTGAATCTGGCAAAAAGTAAAAAGTATAATGGATTTTTTTCGTCTGCTTCTGTGTGATACATTTGATGCCCCAGTGGACATGTTAAGTAGCAATTCTTTTTGAAAACTCCTTGAGAACTGCCATCCTGAATATAAAAAAAAGACATGATCTTGGAACGAAGAAAACTCTAGGTGTTTACCACCTTAGCTTAATTTTCCCCTTCTATGAGCTAATTTATTTTAAAAGTAACTCCCCAGCTTCAGCCAAAGTGAACACATTCTCCATTTTTGCTCCAGGCCTCAACCCAAGTCCGTCATTGCCTTTTTTCACTTCCTCAAGTTCACGAGATATCTCCCTGGGATCCAGTGACAGGACACGGGGGTTCAAAGCTGAACAAGGGGACGTTCAGACTGGACATTATGGAGCANCATCCATAGCTCTGTCAGACAGGCACTTGATAATCAGCACCTGTGCAAAGCCACAAGTAATGTGAGCAATAATAAATTGCATAAGACCACATTCTGCTGTATCAGAGCACTGATACTCACTGTGTAGGACACCATCCAAGCCAACATACAAATGCTTTTATGCAGTGTATTGTTTCCACTTCTCAAAAGCTACACAATGAAGAAGGGTTTCTCTATGAAACTTCAATTCAGATTCCATTAGAACAGAAAGCTGAGCACATCTGGGAAGCTCCAGATCATTGGAGACATTGCTGAAAAGTGGCAGAAATGAAGTAATGATTTCTTAAATATTTATAATGGTATGCTATATCTGTTCACCAAGGGTGAGACAGATCTCAGAGGCCTGTGCAGTCTCCAGGGTTCTCTTATGCTCCTGGTGAAGTTTCAAAGAGCATAAGTATATTTTACTGGTTAGAATTAGCAGCCAGAGAAAATGAGGAGTTTATTATGGCAATGTTGTGGGAGAGGCTTGGATTCTCCTTTGGATTGCTTGGAGCAAAGTTTTGGAATGTACGTAAGAACTTGAGACTTAAACGCAGAACATGTTAACACATGAGAAAAAAGCACTAAAATGAAAACCAGGAAAGGAAGATAAGCAGATGCCCAAGACTGACAGAGTGAAGGGAACTTTTCCAACTAGCCTCAGCTTCAAAGGCACACTCAGCCGATTGTTCCCATGGACTTTGATCCAAGTTTCATGCAGAAAGTTAAGAAGGTGAGACCAAGACAGCCATGCACCTGTTGGAAAGCAGGACCTGGAACGAATGCTGCTGCATGCCCAACCATGCTCCTCCTTGCCCTACATCCCCACCTCCCACTCTGAGCCTCTCTGGCAGTTCTCCTGCCTTCTGATCAACAATTTGCTTCACTTGCAACAACAACAAAAAAGTGCAAACAGGTGCCTTTGGCATAAGAAAGCTTCTGGACCACCACAATCCCAACTGCTTCCCACACTGTGACCAACCTGTTTTTTCTCAATCTGCCCTCTCATCAGCTACATGCTATACCATTTTCAAGCTGCTCACCCAAGCAGCCTCATCAGGTAACCTCAACAAAACTTTTGCTATTGCAGTTGTCTAAACAATGCACCACTAACGACCTCTAGAGTAGTATAATTACTATGCTGTTCATTATAGAAAAGGAAAAGTTAATGCTACCTATTTTGCAATGTTAAAATGTGGCATGGAAATATTCCAGGCATACAGGAATCCCACTACCTGTAGCTGAAATAAATGGCACATCAGTATTTGCAAGGAAATTCAATAGTTCTGCAGGCAAAGAGCCAGGATTGTCAGTGTTAGATTTCTCACTTGGGTTCATCACTGACAGACATTGACTCCAGACACTATGGTTCCATGCACATGCACACATGTAAGCTAAACAGTGCCCAGGAAAACAGCCATCTCACCAAAATTAATTATCCTTTTTGGAAGGCAAAATAGTTCCACCAGTAATGTTTCTTTTTTTCTCACTCAGAAGTTTCCCTGACATGATGTCTCATTGTCAAGTTTCCCTGATGTGATGTCCACTTGGGCAGGCCACTTTTCCCAAGCAATTCCCTGGCACTGCTCAGGAGAACCCTCACTTTCACTAGGGCCATTTAATGCTCAGGGACAGAGGAAGGGACTGCAGTGTTAAAAAGCCCCAAGTTGCAGTTCTGGCTGGAAGACGGTGTATCTGGTGCAGGAACCAAGACCCATAAGGTTTTTTCTGGAAACTCCTCCTAAAGCTCCATCATAAAATCCTCACAGACTGAGGATCAGAAAGGGCAGCAGCCTGACAAGCAGGAAAAATGTGGGAAGCTGCCAGTGTTCCCTGAGCTTGAGAGCACGGCTGCCCATTTGCCTCTTCCTACCTCAGCTGAGATGGCCACATCTGGTACTGCATCAGCACCTCTCCCACCAGCAGCAGTTTCCTCCACAGCATCACCGGTGCAACTGCCGGCTCCTTACGGGGAGCAAAACCTTTTGTATGGGCCATAGTTCTACCTTAAGGTCAGGGTAAAGTACACTTAAGGTACATACCCTTGGGTGAAACCAACAAAACACAATATGGTTTCAAGCATTTCTTTCTCGATGGGATCTGAGGCTTGGTCCTTTCCTTCTGTGGAGTGAGAGCTGCAGAAAAGAAACAGTCCACTGAAAAGCAACTGTTTAGAGCAACCAGCCGATGGTTTTAGGTGAAAGGTGGGTTACCCTGAAGATATCAAGGAGTAGAAAAACAAAACAAAAACCTTAAAAAAAGAAAAAAAGTCACCGCATACCTGAGTGTTCACAATGAGGCAGGAAAGGCTGGATGCTTGGTTCTGCTGTAAGTCAGAATAGTTAATTACACACCCACTTTTCCAAACCTTGGCTACAAGCCTGACTTTTGCCTCTTCATACTGCCTGGCAGCATTACAGGTGCTGAGAACAGATTTAAATCAATTCTTTGCTTGTTAGCAGTGAGCTATTCATTCCAGGAGAATTTCTGGCTGCCTGCTGCTATCCAGATTGAGTTGAAGATGTTATGACTTTCTCAGGTTTTTTTCCCAAAAAGAAAAAAACCTCTTTTTGGAAGCTCCATCTGTGTTAGTGCCACCATGATTAGAGCTGACAGTGTCGTTCCTCATTCTATCATAAGCGCTATCAGCAAAAAAGGCAATATATAGGTTGTCAGATTCCTGTTTCTGTGTCACCCAGGTTGACTGTTTTTTTCCTGGGGGACTGAGGCAGGGCCTCTTGAACAAACTTCTATGAGATAGCCCTAATGATCCAAATCTACTCTACTGGCTTTCTAATATTTTTTTTTAGTTTTCACAATTAATTGCAAGTCTCTCCCCTCTATCTTGAGAATTGTTTAGTTCCTTTTAAACATTAAAACAAACAATACAAGAAGAAACACAAGGAAAAATGAAAGGACAAGGTTATGTCACAGGACTCAGATAGAAGTATTCCTAGGCTGGGGTAATCCAGCTGGAAATTCAGGCTTATTAGCCTATCAGCAAGCATATTGGTCTGTGTTTACATATGGTGGGAACAATGACATGTTGGAATAATGTATACTATGTAAACTACATTTTACCTAAAGACAGCACGCAAGGCTGCATTGGTCTAGCCTCCAGCAGCTGAGAATTTAAGTGTTCTTGAACATAAAGTAAACCAAAGAGGAATAGTCAACTTCTAGCTTTGGCATAGACCTAGAACTGGTCAAAAAGGTGATAACTAACCTGCACCTAGCTATAGAGTGGCCTGAGGCCACAAATGTATCAGTCAATTACTATAGCAATCAAACTTACAGCTGCCTGGCTGGAGCCACAGACAGACTACCGAAGCAGTTTGAGTCAGGAAGCAATGAAAAGTTTTCAGTCAAGGGTGTTCATCATGAAATAGGTAATAGTAACCCAAAACTTCAGAAACAGTCTTGGAAACATAGCTCATAAACAGCATATGCAGCAGCAAAGCATGAAACACCAAGTATTGCGCTTGCTATTTGTGTTGCACGAAGCTCAAAGTTAACATGAAGCGTTTAGAAGAAAGGATTTTAGCTTGCTGTGTAAAGTGCCACTAAGGGTATGTATTCCAGCTCACAAAGAGAAATCTTTCAGTAACCAGCATCTAGGCAGTAAGCTAGGGAGGAAATATATCTACATAGGGAGGATCTATATCTACAAATAAGTCCCCCTTTAGATGTATAAAAGCAGCATGATTTCCTTCCTTGTTTATGTTGCCATTTTAAGTTTGTGGAAGTTAAAGCTGCTCCTTTTTCATTTGTTTCACTCTTTAAAAGACTTTTTAGTAGATGTCCCTTACAAGGTCTATCTTCTCCCTTTCCTACCCCACAAAAATCAGGCTGTTCATGGTAATTTATCTTCATAGTCCTCTTTGCTCCTAGCCTTTTCCATTCCTGTCTGTTCATACATTGCTTTTTTTACAGAATAAATCCCTGAACTGTTTTCAAGCATCTCTGAGGCTGGGTTTCTTGATAAAGGGAAAGGGCAGGAGGAAGAGGTTTTCCTCTTCTGTCCATACATAGCCAATATCTTGCCTTACAAGTAAACAAGCATGTTCTTCATGTTTCGTGATGATTTGAACAGCATGCACTTGCTGACAATGTTCTTCATTCTAGGGATGCTTTTAGTAGCCTGAACACAGTGATAAACTCATCATGGCTAATAGGAGATGAAGGCTAAGCAGCAGCCCCAAGGCTAGAGCTGGCCAGACCCCAGCACAGATGACTGGCTTTGCTTCTGGAAAGGGAACAAAACAATTCACTTCAACTGCCAGATGTTGGTGGTTCACAGTCTAAAAAAAGCTTGGAAGTATTTTATTTGAACACTTCACAGAAAGGGAAGCAATGGGAAAGCAGTGGGGTGGAAAAGGCATGAAAGGCTCAGCAGGAAAACCTGACTCTCCCAGGCTGATAGCTTGGACCTAACAAATACTGTAGAAAAAAACCCACTCCATGTGGCTTCATCACTATATCCAGTAAATGGTATTTGCTATTCTGCCCAGCAGAAGATGAATAAGCTTTTCTTCATCTTCAGCCCCAGTCACATTGACTTTTTCTGTTTAAAACACCTTGGTGACTATATATAAAAGATATTAATAATTTGCACTATTTACTAAAGAAATATCTCCAAGAATAAAATTATTTTCCTGCAAAAGTACTTATTCAGATATGAAGTATTAGTGTCTCCCTACTCCTACTCTGTGTTTAGTGCAATGGATCAATGGCTAAGCACAAAGGCTCACCAGTAGTTGTCCTTAGGGAGTAGTTGCACACCACAGTTGCCGAAGTTAGCTGTTTTGCCTTTAAAGATGATGTAGCTTGGCAGTTGGAGCCTGTGAAGCCACACTGTAAACTCACTTGAAAACCAGAAAATAGTCAACAGCTACAGCTGTGGAACTGGACAAGGGCAAAAGAGAGATTCTGCAGACCTCCTCAGCAGGCTTCCCTCCTAAAGGCAACATCATCGCACTGTGAACCTTGAGATTATACTTTACCTCTTTGAGTTATATGAGCTCCTATGCAATCTTTGCCATATAAAAAGGAACACATTATTGAGAGGGCTTATGGATAGTTTCTGGGTAGTTTTGATGAAGGGCAGATGACTTTCCTTACAGCTGTCTGTGTACTTGTCCCACAGGGAACGGAGACTTAAATGTCCTGTTTGGAACAGGGAACGGTCAACCCCAGAGACAGGGTGTAAGCTAGTACCTACTGGGCTGCTGGTGGTGTCATCAAGAATAATGTATGTATGGTGTATGGACAAATTAGGAGATGATAGAAAGCAACAATTAACAAACAACAAGCCTTAGCTGGCTCCTGCAAGACCTTTAAACTCCTGGTGAATGAATGTAAAGGCTAGAAAAACTGAGATACAGAGTAAGAAGGAGGTTTTGTCCATGCAGGAGATACCTGACTGTGACCATTTACATACAAATGTATTTTGGGGTAATTTGTTTAGAACAACAAAGGATAACCAGGCATCCCCAAAAATCACATCCTACTTCTCTAGGAAATAGGGATTTCTTTGAAATGGGTTTCCTGTACTACTAATAAATGGAGCCTCTGTCAGAGTGTATGTTTGCTGTTTTGAAAGCACACACACCCCAAAAATCATTTAGGTTGCAAAGTACTTTCAACAGCTTATGTTGAGTTCTTATGTTTCGGAACTGGGGATTTGCAACAGCTGTCTACTATGAGCTCTGAAATGTTTTTAAATTTTAAGTTCAGGATATCTCCATTTGATCCTCCTAGAGAAAGAATGTGGAGATTTCCTATTACCTTTTTATCCTAGACACAAAGGGGGAGGTGTGTACCCCTTTGTATCCTTAAGCATTCAGCAGATCATGATCTGCAACTGCATGTCAACTCCACATACCCTTTGCCTTGTCTATTCCAAGTACTTTTTTAAAATTTTCTTTCAAATAAAAAAATAAAGTGCCTGAGGAAGTACCTCAGACTGAGATGTAGTTATTTTAATTTTAAATTCTCCAGATATCACAGTACTCAGCCATGCAACTTTTAGTAGTAGGCAAGTCTATATTTCTTAGGTCTTGACTCCAGTCCTAAAATGGCACAAGCTGGGACTACATTACATCATCAATGCTGTAATGTCCTGAGGCAGTGCATGGACAATCTCACTTTTTATTATGAATCCTACAGAGATTATAAGAGCTGTAACAGATAAAATGTTTTCAGCTGCAAGGGAATTAACTCAGAGTCCTCCAGAACTTGATGCACCCCTCTCCCCTGTATAGGCAGACAGTCCTCTAGCCTATGCATAATATTTTCATTTTGTCTCCATCCATTGCATTTTGTCTCCCTCTTTCCTTCCTCCAAGCATCCAGTTTCTAAATCACTGTTTACAATGTTGAGGAAAAACTGTATAGAGCAAAACAAACTGTTCATGAAGACACACGATGTATTTTCAAGAATATTTGTCCTTCTCTTCGTACACCTGAGCTCTGTAGAGTAGCCATTACTGAAGATCTCATGTCATTTAATTTTTCAGGCCAGGAATATCAAGTTTGATCTGCTTTTGTCAAGGTTAATCCTTCTGTAAGTAGCATATGACTTCATGCAATTAAAGTGCCAATTGTTTTCAAGAAACACCCTGTAAAATCATATTTAAGTGTATTTCAAAGTCAAATCCACATACAAACTACACTCTGAAGTCTGCGTGTGGACAGCTGAAAACCAAAATGTTTCCTGAAGCGCATATTATTGCACTTCTCTGGCAGAACAGAGAACAGCTTAAACAACTGCTGATACTGCACGGTCTTCTGGTGAAAAAAGCAGTTTACATTGAAAAGAGCTGTGTGTGTGTGGCAACAAGTCAACTATAATTAACTCCCCTTTCCTTCCTCCATCTACTCCCTCTACTTCTCTTTTTCCTGGAGGCCTCAGCTTGAAAAAACCTCCATGAACAAACACAGAAGGACACCTACTTCACTGTGAGGGAAGCAGTGAGATACAACAAGACTGTAAATGCAGTTTTTGGAACATTTGCAGAAAATTCAGGACTGGAGAAAGGAGGGTGGCACAAAGAGGTGAGCTTCTGATAATACACAACTCCAAGAAAAAGAAATTGGAAAAAAAAAAATCAAAAAGTGCATTAATTGCAAAATACGTCCATATTTACCTATTAGTAACATATTATTTTCCTTCATTACCGGATTGCATTTGAGCCAGAAGAGAGGAGGATTGTTTTTCTACAGACATATTTTACTAGAGTTACAAACTGAGATCTCAAAATTGTGTAAACTGGTAAAACTTCATTGGATATTGATCCTTCTGCAGCAGCTGAGGCTCTGAAACTAGAAATTGCCCTTCCACAGCTATGTCCCTCATTTCACTTATGATAAATACTATTAAAAAGAAGCCTCCGAACCCCCTGCGGGGGGCTGAGCACAGAAGGCTGTACTCACACTCACATGTAGTACCTGGTGCAACTTTCTGCCTGCACCCAACTACAACAGAAACTCACAGTCTCCACTGTGCCTCCTTCATTTCAAAGAGTAGGGATGATGCCTGGCAGCAAGATGGTTCATGGCAGCCTGAACAGCCCTTTGAATTGTCATTTAGAGTAAACCTCACCATTTACTCTCTTTGCCTCAGTGTTTCCAGTGTCCCCTTTACTAAACATGGTGTTGTGTACTCAGAGATACACCACGCAGAAAACAGGCATTAAAAGCAGCAAGTATGGAAATGCAAGCTTTGCACAGGGCGTAAACCTAATGTCAGAATTGTTTCCAAAATTCATGGACAAACTCATTAATAGCAGTCAAATCAGTTCTTCTCTCCATAACAGTAGATGCAAAACCCCAAAACATAAAATCCCAACAAAACCTGAAATTAGGCAACATTATAATTATTCATTTATCCATTGCCTAAATAAGACCCCAACAGATAAGTATCTGGTTCTCTTGGTAGCTAAGTAGGAGAGCAGACACTGTGGGGTTTGCACCAAAAATATCACCAGGAAAGGAGGCACTGAGTTTCATAATAAAGCTCTCTGAAATGCAGCCACATGCTTTCTAAAGTGAGGTGTATAAATTGCTCTGTCTCAGAGTCTCTGATGCATAATCCCAGAAGCAGCCGATCATATCATCTTGCTTCCAGCAAGGTAAAGCTGCAACAGTTTACAAGGCTGGCAGGGTAGATTTATTCATTTTTGTACACTTTTCTTGTACAGACTGATATTGTTGTCAGTATTGGTTTTATTTGCTTTTCCTTTGCATGGCAAGACAGACACGATACAGGAAGGTGTTTTATAAAGCCTGTCCGTTTAAGCTTGCAAAACAAGAAACAAGGCAATTTTACATGTATAATTTAAGTTCTGTGTGGAGAAAAAGAAGTGGAGAAAGAGGAAGAAAAAAAAAACCAAAACAGAAGGAATGCACGTCAAGTTAAAAACGAGAAGGGAAATTATCCAAGTTTCCTCAAATATTTGAAGGTCTTTCTAAAATAACATCCCTTCAAAAATATTCATTTCTCTTGTCTTGACCTGGCAAGGTACAGGCTTCAAAACTAGGCAGATGTAGAGCCCTGTTCTTCACCACACTCCCACTGAAACGAAGGGTTTCCATGCTTTCATAGCTGAAGGGCACTGGAAGCTGCTGTGTAGCAATGCCTGACCTCTACGGACTGTCAATGGAAAGAGGACATTAGGACATTTGGATCCACTCCACATGACAAAGTTTGATCCACTGATGCTCATGCTGTAATCTGGGCTTTAAAGCAAATCTGAAACAAATTAACAGGATTGAAATTTCAAAACTGCTTAAGATGTGCACCCTTAGCTGTGAAACCTGGAAGTCTCAACTTCAGGGAAAAAAAGATCACTCCTGATGGGTGACACTTGTCACTGTTTCCCTTCTGGCATAGCTGGAGGCAAACCCTTCAGCCCAGCATTTTAGCACCTTGGCTGCTGGGTGGGCAATAGACTCTGCAGAAGATAGTATGCCCATATTAACAGTGAGGAAAGTGATGCCAAGCAGCACCATGTAACATCTAGCAGCTAATTAGCGGCCACCAAGTTACCTTCTCTGCCCAGAATGTCTGAGAAAAACCTATTCTTATTTTATCCTGGCTAGAAAGTTTGATTCAAAACATTTTCCTGAGGAGACGAAGAAATATTTCTTTGAAGGGAAAAAGGGTCAAACTGATTAAAAGTTTTGATTTGTTGTCAAAAGAAGTTTTACATTGGTATTTTGAGTCCCAGCCATTACAAAATCTTTAATGAAGAGTCAGGTTTAGTTAAGAGATAAGCATCTTATTTTCAAGATTTACTCTGTTAGGCACATCACTGAGCATGAACAGCCACTCCCCTTCACTTTCTCCCATTTAAATCACAGTAAAGTTATTTAATTGGTTGCTTCTGTCACCAGGCAGATATGAAGCATGAAAGTATCCAAGTAAAAGCTGAATACAAGTGTTAAATGGCCAGTGACTAAATTGCATTTGTGAATAAACTTTGCCAAATTAAGAAATACTGCTTATAAGTATGCTAAAATACAAACTCAGCTTAATGGGTTTAATAGTTATGAGCAATGTGACAATAAACAGCTTTTTATAGCCTGTCTCAGTGGAAAGCTCCATTTGACACTGACCAAGTAGCAGCTTATTCACGAGCTTTTAACACCATCTCATCACCATGGTTACCATTTTAATCCTTTTTATTACTGTTTAGCACCCAGAAAGAGACTTTAAGGGAAAATCGTGAGACTCTTCACTCTCAACTTCCAAATCACAAAATACACGTGAGGGACCTTCACAGCAGTGTCACCGCAGGACTTTGGTACACAAACAGGAAGAGTTAAATACACGTGCTTATTAGGATACCCTGAGATCTCACAGCAAATAAGCATTTGTAGGGGGGGAAAGGCAGGTAACCAGATTTCCAGAAAACAGTAGTCAGAGCACTAGAAAGTTATAAAAGATTGCACTTACCTTCTCCCTTTCTCCATTGTAAGGGCTGGCCTACAGGACTGTGTTAGAGATGTGCATCTCCTAAGACAGAGAATAAGTTCACCTCTGGCAGGCTGTGGGCATGAGGCAGAAGAGGCAAGAGAGAAGCTGCTTTCCCTGCAGCCGCAGTGTGGTTGCCACTGCAGAGACCCACTGCCCAGCAGCTGCTCCAGGCAAAGCTCTCCCTGCACCTCCTACCGCCTTCCCCATAATTGTGGAAGGAAACACCTAGAGCAGCAGTGCTGGATTCATTCAAATCCTGATGGGCTAAGAGTCACAAGGTATGACTCCAAAAACAGATTATCTGCTCCTAAACCAATACACATTTTCATAAGTGCTTTTGGGGTCAACCATGTTAAAGCCTCAGGCCACCAACAGGACTACATGATAGCACATGCAATAGGCATATAGGTACAATTATTTGCCATGCCAGTTTAGAAGCCATAAGGACACGCAATTCACAAAGTGGCCCACATACTCCTCTGTTTAAAAAAAAAAAAAAAAAAAAACACAAAAAAAAACCCTCAACCACAAAAAAACCCCACAAACAAACAAAAACAACCAAGAAAACAACCCCCCACACACTTAAACCTTCCTGGTAGGCATGATCCCAGGCACAGACTGAGAGAGAAGACAAGCTGATTACCCACTTCTAGCTTCTACAAAGGTCAGACAAAACACTTCTGTTTATTTTCACAAAGATCTTACACCTTTTGGATGGGCAGAGTGTTATAAAGGTTGTTCAGGAATTCCAGTGCCAGCTCAGGAAATGTTTCCTTCAGACAGTTGCCTTTTGAGAAAGTATTCCTAGTGTGTTTGCTATATAGAGAGGTCAAACAAACTCTGAGCATGACCTTAAATGCTTGTACACAAAGCGCTTCTCTCAAACAAAAAGGTGTCAGTAATGGCATCGACTGAATGAGCTTATTCTAGATGACCATGGCTCTCTATACGTCCAGCTACCCAAGATTAAGAGATTCCCCACCCTGAACTGGTAGAGAGCATTGGTAAAGCAGACAGCTGCCTGGGATGGAAAATTACAGGATGTGTTAAAATAGCACCATTAGGCTCCTGGCTGTTTTGTCTGCAGTGCTCTTGGGCACAGGGCAGGAAAGCAAGGGTGAATCTAGCCCGCTTGTAAGCACCTTTTCCACATGGGCAGTGGGGAGAGAAGTGGATCTTCAGGATGTCTCTGGTATCAACCCGCCCCAGCTGAGACCAACAGTCACTGTAAAGGTTTCTCAGGTCCTGGGTGGCTCGTGCAAGCTAGAATGGGATCCAGAGATGAGGTACGGCCCTTGCTATGTGTCATGGTTCAGCCCCAGCCGGCAGCTGAGCGCCCCGCGGCCGCTCGCTCACACTCCCCACCTGCCCCCCAGGCCGGATGGGGAGGAGAATGGGCAAAGGTGAACCCGTGGGCTGGGGCAAGGGCAGGTTACTGGGGCAGCAAAGGGAGAGGGAAACAACAGTAGTAGTACTGATAACGGAGTATACGCAATGGGTGATAACACAAGGCAACTTACCCATCAGATGCTCAGCCCACGCTCAGCCAGTCCCGGAGCCACACAGAGCCCACCTCTCTCCCATTAGCCCCCTTTTATGGGAGCATGACGTCACATGGTATGGAACAGCCCCCTGGCCAGCTTGGCTCACCTGGCCTGGCTCCTTATGAAAATTAACTCTATCCTAGCCGAAACCAGGACTTTATCCACCCCTTTTTCTATACCATCTACATCATGCCCAGATCGTATATAGATACCATTCCCTTAATGTATGGGCCATCCCTCTAAAATGTCCTTTGAGTTCATTCAGTCCATGACTTCAGGCTCCATCTGTCGTTACAGTCTCTCAGGGGAGGAGCGGTGGTGCGTGCTGCTGGATTGGTGCATGCTGCATCCAGAGCTCATGGCTGGTGTATCTGGTGTGATCCATGTTCGCAGTCTGCACATTGAAGATGTTGATTTTCAAGGAAGTTGTTGAAGTCAGTTCTAGTTCTATCATTGCTGCACTTTGCTCAGTTTCATCAAAGCCCATCCTTCATTAATTTGGGTGATTCTTATGTTAATAGCATTGATACAACATATAGCAATTGTAGCAATGATGGCATACAATGGCAGGATTATTTAGCAATTAACATCATACAATTTAATTTATTGGCTATTCTCACCCAAAATCAAATCCCCTCGAGGTACACATCGGACTTCCCCATCCTTTTTCATCACTCACCAAGTGCACCCTGGTCCCTGAGCAAAAGCAATCCCACAGATGGGCTTGCCTTTGCCTGAAGCAGGGATAACCCAAACTCTCTTCCCCAACATATTTTTCATGTGCACTATGGGAACTTTATCCCCTTCTACAGGGCATGGAAGTTTTGACTGGGCAGAGCCAGCTTGATTGGCAGATCCCCTAGTGTTAACTAACCAGGTGGCCTTTGCTAAATGTGTATGCCATGTATCACTATGGTAGATCTGGGGTTCCCTGCACAACTCATCCCTGCCTGGCAGCCCCCTTTGCCCTCTCTGCAGCTGCTGGATTTCTGAGCTGCTCTTTCCAGGGACAGCCCTTTCCCCCTCCTCCAGCCCTGTCCTCCTCCAGTGGTACAGATACCCTCAAAATTGTTGCTACTGTCCTGAGCATGGAATAACCCAAAACCACAGAAAAAGTACATCCAGGATAGTGCTGGGTCTTGAGAGCAGATGCGAGAGAAGAGCAGAAAGGTATGACAGCACTGGGGTGGAAGGCACATGCATGCCCACAGTGCCACTGGCTGCAGGGAGATGGAGGGGAGAAGCTGTTTACGCACTGACCCGGAGGATTTCTCCCATCCCAGTATGACGGGTGAGGCTGCTGTGGTTCCCTGATCCTACAGGCAGCTAGTAGCAAGTTATGTCCTCCCAGTGCTACTGGTGGCTGGCCGTGTCTGTGGAGGGTAGCACAGAAAGGAGAGCAGTGCCTCCACAGGCACTGGATACACACAAGCAGCACTCACATCAATACCAGCAATAAGAATGGCCTGATGAGCTTTTGGTTCACCAGCTAATCAGGCTAAAATCTTGCTGGTAGACCTCACATCCGCATACGGTCCTGACCTACAGCCTCTCCAGCAGCCAACTCTTAGATTCTGGTTTCTACACTATGGACCTGTGGTGCCTCTGGTAGCTGGCTCCCAGATAATGAATTATACTTCTTGGCTGATGTGAAACTTCTTGGCTGATGTGAAACTTCATGGCTTCTGTGACAGTGAAGCTTTTACACCAGCAGATGATTTGAACCATAGACTAACAGAGAAAACTGTAAATTTCATTTTGTGTTTGTTTGATTTTTAAGGTCAGTCAGCATCCTATGTAAGAAACTAAGTATTCTAAAATATTCAAAAACACCTTTTGGAAGATTAACCATCATCATCACATTGAATTCCACCTTTCTTCTAGTAGAGATCCTCCTAGTGTCTGATATATCTTTCACCAGATCACTAGAAATAGCATTAAGTATCTAAAATTTTTTTTAATAGAAAGCCTGTTAGCTAATCCAGTCAACAGGCAGACAAGGAAGATATATGCAAGTCAAGTGCTCTTCAACACCTTTACTAGCTTTTTGTACAATTTTTGTTAAAGCTGGTAAGAATTCCAGCTCAATATTTGCATTTTACACACTTGTCTTCTTTTGACCTATCAAAATTTTATGTATCTTCTTTAGCAAGCATGTTAGTGAGGATTTTTCCATCCTACTCCCAACAGCTTTTGTTTCTCATTTGAGAAAATTTGTTATGTTTATACAAAAAAGTCTAAATATTGGGAAAGTTACATTGACTCTATTCTTCAATACCTTGTCTTTGAAAGGGTGGTTTTGAACGTAAGGATTCTCTCATGTGTTTTCTTACCCCTTTTTTGACCTATTACCTTAGAACAATCTTGGTAACAGTAATGTCCTTGTACACAAAGATACCACATCTCCTGTGTTTATCATCATCCCAAAGTGAACGTCTCCAAAATGTTTTTCCGTTTACCTTAACCTGTACAGAATGCTTTTAGAAAGATGAATTCAAAACATGCCATACTGATTTAATTAATACAGTATACTGGCTTTGTTTTTCTTTTTACCATATTCTACATTCATTTAATATAGACATCCTTGGAATAAAAGCCAAAATAAAATCATTTAATATAGACATCCTTGGAATAAAACCCAAAATAAAAAAAAAATTAAAAAAAAAAAAGAAAATGTATGTAAAACCCTAAACTGAAGACACCAGCTATGAGTAACATCAGACAATTCAGCACAAACACTATGCTACAGAAATTTAAACAGTATTTTGAAAAACAAGATTTGTATGCTATTAACTAATGAACTGCTCTTCAGCAACTGCTGATAACCGTCTCCTCTTTAAGAAACTTAAAACCTTTCCAATGTAGTATTACCAGATAGCTTCCACATCTCAGTCATAAAATTCCTCTTAGGAGAATTACAAAGTTTAAATGACAATTACATACTAATTCAGTCCAATAATCAAATAACTAATGGTTTTAATAGTGAACTAACCAAACTAGCAGCAGATGAGAAACAGTTTAACAGTGTGAGTTTACATGCAATAAGTCCATCAGAAGGAAAAAGTAAAATAATTTTCCTGTGTTTCCAGCAGGTAGGAGGGTCACTTCATGGTAGATAAAAGATATAAGAAGGGAAATCTCAAAGGGCCCAACAATGTTTTGTGTCTCTAAACTTCAGAGAGCTTATCCAGGGAGCCTTCATTGTGTTTTGAAAACAGTAAGAGTTAGGATATAGCCTGACTATGAGGCCTCATCATGGAAAATCTTAAATTTTGGGCCAGGTTTTTGGAGCTTGCACAGGAGTACCTGTACTTGAAGGTTTGTGGTCACTGCAAGGAAGGAAGGTGAAAGACCTGCCTACACTGATGGAAAGGTTTCTGTTGCCATAAAACGACGTAGGGACAGCTGTCCTTATGGCATCCTTCATAGGGGCCAAGCTAGTGTAAAACAGTACAGAAAAAGTAATGTACTGATGTATATTTAATATATTGAAGTACAAGATCACTTGTAGGTTTTTCTAGAAAGTATAAAGTATTAAGAGGAAGAGTGAGGGTTTCCAGTTCTAGTTAAGATTGAAATATCAAAAATTCTACATCCCTAGACTAGTCTCACATTGACAAGATGAAAAAAACCCAAACATTAGAAGCTTATCGCCACCTAACCCAGATATGCCAGATTGGATACCAAACAACCCACAGACACTATTGACAGGATAGATGAGGAAAAGACATATATATGACTGATTTAGGCCCTAATCTTGCTGTGGTTCCCATAACCCTTCAGCTGAGAAAACAGTGCCAAACTGCAAGGCTGGCACTCCAAGGGACATAGGGCAAGGTGAATTGCAGTCAGAAGTTATCGGGCACGATGACTGAACTGATTGCAGGTGGTACTATTGTGTACTGCCTACAGGAGAAGGTAGGAGAAGTGCTGACAGTCCACCTCCAGCAGCTTTATGCTACGATGAAAGTCATTCTGTGATGTGCCTTCTGAATCTCTGATATCTCTGATTCCTTTTTAAACTATGGCACAGGGTTTTGATGTAATGGCCAAAACCCAAGGGCTTATTCCTAATGCAAATTTCAGAATAGAATTGCCGCCTTCACTTACCTAAAACAGAGTCAGACTTTCCTGAGAAAATACACAATGAAAGGATGGGAGGTAAAAGACAATTAACAGGAACAAAATATTTCAATGAGAAATAAGGAAACAATTATTCTCATTAGGGTGACAAAGCAGTGGAACAGATGCACAGCGAGTCTGTGGGATCTCCATCCCTGGAGGTATTCAAAACTCAAGAGAACAAGGTCCTGAACAACCTAATCTAAATCTGTAGCTCTGAAAGTCCTTTTCAGCCTAAATTCTATGGTTTTCTGAAGGCTTATACATGATAAGGGAGGTAAAAGTTCCATACTGTAATAGGGGTTTTTACTAGTACTGGAGAAGCAGAGGGAGGATAACTGTTCCCCCCAGTGTCCAATTATCATATTTTGGAGAACTAAGAATGTAGACTTTAGATAGATGCTATTTCATGTCACATCTGGTGCCACAAAGTCCTTTTGCCTTAAGAGATGTTTCACAGAACAAGATGAATTTCACAATCCATCCTCCTTTCCTGGCTTATTCCACATGCAGATATGGATGAGCATTCAGTCAGGGAAAGTGAGGAGAAATAGATAGGCTAATAAGAAAAAAAAATTATAATCTATTGATTGAAATTTTTGTCTTTTTTTTACCCCTTCCTCCTTCCTCCATTCTGCAAAGAAGGTTTAAAACTTTCAATGCAGATGTTACAGCCATGGAACGAAATCCCATACTCATGGGGTCACAACCACATTTCCTGAAGTTAAGGATCAAGTTCTGATGTTCTGGTCAGTTATGTGTCAAGGGACCCAAGATCCAGTCTCAAATTCCATACGCAAAACAATCCCAGTCAGGAGCAGTCATAATCCAGTCTGAGTCACCGACTCATTCATGATATCCTTCATAGTTTCCTTCAGTAAACCCTGATGTAGTACTTGCTACAGACCAAACCTTCTAGGGAGAAGAAAAATGTTATTTATTCTTAAGTGACTTACAGTTTTGTTGGGTTTTTATTAAAGGTCCATCTTGGAGCAAAATAATTCCATAATTTAGCCGATGCAATAAGGAATACAACAAAGCAAAGATATTTGTGTTTCAGCTTTGGTAGGCTGGGGATCACTCAAGTCTTTCAAAAGGTTTGATGATGTTTGGACAGCTGCATTTCTTATTCCAGTTACTGCTGTTAAATGGATTATTTTTGGTCCTGCAAGTGGATTCCTTTTCCCTAACAACTTGTTTAAATGCCGTTCAAAGTCTCACCTTAGAATACAAAGCCACTGAGGGATTTATGGAACTAATCTCCAATACAGCAAGTAGTACATGGTTTAGTTTAAGCCCTTAAATAAGTTCTTAAGAATCTACTGAAGTTAATGAACTTAAGAGCATTGCTAAGAGTTTGTCAGGCTGATGAAGCAGGACATTCTTGTTCACAAATAGAGATTTAGAGAAAACATTAAGACCAGGAAATATGAGGAATACATTGAAGTTCAGTGAGGTTTTTGTTTTCAAAAAAACCCCTGAAACCCAAAGACAACAAAAACACACACAGAGGGTTTGTGGCTGGATTTTTTTTTTTCTTTGTATTCAGTGACTACTTTTGCTTCTCTTCCATCACCCTTGTTATACTTTATTCATATTGTATTAATTAACCTTTTTTGCTGTTGTTGTTGGTTTTGGGTTTCTTTTTTGTTTTGTTTTGTTTTGTTTTGTTTTGTTTTTTGTTTTGTTTTTTGTTTTTGTTTTTATTTTATTACTGTTCCTAACCCTAGCATCTCTACAGCCCAAATCTTTGTGGATGTTTGGATCTTTATCATAATTTGATGCTTGGTTCTGACATAAACATGATAGAGAGAGAGAAAGAGAGATATATCCTTGGTTGTAGGGGGAAGCCATTTGGTTTTCCTTTGTTTTAAAAAAAGCTCACTGATACCAATCATGTTTCAAACCAGTTTAGAACTGTTTTCTAAGGCCTGCATGGTTCAGCTGCTGGCTACCTGGATGCCCCCCAGCACACCGAGATCTAGCACTTATTCGCACGATTGCAGTGCCCGAACTCAGCTGCTCCCACAGACTGCGGCGGTGGGCAGCACAGGGCGGAGAGGTCAGTTTGCTCTGCGGGACGCAGGCTCATTTTACCGATGTGATGTTGCATTGAAACCAATAAGATGTGATAGACACATGCTGATTTCTTGCGTAACGCAGTGCAAAAGACACCGTGAACAACCTGAAGGTTTGCCACAGGCCTTATTTACTGATTTGCAACTTTGTTTTGATACTATCAGAAAGACATGGCACATAATAAATAGGAAAAAAACCTAATAGAAGACACCACACAAAAGCCACAGACCAAAGGGAAATAACGGCTCTTCTCTGACCTAGAAGCGATGACCCAGAAGGAAGGACTGTGAGAACTGTGTTTGTCAGTCTAGAGAAAAGACTAAGGGGAAGACACCACTACAGTGTTCAGACGTTGGAAGAGTTATGAAACGTTCTGTTCTCAGCACCCATTTGGGGCAGGAGAATAACCAAAGGATTTAAAATCATAGCAAAAAGTCAGAGTTTGAAGAACAAATTGCCTGAGGCAAATTACCTGTGGAGGCTGTGCCTTTGCCATCACTGGATGTTTTTTGAAAGAATTTACGCAAATACTTGTGAAGATTGGTATAGGATAGGCTCATCTTCATGTCACCTGGCATGCAGGCAAGTTTATTCCTTTGCACCAAATAAATAGATCATTGATCCAACATCTTCCTACCCAAGAAGGCAGGAATCACAAAAGGATCCTCTCATTTGAGTATTTTTGCACTCCTCCACATCTGTACATTGTATTGGGAAATAAGTCAGTCCCAAAAACAGAAAATGAGTATGCTTTCTTCAGAAGCTGCACCCTAGCTCCTCTGCTGAGCTATCTTCTGTACTGACTGATGAAGCACTCCTGCAAAGAGAAAATACCTTTTTCTCTTTTTCTCCCCACTTGAGATGATCGAAGTTCTTCAAGACTGGTTAACCAGTGAGAGGGATCTCACTCACATGGGTTTGGCCTGCAGGAGGAAGGGATGCATTCTAAAATTCAGACATGGATTAATTGAATGGAGAAGGTACAAGACTTGTAGGCTTATTATGAAGAAATCTCAGTTCTAAGTGGCAATTCATGAAGTCATTTATTCCTTCATTACCCATCTAGTTAACCAGGTAATGATACTGAAGATTAACAAAGAAGCAATCATGATTGATTGCTCAAAGAAAAAGACATCTGACTTTTTCTTTTCTTAACTTGGACAGCATGAACTACTTAAACTATTCAGAAGAAAACACAGACAGAGATATTCTGTATGCATAGATAATGGTTACAAATTAGTGCCTTCTCAGGGCATGAGCATATGGTGTTTGCATGCCTAATGACTGGCTGGTACAACTGTTTGTCAGCAGGCGCAGCTCCACCAGCTGTAATGGGGTCATACCTCATTGACCAAGAGCCGAATTTGGCCTACAGGTTTTAATGGCTCCTTGAGGAGCTGCTGTGGTTGTTAGTCCAGACTTCCAAATCCTGAAATTCTCGCCTTATAGCGGTTATCAGGTTACCCTAATACTTCTTATTTCTTTTTGCTTTCAGCTGAAAGGAAGATGCCCTGTGTACCTGATGAAACGTTGAGATGCGTGTTGAGATCTGGACATATCCTAGAAGAACAGAAGTACAGAATTTCTAAGCTTATAGCGGTCAGCAATAAAGACTCAAATATATCTATACTGAAATTAAAGTCTCTGAATTATTTTTTTATCTTCTTCACATTCCTATCTCTGTCTCACATGAAACAGAAATGAAGACCTCTGTATCACAAGTATGAAAAGGAAAGAAACAACACAAGGTCTTTTTGGTTTGGTTTTTGGTTTTGGGTTTGGGAGGGGGTAGTTGCAAGGACCCTGGAAAATGCTGAAATACTTCAAAATCCTATATTCCACATGATATTCACTATTCCAATAATTAGAGTGCTCTCCTGGGGCAAGTCACTGCATTTCTCTGGGCTTCCTCCCACCTCTCTTCCCCCTTGCACCTTGTGTCTTTGATTGCCTTTCTGGGAAACTGATCTTATAAAAGGGGAAAAAAAAAATTACTTTGATGGCTGTCCATGAGATCTGATAGCTTTTGATGCCCCCGAACACTACAGCAATAACTACAATGAACACCTGACAGCAGAAGCAAGTTGTTTGTCAGTGTGCTGTACAGACAGCTACAATTCCCTGAGTAATGACAGCAGTTCACATAAAAGCATCAGAGATTTATTATTAGGCTAAAAATCTATTTCTTCAACTGCCAGGAGAGAGGAAACAGGCAGATTCCCCCTGCTGGTCAGATTTCTGTTATAATGGTATTTTTGTGCACATTTAGATGAGCTCATCTCCAGTGCTTGCACGTAAGCAATGAAGTGCCTACAAGGCACCATAATGCAGAAATTCCCCAAGCCCTTTCTAGGAAGTCAGCGTGCCGGGATGCCTCTCTCATACTAATGCATGCAGTATGGGGAGTAAACACACTGACTTAGAGAGGCATGTGCACTTGCAGGGCTCCAGTCTTGTTGGGGTCACAGACACATGGTGAGGTGGCACCCATGACTGGAGTAGTGCAATGGAGGGATATGGGCTCCTTAGGAGGGACAGGATAGGAAGAGGAGGAGGGGGAGTTGCCCTTTCTATGGAGCTTTTATATAAATCACAACTCAAGACCACTAGTTTTTTCTTCTCCATGGTGTAGTTTTGCAATGTGTCAACCAAGGAATGAGCCACATTCTGTTTGTACATCACGTTTTGAGAGAGCAGGACTGCTTCATCCGGCAACACAGGCACCTTCTCTTTGAGCTTACCTTTAAGAAGAAAATAATTAAGTGGACTGAGCCAAGGGATGTTTGCCACCTCTGAAATTAACTCAGCAATCCTGGAGAAAAAAACTGCCTTGTACCATTGTGTTTACACAACATTCCCTTACCTGTGAGCCACCTTAAACGGGGAACCTAACTTATCTGAACCCATGAGTCCCTGTTCTGAGACTGCAACATGCTTCTTTATTTTAAAATGGAAAATCCAAAGAAATTACTTAAAACAGATATCAAGACATTTACAATTCCAGTCACTACCAGTTCCCTTCTCATCTGGACCTGTGAGAACTGCTTTAATCTGCTCTTTCTCAATCTTCACCACCAGCTCTCCCGTACTAATTGGTACAATTAGCCCCTGTTTCTCTGGCCTAATCACTAAACCAGGAGCAAGCCAGCCAGCTTCCTTAAAAACAACAAACACACAATCATGCAAAATCAGCCAGAAAGAGCTTGGGCAGAAGAATGTGGTAGCCATAAAAAGCAGAAACAAGAAAGAAAGGACAAAACTATCTTCCTCTTTCACCTCTATTACATAGAAAATTCTTTTGATGGGTAGTGGACACCACAACAAAGGGGACAATGAGGAGAAAACCCCTGAAAAACAATGGATTGGACAGAAAAATGAACAAAATAGAAATATGAGTAAGTAGCTTGCTAACAGATAGCAGACAGATCCCAGCTGCATCATACACAACCTCTGAGAGTTGCTCTCACTGCCTTTGCAGCAGTCAAAAAATCCTCTGTCAAAGCAGCTCCTCTCCTGTGGAATAATATAATCAAACTCAGTTGATATGAATTAACACTGGTTTGGATTTTTCCCTCATACCAGACCACTCCTTTATCCAAATCTCTATGACCTCTGCTCCTGTATGAAATCAGTAAAAATTATGAACACACATACTGAGAGAAGTAGCGTGGCGACATTTACTGCAATTCTGAACAAAACCATGCTAAGCCAGAAGGAAAGTTCATTTGTGAATAGAATTCATTTATCACAGAAACAAAGTTATCTATTGTAATCCTTTAGATTGTTCAGTTTTAATGCACACTACATTTAGAGACTAATTATTTGACAAAGAACCATTTCTCTTTATATCATATCTGACCTACATTATTATTTCCTAACAAAAGACACATTGAAAGGTTTGTATGGGATCAATGCATGAAGAGAGTAAGTTTTTACAGTGCCAGTTAATTTCAAGGTGCAGCAAGCCCATATAATAAGTAGGTGACTAAATGCTTAGTATACCTAGCCGTATCTTGCAGAGTTGTATTAATACAACTCACACACTGAAGATGAGCTCCTAAAGTAAAAAGAGAAGGTGGTCCTGGTTTCTAATATGAATCCTAGCTTTCTGAGTTTCTGTGTTTTAACCACTGGCAACTGCCATAATATATATTATATAAAAGAGCATTTTTAATATATCTTAAATTAGTGCAGTAGTATGCTGTCAATGTTCCTGCTACTGAAATATGATCTCTGGCACCTGCTTTCTGATTCCTAGAAGTCCTTCTCCCTGTAAAATGTGATATGCATCACTTTGACAGTTTTAACGCTAGCTGGATTTGTTGTGGCGTTGTTTGGGTTTGGGTTTGTTTTTGTTGTTGTTGGGTTGGGGGTTTGTTTTTGGTTGGTTTGGGGTTTTTTTTGGTTTTTGTTTTTTTTTTGATGCCATGTAGTAAAGGAAACATTTCTCGGTTGTTTAGTGAGAGTAAAAACCAAAGAAGTGACAAGATTCAACAAGTCTGAGATTATCCTATAGAGTTATATCCTCCTTTTGAGTTGCCAAAATATATAACAAGCATTTCTAGTAAATACAGAAATAATCTTGAGAGCTTTTGGAAGTAGGATAGAAATTAATTTGAAATATATACTCTAGGAAGTTAAATCTAATTTTTCATCCATTGCTATTCAGCCTCCGAGCTCCATCAGTCCAGTTAAAGTCTGGGGATAAAATATGAATGTAAAAATGTAATTAATTATTAGGCTTCTCTTTAGCACTACATAAAACTTAAAAGGAACTTTTTTTTTTCTACTTCACTCTTAAATATTTCCCTGCTACAAAATTAACCCTTGAAACTATTTCCACAAAAAAGGACCAGTGACAAGAGAGGAAAATACTGAGAACAAGTAAATCACCATAAGGATTCTATCAGTCAGATCAGAAACTTAAAGCATTTTAAACATAATAACATTCATAATGATCACATTATGCATGTACTCTTGCTGTAAACATCACCTTTCAGCTCTGTTGAATGATTTGTTCAACCATTAATTACTCACCAGATGTTCTGTGCTCTCTCAGAGGAAATTCCTCCTCTACAGAGGGTTGTTAGAAAGTATTGGTTTTGGTCAAGGTTTGATATTATGCAATTGCATCCAAAATGTTTAGTTTCCCCTGAAAATATTATTATTATTATTATTATTATTATTATTATCATTATCATTATTATCATTATTATCATTATTATCATTATTATCATTATTATCATTATTATTATTACTGAATAATTTGTTGGGATGGGTCTAATTTCAAAGGCTTAAAATAAGAATTGAACATGGTAGAATCACAACATAATTTAAGTTAGAGGGATTTCTGAAGATCATCTAACCCAATTCCCCGCCCAAAGCAGTGCCAACTTCAAACATAGATCAGGTTATTCAATTCCATGTTCAGTCAAATTCTTAGCATCTCTAGGTATGCAGCAATGTTCAGAAGTTGTCATCCTCACTGTGGATAATTTTGTTCCTTACATCTGGTCAGAATTTACCTTGCTGTAATTCACAACTGTTGTCACTCATCCTATTGTTTTGCAACTGGAAGAAGATTTTGACCATGTCTTCTCCATAAGCCACATTCAGACGGATGGAGACAGTAATTAGATTCCCTCAGCCTTCAGGCCTTCTTTTCTCCAGGCGAAACAAATCCAGTTCCCTCAGTGGCTCCTCACCCGTAATGTGCTTCAGCCTCCCAACCATCTCAATGACTCTCCACTGCACTTAGCTGCAGTTTCTCATTGTCGTTCTACCAGAGAGCCCAAATTGTGTGTATCACAATTGCCAAATAAAGGAGAATAACTGCTTCCCTTGACCTGCTGACTACATACTTGATGATGCAGCACAAGACACAGTTCGTTATCACAAGAGGTCTCTGTTCACCGACCTTCATCTTGTTCTCTACCAGGTACTCCACGTTCTTTTCTGCAAAATTGTTCCCTAGTGAGGCAGCGACCAACTTCTGCTGATAGGTGTGATTCTTCCTTCTCAGACACAGGAAATTTTTACCTTTTAGAAGTTATCATGGTTTCTGAAGAGCTGCCCTACCTTCCAGTATACTGACACCCTCCCCAATTTGGTAACATCTGTAAGCTTTCCTGGAGATGTGCCCCATCTCATCATTCAGGTCCCTAAAGAAGACACTAAAAAGTATCAGCCCCAGTACTGAATCTTGAAAAATGCTATTAATAACCAACCACCAATTAGATGTTGAATTGCTGACTCTGCTCTTTGAGCCCACCTATTCAATGTAGCCGAGCTGAAGGCTAGAGGAGGATTTACAGGAACTAAGGTGTGGTGAACCAGTCTGTACTTCCTTGGATTGTCTTCCTTGCCATTTCTGCAGGTGAGTATGACGTGCCTTTTGCAGTCACCAGAGGGTTTCCCAAGTCACCGTGAGTAAAGATGGTCACGGATTTTATTTATTTAGCTTATCTACTATATAACTGCAATAAGCATACACTATGGCTGAGATCCTCCAATAATATCTCTACATAAAAATAGTTCTACCTGTTTAGAATATCAGAAAGTGAATCATAGTAATTTTTTTTCCTGTATTGGTGCTATTAGGGTGTTGCTTAGTGCCTGTGTTCTCTTTTGTTTGAACTATGCCATGGCTGATCTTAAAACAAAGCTGAAATATTATGAAAGGTAGAAATTCAGTAGAAATTCCTATTTCAGTGTGATTTCTGAGAGAACAAAACAATTTTAAAACAACAGAGAAGGTCACAAAGGTCCTCCAGAGAAACAAATGTGAAGACAATGAAAAATAGCTGAATCAGTTTGATCATGATTAAATTTGTATTTTCTAGTTGGGATTACTTGGGTAGATAAAAAGGGGAAGAGGGGGCTTGTGGTACTAGCTGTACTAAATCACTGGAAATAAAAGACCAGATAAAAAGATGGGCACCAGGAGTTTTGATGACATCCAAAATTAAAAATGTAATTCTTAGAGAAAGTTTCCAAAGCTATATTCGCTTTGGGGCAGCTGTGTCTAAGTCTTTGGGTCAGAAAATCTGACTCAAATGCTAGCTTCTACTGAACTTCATAGTAAAGGTGATATTTTCATTCCTTGTCTTGGGAAAGTATAAAGTATACAGAAAAGGGTTCAAAATTCCATGATAAACCTGCAGTATAGTATTTATGTCATTCTCATGGGAGTACAGATGTATAAACACCTTTTCTTCTCAAATGTTTCCACAGAGGAAGTCAAGAACCACAGACAGTACACTGTACCCTGTATGATGATGTGTTATTTGCTATATCTTGTAGCTACCAGTATATAATAAAATAAGACAGAGCACTGGAAAGGATAATCACAATGAAGCAAAGCTACTTTTCTTTGTTTGTACTTTTTAATTATGTTTGTATGTTTGTTTTCTGTTATATCTATTTACTCATTAATTTACATGCTTGGGTTTTCATATTTGTGATATCCTGCTAATCTAGATAATTACACATCAGGATATCAGACAATCAAAGCCAAAGAACTGTGTTTCTCTCACTCCACGGTGTTAACTCAGAGATATTAAACAGTTTTGCCAAACTATTTGCCAAAAGGATGCATGTACTACATTCTTAGTATCTTAATGTATGTGGTCAATACTGCTGGTAACACCACAAAAGATGTTTTCACTTCTAATTTAAGAGATGCAAAATTTTACCAAATGTACCAAAGCTCATTTAAGAAGCAAAACAAATAAAACTGAAATGAAATAGATTTTACTCCATGTGCTTTTTGGGAGAGAAAAAAAAAACAAACAGGGTAATCAGGAATTCCAAATTGCCCTTTAAAGAAGATTGCCTCCCCGTGATTATATTGAACTCCATCAGTATCACAGCGTGAAGGAGTGAAAGCCTCGGGCTGAGGTATAGGAACTCCCGTGCCTGCATCCTACTTCAGTTCGATGCCCACAGCCCGTGAAAAAAGGCTTTTTCGTGGCAAGATGAACAGCATCACCTGACGACTAAGACCCTGCCCACGCCCTACACCGCCGACAGCCCCCCCGGGACGGGGCAGGCGGTGGATGCTGAGCTCTCAGACCCAGCACGATAAGCAGATGCCGCCTAGAGCCGGGATTTCTCCCCCCTTTGCTGTACCGCGATACCTCGCCGCCGTCGGGAGGAGATGTGACTTCAGGTAGTTGTACAAATCTCTTTCCTGTGGTCCAGCTTCTGACTTTTAAACCATCCTCTCTGCGGTTCGTGTTACCTATCTGTGGCTACCTAGATCGAGACGGGCACGCCTTTAACTCTCAGGATCAAGGAAAGAAGCGGCACCGGCATCTCCTACCTGCACGGACCCAGGACCGCATCTCCCTCCCAGCTCCTGCTCCACTCCGTGAGCCCCACCACCGCAGCCAGGCTGGCAGAGGTCAGTGCATCCTTCCTCCCCTTCCAAAGCGCTCGGCCCCGTCGGGAAAGGGGGATGTTTTGCTTTTTGGGGAGTATCCCAAAGACACCAGTTCCCCCCCTGAGGGCAGGAGTTCCGCGGTCCGCCCCGGCCCCCTCCCCCGCCGCCCCGACGGGGCGGCGGGGGAGGGGGCCGGGGCGGACCGCGGGGTTCCCAGGTGAGCGTTGTCACCTTGGGGTGGTCACTTTGGGGGAGTCTGAGGCTGGGTGCTCACCCCGCACAGCGCCCCTTGATGTGAGAGGAGGGAAGAGGCAGCTGGTGCGGGATCATTCCCACTTTGGGGGGATGGTGGGACCCTTCACCGCTGGCTGAGCCCTCGGTGATCTCTCCTTGCTCCCGGCAGGGTGGCAGCAGGCAGTGTATGTGAGACCTCGGTGGTTGGATGCACCAGAGGAGAGAGGGGTCTCGCCTTTTTCCCCCCACTTCCAAGTCGTTCCCATCACCAGTGGGCCTGGCCACCCTCTCCTGTGGCCATGGAGAACTTTTCCCTTCCTGAGATCAATTCCTCATGTGCCGATGGGCCTGCAGACTGCACCGGGAGAGAGAATGGGGGGCTGAATGTGTCTGCTCCCCCACTGAGCCCTAGCTTCTACATCACAGTGCCTGTCATCTACTCCATCATCTGTGCCGTGGGGCTGACAGGCAACACCGCTGTCATCTATGTAATCCTCAAAGCCCCAAAGATGAAAACAGTCACCAACATCTTTATCCTCAACCTGGCCATTGCTGATGAGCTCTTTACCTTGGTGCTACCCATCAACATTGCTGACTATCTGCTGTTGCAGTGGCCCTTTGGAGAGTTCATGTGCAAGCTCATCATCTCCATAGACCAGTACAACATATTCTCCAGCATCTACTTCCTCACCATCATGAGCATTGACCGCTACCTGGTTGTAGTGGCCACCACCAAATCTAGGAAGATGTCCTACCGCACCTACCGAGCAGCCAAGATTGTGAGCCTCTGCGTCTGGTCCTTTGTCACAGTCATCATCCTGCCCTTCACTGTCTTTGCTAAGATACACAAGGAACAGGGGCGCTCCCAGTGTGTCTTCGTGTTCCCCCACCCTGAGAGTGTGTGGTGGAAAGGCAGTCGGATCTACACCCTTGTTTTAGGCTTTGCCATCCCAGTGTCCACCATCTGCATCCTCTACACCACCATGCTGTGCAGATTGAGACGTGTGCACCTCCACAGCAATGCAAAAGCCCTGGACAAAGCAAAAAGAAAAGTTACACTGATGGTTGTTGTCATCTTGGCTGTGTGCCTGTTCTGCTGGACGCCCTATTACCTTAGCACAGTGGTGGCCCTCACCACAGACATCCCACAAACTCCACTGATCATTGGGATTTCCTACTTCATCACTAGCTTGAGTTATGCCAACAGCTGCTTCAATCCTTTCCTGTATGCCTTTCTAGATGACAGTTTCCGGAGGAGCTTTCGCAAACTGATAGATTGCAGAAACACCCCATAGATCCAACCTTCTGTCCCCTCCTGTGGCCCTTTCACTGCCGTCTGCTCTTCCTGCGTGACTCCAGCCCAGAGAGTGCTTTCTCTCCAGCTTTCTTGTAATGGCCCACAAGGCTTCAGATTATCTCACTACCCAAGACCCAGACTGGGGACAGGTGGAGCCTTCTCAACTTCCCTGCACTCATCTTCTCAGCACTGTTCTCCATCCCTTTCCCTGACTTTTTTTTTTTTTTATTCCTTCCCTCTAACGTGCTTTCTACTGTCTCTATTACTTGTGATTTGTAAAGCCCAATAAAGATGTGTTATTGAGTGTTTTGCTTAATGATTCCTCAGCCTCTTTCATATCCATAGGACCTGCTTACAAACTTAGCAATATTGCTAAGTCTTGCAAACTTAGCAATATTGAAAAAGGCGCAGCTCCAAAGGATTAGGAATGAACAAAGGTATTGAGCTCATTTCATTTCACAGGGAACTGAGATAAGGTAGTCAAAATCAGTGATAACAAGTGAGAGACACCTCAATTTGGCTTTAAGGAAGAAAGAGCAAGCCCTCACTAGTGAATAAAATACCCAGATAGGAGTTTGGAGCCACTTACTGTGCAAAATAGCCTAACAGAGCACTTGGTAGCTGTAGTTTGTAAAATCTGTAGCTATTGTTTGCATCAGAATTGGTGTTTACTTTTTTATTCGTCATAAGTTTATGGCCAGTCTTCTTGCACTTACAGGTATTTTATAATTTTTGGTCCTAGAAAAAGGAATTGGAAGGTATTTTCAGAACAATTTAGCCTTTAAGAGTCTTGTTTCTTCCCTACAAATCATAAGTAACATATGCAGTGGTTAGGCTACGTTAACACTCTCTCACATACTTGTGCTCTGTTTGCTGGTGAGACTTATTAATACTTTTCTTAAGGAGGACAAAAGAAGTAAAACAAAAAATGCCCAGAAGATTAGCTCAGTATTTTTGGGGGGGAGTATCAGTGAAAATTTCACTAGAATTCACATGTCCAAATATTGTATGAGGAGATTTTTTTTCCTCTTTTAGCCCTCTAAAGAAAACTGAAAAAAATGTGGAAGAGTGGGAAAATACTTGCAGTCATTTAACATTTCTTGTCTTAGTGGTCTTCCTTGTTCTTCCCTGCAGCAAATGCTAAATCAGTGTAACACAAATTCTGATACTGAATGTTCTCCACTGAATACAGAGATAAGGAAATGCAGTTAAAGAATTGTATTTCCATCTACACAGGAAGGGATGATGGGTTTCAGAAGGTGCATAAGGATTTGTGTGGCACATGCTTGGGATTGCATGTGCCTCTTGAGAGCTCTTGCACCGGGTGTCTTCCCACTGCTGCAGTCTAAATTTCTGCCATAGGTATGTGGAAAGTTTCTTTTGCTAAATCCTTCTGAAGAAACTACAAATAAATTTATTTTTTTTTTTTCCAGATTTTAGCAATTATACAGACCCTGGTACATTATACTGCCATATAACTGGGTTGATGATTAAATAATTTCTCCTCATAAGTCATTAATGTTCTCTGAGACAGTCAGTGCTAATTTCAACACCCAGTCTAGCTGTCATGGAAATGAAAGGATTCCTTTGGGGGACAAGGGTTCTAATTCTACTTCATTGGAGGGTGTATGATTGACTTCCATCAGACACAGAAGCTGGCCTTTGAAAGAGCAAGCCCAAAAGGTGTTGAGTACCCATTTCCACGTCACATGCAAAAGCATGCTGCAGGAACTCGCCGCTCTCGCTTCCCTTTCTGCCTGAAACATAATTAACTTTTCCCGCTAGCTGCCTGTTATTTCAGCTGGGCTTGCAAATTGTAATGATGCTTCTCTGTGGTCAGTCACTTGCCGTGGAGAAAGACCCATATGTCTCAGCACGTTCCTGTCGGATGCTCTTTTTGGCATGTTACTCTGTATGGGCCAAGTAGCAAAGTCTGTTTTCTGGCTTCTAATCTATATATACACACTACCTCTCCTGCATCCTTAAGCCATCATGTCCACAGCAACATTACTTGTATAAAGCCTGCATACAGTTTTAAAAGTAATCACATTATTCTCAGAAAAGACATTTCCAGGATTGCTGTGCTCATGTTGGTTGCTGATCCTTCCCTGAAGAATGCCAGCGAAATACAGTTCTCTGTCAGTCACCTTAGGGAGTGGCACAGATTTGAGAATTGTTCCTGTTAGCGACCACCTGAACATTTTGTTCAAGCTGCTATGTATTCACGTTTGTCTCATCACCTGTTGGGGCTTTTATTTACTCCAGAAATGCTATTGACACTTAAGTAGCTTTACTGTGCTTCTGCAAAACCTAGCCTGTACCTGTACATCAACTGCATCTCTGAGATGCTTGACTGGTATTAACAGTAGGTTGTAAGAACAGTCTGATTTGTATTTCATTTTCATCTAGTTTCAAATACCAAACTTTTAACTGTTCCTGAACAATACAATCTGGTTCAAGATTTTTAAAAAACAGCCAACCAAACAAGTTTCCAATCTAGATCAATATAAAGAGATTTCTTTAAAATTTACCTATTTCTTAGGAAATAGGAAAGCATTTTAAAGTATGTCCTTCCTCATACTCAGTATCTCACACCTTTGTCTTCCCTATACTCAATCCCCTATTGTCCATAGGAGATAATATGAGAAGTGCTGTCCATTAACAAATTTCACTTCAAAGTATCTTGTACTGCTTGTCTTTTCTGTATCAGAAGTATAAAAATACAAAGAGAACATCACCTGTGGCAAACGCAATCCTTCCCTAAATTCTGAAGCCACATCTTACCTGTTCTTTATAGTAAGATGAATATCTGAGAAGAATTCAGTGTTTCCCAAAACTCCTGGAGTTGGTTGAGCAACAGCCCAGCTCTGACGTGGTTGCTCGCTCAGATTTGTGCATTGGGCAGGACTCCCCTTGCACGGCTGTGCCGTCACAGTGTCCATGACACGTCTGGGAGGTGGGACTGGAGCCTGTCCTGCTGCAGGCGTTGCAGATCGGCGTCTACTTAGAGGAGGAAGTTGAGCCTGGACAGCCTGGGAAAGGTGCTGAACGGTAAGTAAGGGCCCCTCCGATCTTGCAGAGCTTCAGCATTAAAATATTTACATATTTCTTCTTCCACCATATGCTATTTTTTGGGGGAAACAGAACATTCTGGGGGAGTCCAAATGTGACCAAAGCCGGACAGGGAGAGGTTCGATCTTCAGCACTGCTGGTCAGCAAGGATGACCTGGTGCTCTATAGAAGCTAAACTTTGGCTCCCAGAGCAGCAATAGAGGATAATATCTCAACAAATTCACTCCCCATAAACATTTCTACTTGTTTTCTAGAGGAGGAATTTACACTCCTGTTCAGTCCATGCTTAACCAGCTATAATGAAATTTAACAGTGTCTTATCTTGAGACAGTATAGTTGCTGTAAGGAGGTATTTTATATACATGAAAATGAGTAAAATAAAAATAAATCCATTTTCCTCACAGCACAACTGTAACCTGCACCTGATATTGCAGATGTTAGGTATAGACTTCCAAGAGAAAAGCAGAGAAAATAGAAAAAATAGTTTTTATAATTAAATATAATATAATTAAAAATTTTAAAAGAGGTGGACTTTTTTCATAGTATTGAAGTGGGAGTGAGACAAGTTGCCATCAGGCCATCACTATCCTGCCTGATGGAAATTGCTTTGGATGCACAGTTTTCATAAGCAAAAGCAAAGTAACCAATCCCATTTGGTTAGTAACTTTTACTCTCAAGTGTACCTGCCTTTCCAGATGGAAGTAAATCCAGGATGACCTGCAGATCCAGATGGGTAGTGGCACCCTCAGTGTGGGTATGAGCTTCCCAAGAAGAAAATCCAGCTGGTACTTCTGCAAAGAGAACTATGCAGCAAGTAACAAGGCAGACAATACCAGACCTACAGCCTACTACTTTATCTAACAGCTACTACGTTATAGGCTCCCTGGTAGGCCAGGCAGGCCAGGAATGAAAGACTAAACCTTCTCCAGATTGAGACGTCCTGATCACAAGTAACCAACCTCTGCGCTGAGGCTCACGGCCATGCACACAGCTGCCCAAGCCATTTTCCCCGTCGCGGTGCGTACAGGCACCTCCACGTGCTGCAGAGCAGATCATCCTGCTCCCATCCACACACAGCTGCAGGTATCCATGCAGAAGTAGAGCCAGTCCCACAGAGGCATCCTCTGGCTCCTTGTGCCTCATCCTCACCCTCTGTCTGTATCACCCTGGCTGGTGTTAAACCCAGCATTTTGAACTGCTGGCCGCTGCCTGAAAGCATGCCGCAAATTTTGTGTCTGTGTGTGTGTTTTTAAGGGGGGAGCAAGATGGAAGGAGTAGACAGCTGTATTCTTATTAGAGTACCAGGAGGATACAGCTGTATAATACCAGGTACCCGCTCTGGTACCTGGTATTATACAGGGAGAGCAGGGATGGGCCAAGTTCTGGAACGCAGAAGGGTCTCTGATGCAGCAGAAGCACAAAGGATGGCAAACAGGCAGCTCCAGGAACAGCCTCAGGCATGGAGCCCAGGCACTCCATTAGTTGACAGGGACCTGTAAAGTGGAGATACTCAAAGTATTATCACTTACATTGGTAACTGGCAGCCCACACATGGAAACAGAGAGAAGAAGCTAACCAGTATAGGCCATAAAACTAATCAGATACAACATCTAAAGGTGACCAGCAGGAAAATATAACCCACTTTAAGCTATGAAAAGTGCAAAACATTAATAAAATTAATGCAGCAGCACACACAGCAAAGCATAGTGAAGAAAGGAAGATATGTGCAATGCAAGTGAGTGACTGTGCATGTGATCAGCATGTGAAAACATATGACATCCATAAATTCTTTTGCATCCTTTTTACCCAGATGTGGCAGTGTGGATAGGTAAAGGGAAACCCTCAGTGCCTAGGGCCCTGTGAAACACCGTCATCCAGCCCCACGTGTCAGGTGAGATGCAACAGGTCACTGCATCCAGATGGTTCAGTCAGCAGTATAAGCTTGCCTTTCATCTGCAAGCCTCGATATAGTCTTGAGGCCCATAGGCTTGACATTGTATATTCTTGACCTAGAGTTGGTATGACTGCAGGAAGGCCTCATAAGCCAACGCAGGAGAGAACAGTGTCATCTTTTCTGTATAAGTGGGTGTTCAGCTTGCCCTCCAAAAAATAATGTGATTAAAGAGAATCAGGCCTCCAGCGTGTTGTTGTCTGTCAGTACCAAATCTCCTCAATACCTTGGCTTCTGACACATGCACATTGCTTTTCATTAACATCTCCCTATAGTCTATATATAGCAAGCTAGAGAGACCCAGAGAGTAACACTGTGCGTGACTGTCAAGCACCCCTTCAGCTAGAAACCCTGAGTGCATGCATCCCTTGGTGGTTAGGCACACTCTGGGAACTCCGGTCGCTGAAAACCAGATATTCCTTCAGACCCATGAGTTACCTATAAATTGTTTTAAAAACCACCCTGCATACCTTTCCCGCAACAGCACTATTGCCTGGCTACTCCTGAGCCAACTACCCCAAACCTGTAGCTGCCATTGACCACCACTAATCCCTGTACTCTCTCGGGCTCCCTCAGCAGACTGCTCTGACACCAAAGGATTTAGGCAAGTTTCTCACTCAGCTCAGGCAAGGTTTTTTCTGTGTATGGGTGTTTGCAACACTTCTAGTCCTGAAAGCTGGCGTAATGAAAGGGATACACCCTGCCATGCTATTTTTCATGTTCCAGATACACTGCAGCACTGGCTGGACAAAGCAGCCTTCAGTACATACACCTCACCTCTACATCACTTGCCCAGTAAGTTTTGCACCTCTATCAGTTGTATTTTAGTGCCAAGCATCTCT
The DNA here is from genome assembly GCA_013400195.1 of Aramus guarauna. NCBI lineage: Eukaryota > Metazoa > Chordata > Aves > Gruiformes > Aramidae > Aramus > Aramus guarauna. The sequence continues at coordinate 310,264 of VXBL01003932.1, forward strand.
CTGATTATTTGCTCCAAAGCACAAAGCTGCTCTGAAGTCAGGAGCAAGCATCAGCAGGAAGCAGGCAGAAGAGGGAGTACACAGCATCAGAGGAGACTCGTATGATGTCAGGCTAAAGTTATCCCTCTGTTTGGGTCCAGGAAGGAAGATCCTGGGCTCTGTCTAGATTAAGACTAAATGCAATAAGAACAGATCTGTTCTGATGACTGGTGTTAAGAGCCTAAAGCCAATGCTTTGTGTATTTTAGGAGTTTCTACCTTGGACTAGCTGTGGTCTGACTGCACAGATACGTTAGCAGTTGCAACACATTATCTGTCCTCCTAGATTGTATGTGCTGCATTAATTTCACCCAAAAGGACTTAAGTTGGCATGTTTGTAGACTGCCTAACTGAGGTGCTGACATCCACACATCCCCCATAGCCTCCTTAGACTTCACAATCCAGCTCCAAGAAGTTCTCACCCTGAGCAGTACTAGGAAATCCAGGATCTGCCCCCTAAATCCTGGTTCTAAGTAGACTGAGTACAAATGCTTAGAGTATATATGTTGATTATCATATATAATTATATAGTACTCAATAGGACATGAAAAGTCATTCAACTCTTTCCCAGCTTGCTGTTCAGGATGCCTGTCACTGGCACAACAAGCTGGTCTTAAAAACACTCTCCACATGCATGACTGTGACGTGCAGATTTGTGATCTCTGTAGTACATCTGGACGGTTCCTTCCAGGTGTCTCTTGGGCACATCTGGAAAGGAAAAGTCCATCCTCAGAAAGGAGCATTTTATTTCATAAAATAATGCTTTGTTTTGATTGACTCTGCAAGCTAAACTAAACCCATTTAAAATATTTTCTTAATTCTTGGAAGTCTATAAGAACTAATTTCTTTTCTTTCTCTCCTAAGAATACTCCAGTTTCTGCTCCTTTTAATCAACTAAATGATAATTTTTTCTAATAAAACTTTTGAGAGCAAAATCTTCCACAGTTTTCTTGTGCTTCGTTAGACTAGATATTGCCATTTCTAAAGCAGATTTCTACCTCATTTTTAGAAAGACTTTTGCCATAGAGACTTCCTCTTAAATGAAGAATGCACTGACTTTTTTTCTAGTTATATTTGAGCAGATGGAATTTTCCTAAGAGTTCAGAAATTCTGGAATTTCTAGGAAACACAGAAAAATACCTTTTCCAGAGACCATTCCTATGGGACTCCAGCAATTTCAACTATATAAATAATTCAATGGGATAACATCTTATCTCTTAGAAATAAAGCATTCTTAAAATAATTGCAAATTAATCAAAGAACAAAAAAGTTCTGATATTCACCCAGTGCAGACAGAAGCAGCAGTTTACAGACTTGAATTTAATGGACCAATATTTGGTCTAATATTGATGTTGTTGTCTCACACATAGCCCGATATCCAGCTGGCAAATCTCCTGTATGTTCACACGTGCAAGGTAGACAAGTTTTCATTAAAAAAGAAGCAGATTGTGATTCTTTTGCTCATTCTGGTAAACAGCTGTTTACATGAGCAGGCCAGTCATGCCAAGGAAATGATTCCTTAATTAACCTTATCTGAGGGTTAATTGCTCACCAGTATGAGTAAGGGTCTTGCAAACCAGCCCATTCCAGTTAAAGTTGTCCCCAGCCCCCTCAACTTGTCTGCCCTCTTTCTGTTTCAAAGCATTTCCTTTGCAGACAACAGAGAGCTCTAGCATTGTGCTGCTTCGCCAATGCAAAGCATTATTGCAACCAAAGGCGACTCTATACATCTATGAGGTGAGTTGACCTTGGCTGGACACCAGGTGCCTACCAAGCCGCTCTATCGCTCCCCTCCTGAGCAGGACAGGACAGGGAGAAAAATTAAGATGGAAAAAATCTTGTGGGTCAAGACAAAGCCAGTCTAATAAAGCAGAATCAAAAGGCTGTGCACAGAAGCAAAGGAAAACCAAGAGATTTATTTTCTATTTCCCACCAGCAGGGGATGTCTGGCCACTTCCCAGGAAGCAGGGCTTCAGTGTGCATAGTGGTTGCTCCAGAAGACAAACATAAATAACGAATGCCCCCACTTACTCCTTTCTTTTAGCTTTTATTGTTGGACAGATGCCATATGGTATGCAACATCCCTTTCATCAGTTGGAGTCAGCTGTCCTGGCTGTGTCCCCTCCCAAGATCTTGCCCCCCCCACCCCATCCTGCTGCTGAGGGGGAATGCTGGAGAGAGACAGCCTGGGTGCTGTGCCAGCACTGCTCAGCAGCAGCCACAACACCGGTGTGTTATCAACCCCTGGCTGGTACCGATGCACAGCACAGCTCTGTGAGGGCTGATGTGGGGAGAATTAACTCCATCTCTGCCAGACACAATCCAATTTGTGTCTCCAGAAAAAGAAACCCACCAACTTCTTTTTCTGCATTACAAAATGAAAAAAAATTAAACTCTGCATAAGTTTTATATATTTCCTTTTTTTCCCATCTTCTTCCATACTCGTTTTTAGGAAGTATGAAGAAAAAATCACAAACTAGCAACTCATTGCTAGAAGCAGGCAATTTGAGGCTCCACACGTGCTTACAAAATCTTTTTCTGTTTACAAGACCTTTATACCACCAGAGGGAGTTCAAAGACAACTTATTCAGAGAATGTACTCTGTGGAAACTCGAGTTACTGCTGTCATTCCCGACACAGAGCATGCATTTTCTATGTAAGGTATCCGTTCTTCAAATTTGACTCAAAAGCATGATAAAGAGAGGTAGGATATTAAAATAGCTTTTAAAAACTATTAGAACATATACAAGTATAAATATATATATAAAAATCAGAATTTAGGTTAGAGTTTTCTAGAGGTGTGATCTCAAAGCTGTTTGGTCTTTTTCTGTTTCTCTATAAGCATCCTCTTCAAATGTATATAGTATGCTCAAATACCAAGAGGTGTGATGTCTGGGTGCAGCTGAGGACCTATCTCCACCTGCACATTCCCACTCCCAGTTAATCGGCCTCGTGGAGGGACTGGTTGGGGGGAGCATTGAGCGGGAGTCACTGACACAAAGCAAAGGCAGGTTCAGCAGGCAGAGGCCACGTTTCCTCCCCACCACTCCCCAAGCCAGGGCAGCCCCGTGGAGCCCAAGCTGTCTCTGGGCAAGGGGTTGGGTGTCTCTGTACTGTGCTTCCCACTATTTTCAGTAGGTGGATTTTTTTTTTTTCTTTCAATATTTCCCTTTTTCCTTTACTTGGTTCCTATTATCCCCAGACTGCACTTAGTGTTTTGGACACTTCCCCTCCTTTCAGCTTTCAGCCCCTAGATGACACTGGTTCTTCACTGACAAGCTGTTACTGCTTTCCTAAACCAGAGTTAAAGACTAAAAAAATGTTCCCAAGGGCTAATTCAGATGCCGTGTTATAGGATATGCCAAAACTAATAAAAATTAGCCAGGGGAAACAAAAAAATACTTGGATTTTTATAGTAAACTATATATAAAATTGTATGAATCCACACATATTTAAAAATTTTGGAGATAGTACTTTTTAATAGGTATTGTTTGAATGGTCAGACAAAGTCTGCTGAAATTGTAGAAGCAGTTTAGTTTAAATCTAGATTAAAAATCTTTTTGCTCCCAAATTTTAAGTTCTCAGTTCAGACACTAAGATCAGTAAGGCAAGAGATTCTCAACCAAAACTCTCAAGTCCTTAAAGTAAAATTTAAAGGAAATGTGTCCAATTTTATTTTTTTTTATGTGTATATTAATTAAAAAATCTATATGCTTCTGATAAGGAAGAAGGAGTGTGATTATTTAAATATCTGGCAGAATATCGGGGAGCTGTAAGTAGTACAATGGGCTCGGATACGGTTAGTATAATTTCAAATATATGAATAGCCAACAATGTAATCTGTCTTTATATATTATTACAGGCTCAGATGTTCCTACAGTCCCCTTAAATACTGTAATGCATATTTAGGTTTCTCACTGGATGGAAATCCTAGAACATGCATGTGTGGTAGCAGATCCATTTCCTGAGGGGAAAACTCTAAGCCACGCTACCTGGCACCTGATGAGTAAGCACTCCTCAGCTCTAGCTCTGAGGTGCATTACTTCTGCATTGTATCTTCACCTACTGAGGGTAAGTCAAATCAACAGAAAAATGCTAGCGTAGGGAAACTGTTGGTTGATTATTATCGTTTACTGCTGATACGATGGTAGCATTGAGAAGCTAACCAGTCTGGGTTATTGTGGTAGACATTTACCCACCTACAGAAAATGAAAAAGCAGCAGCAGAGAACTTGCAGTCTAAAAGAGGGAGACACTGTCTTGCGTTCCTGGGGACGCTGGTCTCCTGAAAGCCTGAGAGGAGTGTGAGTCTGCTCCCCTCCATGCCTCAGAAGAGGCATGTCTTTTCCAAGGTCTACATTTCACTTCTGCATTAAATTCACCTTAAAACTGAATCTGAAAAATAGCACGTGGGCTTTTATGCCTTAGTCACTGAGTCTGTGTTATAAAACAGATCTTCAGCTAAAGAAATAACAATGCTAATTTCTGGTTGGCATAGTGACAGCAGCAGTGTACTATATAGAACTTTCATGTGCTTTAGATCAGGTACCTATAGAAGCTATTTTCTTCATATTTGATGGGCCTTACATTTTGACATTTGTTCTCTGCGTTGAGCTAAAGCTACCCGACTATCAGCAAGAGCTACTGTGATAGATCTTTTTCACTTTCTGGTGCTGCAACATGTGATGGGAACTTTGGATAACTAAATGTTAAAAGTTCATATAATGGGAGAAGGCAGCTAGCTATCGTCTTGGATACCTTGACCAGTTTGAAAAAAAAACCCAAACCTGTCTTCTAAGTAGCACTGTAGAATTAAAAGGAAAATATTCAAGAGAGTACAGTAAGGCTTTGACAGGTTTGTTCATTCAAACAGGCAATGTGTGGTAAAGAGAAAACCAAAATGTCAGAAGTCTTCTCAAAACTGCAGTTCTCAAAAAGCTCAGAACAGACTTCAACCCTGTTGACAAGTTTTTTAGTGCGATGAAGCTTTCTGCTGACTCTTACTTAAACTCCACTAAAATAAAAAAGGCATCAAGAAATGTTACCCAGTGAAATTAATCCTGGTATAACTAACTTCAAACACAGTTAAATAAACCAGGCCACGCCTGAATATAAGACAGAAAGATCAAAGCAGAAATCACTCTAATAGGCCTTCTTGTTGCTAGAGATCACCTTTTGAATTTTTTGCTGTATTGACTCCTAGACTCTCATTCCAGGCTAGTTAAATCTGAGGTGGCCAATTGCCATTCCTGTGTGACTAGGTGAGAAATGAAGTGGCATTCAGTGGTTATACTGCATTGTCAAATTTTTCATGTTTCAAGCAACTGCTACTATTGAGTCACATTACTGCAGCTAAAGGTATTCAAGCAAAATAATAATAATAATAATAAAAACCCTGGATCATAAACCACTAGATTTCCAGAACAAATTCACTATTTCAGAATTATCATTCTGGATGAAACCAAGAGTTTGTTTTGCCAAGTAGTCTGTTTCCAACAGGTTTTATATTATATTGCTTGATATGGTGATGTATAACTGTTTCCAAGGACATTATTATACCATGTGTGAGGACAGGTGGCATACATTGCTACCTATCAGAATTAAACCTGGCGAGGCAGCAATAAAAACCTTTTACAATTATTTTTATTATTTGTACAATGAGAGCACACTGTGGCCCCAGTAGGGTTCTGCTGGGCTGGCCATTCTGCAAAACACTGACTAAAAGAGTTTGACTGTGAATAAAATTAAATCTGGTGTTTAAGACAAAGTAATAAGTGGACAAAGGAAGAAGTTCTAAAGAATCATAAGGGTAGGAAAAGCAAAGCAAATAGAGGAATTGCAAAGTTTGATCATCTCTGAAATTGTGGATGAACCTAGATGTCTTTCCAAATGATGATCTAAAAATTCAGAAGAAAGATTTCAAAGGAGAAGAACAGAAGAAGCTCTCCAGCAAGCTAGAACAGGTGAGCAGATGACCCTACCTGTTGCATGTCAACAGGGCCCCGTCCCACTCACCAGTTAGAGCTGCCAGAAGAGGCAATGCTTTCCATCCATTCACCAACTGGTTCAAAGGAGGTAGGTAAGAAATTCTCTACAGCAAGGGTGAATACCTGTTCTAGCTTAGCATAACACTTGAAAGACAAATAGAGTGATATATGATGCCATTAGTCACCCAATATGTGACTTTATTATCAGTACCTACATGCTATGTTAAATTACCTCTACATCTGCTACAAATAAGCGACACTACAGTTAAGGTAGATCTCACATGTGGGGGAGTCCAGGTACTGGTGCTGTTTCTCAGGTCCAGATATTGTTCACTGAGGATGTTAGGTCAGGACCTTCTTTTCCTTGTGTCCTTATTTCTGTCCCATCAGCCATACCCCATCAGTCTCTACAAGCTCACAGAAGCTCTGCAAAAAAAATTCCTTCTACCTTTTCAGAGTCTTTACCATGTCCACATGAGACAGTCAGACTGTGCATTCCCTCCAACGTCCTCTTGTCTTCTGAACTGCCTCAGTCAAGTTTATGCTACCACTAAAATGGGATCAAGGAAAGAAACTTTATTGTAGTGCCAACTTCTCTTCTGTTCCTCCCTTGTCTACATGTAAGAGATTCCAACACTATCTGCACAACAACGCCTCCCACTGATTCTGCAAGGGGAATTTGTTATTTATGATGTGCTGCAAAAGCTCTTAGTAATTGTCATCTATCTACTAAGAAGCACATGTCAGGGGCCATGAATAAAAGCAAAGCAAAGCAAAGCAGCAGAAGTGCTAATTCTTTAAGGATGGAAAAAGAAAATGTGGCGTAAATTAAGATCTTCTACTTCCTTCGCTGTTAAAATGTGTTTTTACTCAGAAAAACATCTTGCAACAAACTGTTAAAAGAGAATCTGACCCAAAGTTCACTGAAGTTAACAGGAATGGGGAGAAGAATGGTTCTCAGATGCTCCCATGCTGGGGATGCTGCACACAGTTTAAGGGACCCAATGCAACTCCCGGATAAGGGTTATGAGCCTTCTTAACATGCAATGATAAAATTACCAGATGATATACTTGCAAATATATGTGGCTGAAAATGCAAATTATGTTACCTTTAGCAACTGCATGAACAATTAAGTGTTAGTAAAAGACATCTGCCTAATAAAATGACACATGTTTCTATATAATTTACTAAAAGCATAAATATGTGCTACCAACTCTCACCTTCCTTGTCCTTAAAAAAATCACTGCTAAACACTTGAATAAATGAAGACATTTATAACATTAGATGAGGAAATTATGAACTTAACCATATTTTTTTTTTTTCAAAATTGAAGAGAAAAAAAGAATCCTATGGACAAAAAAATGTGGCTAAGCACTAAATGTTATAACACTAATCTGTATAAGGAATCAGCCAACACTTAAATAATTTACTAAACTAATGAAAATCATCCAAGTCTTACATAAAATTTCCAATCACTTTCCCACCAACTTTATTGCAATTAATGTGTCCAATAACTGTGCTTCCAACGCTGTTTATACTACAGTTAATTAAATTGTTGCAAAGTTAAATTGCAGAGTTTGAACTCCATTTTTATTCACTTTTTAACAGCAATTTTAACCAGAAAATATGTTATTAAAACACTGCACATACCATTGTTCATAAACAAAAAATCTGATTGTCAGGTTTTGTGTTTGCATTGCATGTTATTGTATTGTGTTTGTGTTACAAGGTTTTGGTAGCAGAGGGGTGGCAGGGATGGTTTCTGTGAGAAGCTGCTAGAAGCTTCCCCCATGTCCAACAGAGTCAATGCCAGACAGACCTGCTGCTGGCCGAGGCTGAGCTCATCAGCAATAGCGGTAACACCTCTGGGGTAAAAGATTTAAGAAGGGGGAATAAATCCTGCACAACACCAAGAGGAATTGCAGCCAGAGAGAAGGAGAGGCAGGAGGTGCTCCAGGAGCAGAGAGTCCCCTGCAGCCCGTGGTGAAGACCNGAGGAGGGAAGCTGGAAGTGAAGTTAAGCCCAGGAAGAAAGGAAGGTTGTGGGGAAGGTGGTTTTAAGATTTCAGTTTATTTCTCATTACCCTACTCTGATTTGATTGGTAATAAATTAAAATTAATTTCCCTGAGCTGAGTCTGTTTTGCCCATGACGGTAATTGCTGAGTGATCTCTCCCTGTCCTTATCTCGACCCACGAGCCTGTTGTTATATTTTCTCTCCCCTGTCCTGCTGAGGAGGGCAGTGATGGAGCGGCTTTAGGGGGCACCTGGCCTCCCGCCTGGGTCAGCCCACCATAGTTATATATGCAAAGCCGTAGCCATTACATGCTAAGTAGAAAGCTACAGATAAGAATGATTCTTTCTATATTTAGAACTCTGCTTATAAAAACTAAAAGCAGTTGCAGATGCCTGAGAAATTTATGCACTGTGTAATTACATAGTGCTACAAGTACAATTATAGACCTTTTTATTAAGGGGCAAATTTTTAATTTTCTTCCGTCTTATTTTAAATATTGCTTCATCTAAGATGATTTATTCCTTTGTTTCATAACAAGTTAGTAGGTTTTCCAAAGTGAGGATTTTTCTAGACCTTTGCTATTTGTTTTGCAAGGGAGTAAATTTCCATGAAGTGTTTATATGCACTTTTTACATTCAGCAATAAGTATATGGAGCGATTTAAAACAAAAAACCTCCACAATTCAGAAAATCACTTGGCTCGTCAGTAAAGATCTACACAGCTCATAAAAGCTTTCAGTTTAGAAAAGAATAGGCAAGAAATCATGAAAGTTCTTACACAATAATAATAATAATAATAATAATAAATATTTTAATCAAAGTAAGTTTATGAAAACTTTTTAGAGCACCTCCATCCTATAAAAATTAAATCAGCCATCCTTTAAAATTAAATGTAGTTTGGAAGAAAAAACCAGGACTTTGAAATCACAAATGCAAACCTTGGCAATGTTTATCTGGAAGCAGCTACTTCGCCACAGCCAGAGTAAGGATGATTGCTCTTTCTAGCACTAAGCTTAGGATCAGGAGAAAAAAATTAAGTCTTCAGAGGAATAGGGAGCAACAGGTCAGAATTTGCGTAGGAAGGGCATAGGCAAAAAGCAAGGAGGAAACCCAAGATAGAGGTACTTGGTTTCATCCTTTCATGTTTGCTTTGTACCTTTGAACGAATAAATAATGCTTTAAAAACTCCAAGTGCATGGAAACAGCTGCGCAGTTGGGATCCTCCTTCCAGTCTCATTCATTGATCTGTCCCAAGGCTGCCTAATCCAAACTCTACCAGTGTAAAGCAAACGAGCTGCAGCAGGGATGTGCTTACAAAAAGCCTTCCTGAATGTCCTCTCCAGCAAGGACTCTGTTTATCTAGCACAAAACTAATGATTTCTTAGGGTACAAATGGATCTTTCCCAAACTAACCAGAGCTTAATGTGGACCCAAGAGGTTCCCTGCTCTTACTGCAGCTGGCATGTCTGAGTGAAGAAACCCATTCTTAGCAAATCTGCATTTAGTAGGAAATTATTTTGACAAAGTACTGCCTCTACCAAGGACTTTTTAAAAACAATTTTATTTTTCTTACTATTTGCCTACATGGTAACAGAGATAAAAGAGCCACGTGGCATGTCACACCTTATGGATTTCATTGTTTGCCAATACATCCTCATTAACAGAAACATGACGGGTGGCAACAGGTCTGAGCAACAAGGTTGAAGCAATAAAGGGTACACAAAGAAGCATTGCAAAGACAGATTAATTTCTCCGTGGGAAAAGATGTGCAAGAGTGAGCGCAGTGAGCATTTGCTCCACTTTGCGGGCATCTCATGAATGTAGTAACAGAAGTCAGGTATTTTCAGAAGTCAGGTATTTTCAGAAGTCAGGTATTTTCAGAAGTCAGGTTTTAGTCAAGGAAAACATGTGCTTTGGAAAAGAGTTACCTCAGAAACCTCCCTGCAGCACTGTTGCTTGTCAGCTTATGCTGGGTATCACGCAAATATTTTGCAATCCTTTGCAAGAACATGGCTTTTTCTTACAATACAATTGTATTGTTTATTCTTTTCACAACAACAACAAATATATATAACAACCTACTAAGGCAGCTGTGTCCAAAATAAACTAGTTACAATATGAATTACCATAAAAGTTGGGCAAATATTGGTACTGTGTACATATGTACATTATTGCTTTTGTCTCCAAAGCAACGTCAGCTCAAAAGCTCTTTCAGGACATACTACTGTAGTGCTACTGGCAACACCTTAGTATCTTTCTGCAAAGAGGAGGTGAACTCTAAAGAGAAAAAACATGGCCATCTGGAATCTAATCTTACATGCCTTGCTATTTCCCAAGCTATTTCCCAGGGTAATCCAAGTCAAACAGTGTATTGATTTTTTTTCCTCCTACACAGATCAGGCACTTTTAAAATCTGCAAAATTGGAAAACTGACACAAAGAATGCTTCTGAGAATGTGATCTAACAGGTGATTTTTATTATCCCCATTATGAGAGATACTGACTCAAAAATCAATGAGGTGGGGATGGAGATATGCATGCCAAAAAACTAATGCAGCATATGTTGTAAAATTATAACTACTGTGAAGTATATTTCAAAGGAGAACTATTGTTCAGGGTTGGCAAAATGGGAACAAATAAATAAAAAGGACTGCTAACTTGCTTTGATCAAGGTATATGCAAGTCTGAGGTTGCTTTTGCCATCCTATGTCAACTAGCTCCTCAGGAGGGAATTCTGCATGATCGAAAATACAGCGATCTCACCAGATTCCGGCAACCTGCTTTAGCTGAGCTGAGGATGGAAAGGTCTTTGACTGTACTTTCCTGAAATACAAGCCAAGGAGTTATCTAGTGTTCAAAAACCCTAAGTAGGAAAAATAGTCTCTGCACTGTTGGAAAGGCATTTGAGGTCACATTATGGCTGTTACGAGTAGATTACTCACCATTTGTGTCAGGATGTTCAGCTTCAAGAGGAACTATTTTCTCACTGAAGTTTCTAAGAGACAGCATTTTATCCAAGCAGCTGGGTGATGGAAACAGTTTTTCGTTAGGGAAAAACTAATGATACCTTGTTCAAAGTAAATACCATTGATGTTCTAATAGTTCCTAATGTTTTGTAGGATACAGGCTTTATATATATTTAGTTTCATCCAGGTATATCATCCCACATTTATGCAGGCCTATAGATTAGGCTAGTAATTCAATCAATAGTCCTGCAATAGCACACTATCTCAGTGAAAGACAAGACATTATCCAAACACACAAAATAGACCTTCAAAATGATGCCCTTATTTTAAATGGAAATGGCATTGACTTCTGTGGGAGTTGTGCCAGTAGTTCAAAAATCCAGTTTTTATATCTGTTACATTGATCTATAACTTTTTAGCAACTGAATTTCACATACAGTAATCTATGAGCTCTTATCAAGTGATATCTTCTGTTTCATGTTCCCCATTGTTCCACACTTCACATTTATTCTGGTGTGTCTTTTCCTTCCACAGAGCTGATCATCCTTCAAAGTCCTGCTTATTGTCACTACTATAAGCTAGAGGGCTACTTCTGCCTATAAAATAGGTATATTTATTTTTTATGATGCTTTCTCATGTAGGATAAAAAAATCCTGAAAAGAAAAAGATCAGTTTCCATAAGGATTAATTTGTCCAAAAGATAATACTTATTTCTGTTGTTGGATTTAGTTCTAATAAAAAGCTATAATGATGCAGAAATAATAGCATAAGCACAGGAAATTTTTGTGCGTTCACATATAGGGTGCTGCTTCATCTCTCTAATGTTCAGTATTAATGGGAATTGAAATTGTGTGAAGTGCAATCTCAGATAGTCTCAACCCATTAATTACAGAAGAATTACCAAGACGATAAATGAAGCAGCCCACGGTGCAGCATTGTAATGAATGCCTCTAACCCACAGAGAACCCCATCCTTTACCAGTGTACCAGAAATAACACTGCTGAGCGGAGATTGCGCTGCCAAAGCAATAACAAGCAGCGTTGAGAGACAGAGCCCAGCAACATGGAGGGTGGGAGGGAGCTGAATAAACACGGGAGCGGGGTCCTGCGAGCAGCCCCGGGCTGCCAGCGGTGCTGTGCCAGGGCCAGAAGAAAGCAGGATCCCTGATGCAGCAGAGAAGGACGCTCTACTCCGGCACGGGGATGGTGCAGCAGAAGTGCAACAAGCATCAGGGCTTGCTAGAGCCAACGGAGGTGGTTGAGAGACTTCTGGAGATTTGGTGCCCAGAAGGAACAAATGTGAAAGTCATTTTGGGGTTTGCAAGTACACTGACACTTCTCTTCCTCCCACTTCCACACACAAATGCTGTCAGGTATTTTGATCCTGCTGTACTTTCGTAAGGGGAACACTGTTTTGAAAGAGTTTCTAACCCAGAAATTGAAAAAAAAATCCCTGAAAACAAATTAGCAGCCTTTTCTTTGTCAGGTAACAAATGTCAGTGAACAAAACCAAAAGCCCCAAAGGGAGCTTTTAGTCCAATGGCAACAATTGTCAGGGGTGGGGTCTGGAAACACAGCCCCAGTTGTGGACTCAGGTAAGAGAATGTGATTTGCACTTTGGAGCAGACACAAACGCATGCTGAAAAGTTTTACCCAAGGCAGCAAGATGCTGCTGTCTTCTTCGGTCACACTTGCGCACGTATCCGGTGACACTCGCTCTGCCAGCTTCGGCACCTCATCTGTTTCCCAACAGTTTCTGTTGAGCCATATGAGTTAGTCTCTCACCAATGGCCTCGTTTTTTCACTGTTTTGTCCACATCTGTACACATGAAGACCTTCATATCAATACAGTGGTGAGGAAAATGTAGGAAAAAAAAGTCTTATGTTGTCACTTGCTATGCAGAATATGTAAAGGGTCACTGGGGTAAAAAATTATAACCCAAGTCGTTGTCTCTGCAAGTTACTGGGAGTTTCATCACCGTCTCTTCAATGGGCAGAGTTTTACCTCTCCCACTAATTTCTACTCACAAGAACTTGTCCCAAAACAACAGGCACAGACTCACCTAAAGGTAGATGAAGAAAAGTGATGTCCCTCAAAAGAAGCAAACCCAGAAGTGATAGTCTAAGCGGTCCTGTAGTTCTGCACAGAATTTTGTCTGAAACTCTTCTTCCTCGTGCAATAACGCAGAACTCACCTTTGGCCACAGACCACAGGTAGCAGTCGAGTGAGATCACATCTCCAAGAAAAACATGGAGGAGAGAGGGAAGTTTGTTCTTCCTTTTCAAACCTTGTCAGTTAAAAATCACCAGTAGCATCAATCCCAAACTGGATAATTGGAAGCCTAACCATTTCAGCAACCTGCCAAAACAGCAAACAGAAACCCCATCAGGTCCATATCGATTCAACTGCTTTGTTTTAATAACACTGTAATGTTTAAATTAACGTCAATTTGTGTAAACTAGATTGTCACTTCACTGTAATTAAGTACCCATCACATTGTCAGGTGCAGCTGAAAGGCAGAAAGCTATCTTAAGCTTTCAGTCACTAAGCGATGATGAAGACTTGGTCCTCTATTAAATCAGGCACAGAAACAGTGGATCAGAGGCTTTTCAGGCTGACCTCCAGGTGAACCGTACCTTCACAGTCCAGATCCTTGCCTTTCAGAGAGAAGGGGAGCTGAGCCGAGCTAACGCGCTATCCAGAATACTAGGTTTTCTTGCAACGTCATTTGTGAGAACCCCTACCAGCTGACCCAAAGTTTATAAGGTTGTAATATTTTTCTCCTGGTTAATACAGGAATAGAAAGGGAACACGTATCAATAGAGTTAAGAGGTGGAAAAAAGATTTTTAATGTGGCTTTAGCTGTCTTGATTGTATTAATGAAGAAACATACTCTCTGGGAAAAGGCTTGTGTGTCTCATTTCAGTGAAGCTGAACACGTTTCAATACGGAATGAAACAGCTCTATAAATGAATGTTTATTTAAGTGCGAGGGTGAAAGAATTAATTACACCTCTGAAAATTTTCTGACAGGGATGGTCATCTGGGCTTTCTCGAGATGTGTTGTCCCAAGTTAGATCTCTCCTAGACCACTAGCGCTGTTCTGGTACTTCTGCAGACTTCAACCCACTGAGCTGCGATTTTTCTGCTGTGAATCAAAATTGCACTGTTTAAAACTCACAAGGCCAAAACCTAGAGAAGAAGAAGAAAGATTATTTGCTTTGAAAGACAACAGATAATTGGCTTGATCTGAAATACTCAGGAACTGACTTCAGCAATTGCATTCAAAAGCTGTCTCACCATGAATGAAGATGACTAATCAGAGGATCAGGAAATGGGAACAAAGTTAGTTGAAATATCTTCAAGAGTATCTCTACAGCACGTATTTGTAAGAGTCTAGGTTTCAAATAAATTTCTATTATCTTTTTGAATCTTAATAGAACACATCTCCATATTCACTCCATTAGTTTGAATTAGATGGATTTATAAGTAACTCCTTATCTGAAGTACTGGTAGGTAATTGTTCTCCTTCCATTTTTGTTTTTATAAGATTTTACTTCCTTGGAAGCAAAGTACCCTCAATACCTCCACATTTTTATGCCTTCTCACTTCAAAATCCAGCCCTCTCAAATTTAAGGCAGATTTTTACAATCCAACTTTAATATCAAAATAGGATTAAAAGAAAAAATATAATCTTCTCTTGAGCTGCTATGCTACCCTTTAGAGTTTTCACATCACGATCCTATCTGAGTCCTTTGCAACTTCTCAAATAACATAAGTGTAAAATAATCTCTCCACACAGTTGTATCAGCTTCAGCTTCTGAGAACTAATTCTCAAACAGACAATTTAAATACTGAAGAGTTAATGAGGAATGCCATTTTCTCAGTTCCTTAATAGTGTAAGTTTGTGGCAGTTTCAAGAGGACAGTGGTGTTTTTAAAGGATCTTGGCATATCAAATTCAAACCATACTCTTAGACATGAGTACACATATCTTACAATTCCATTTCTTGCCCTGTGGATACAGGTGATATTAAGCTTTCCCTTGTAGCACATCCGGCATGGGCGATGAGTTTTGAGACTGAGATACAATAAGTAGTGTCCAAGTACAGCTTCTTACCTCACCAAGGTACACTATATTATTCAGTGAACTCTTCATGGATAATAATGGCATCATTCACAGGCCAGGAACAACATTGTTCACTATTTGAGACAAATCATTTGCCCTCCCAAAACTTATTAAACTTGTTATTGTGAAAGCCATGGACTCAATTTAATTTCAATTTCCATTCAATCACTTTTTAAATAACTAGACTTATAGATTTGTCTCAAGGTTTTTTTGACCACCTTGAAATATCAGTCTTGCAAACAAGGCAAATGAACAAAGTCACAGCCACTCTGTCTCCACTCAGAAGAGTATTTTCAAATTGCTCATTGCGTTGCACGGATTCTGCAAGATAAAAATCTAAAATTCCAAATCTTTTAATTTCTCTGTTTTTTAAAAAGTACTGGATCATTTGTAACCTCATGATAATCAGCAACTGTTTCTTGATGACAAAAAGAAACTTGGCATTTCTCAAGGTTACCTCCAGGGAAGATTTTCTGTTTTCTTTTTTCTAGTTTTGTTTTCCCTGTTAGAAAATCTACCTTTTTTTGAAAGCTTCAATAGTGCATTTAGTCTGTAGTTTCCATCTAAGATCTAGAAACACAGTTTGTCAGGTCTAAGTTCAAAATGGACAGCATTGAAACCCAGCTCGTATGAACAGGAGGGGAAAAAAAAAAAGCCCTCATAATCAAAACTTGTACAAAGAGGAAAGGTTTGTGTATCAGAAATGCCAAGTGATCACCGTTTGGAATTGGTTCTTTTTTTCTAAACAAGGATGGAGACTACAGTGGAGGGTAAGTTATTTAGTTACTCCTAGCAGTGTTGTTTCCTCTTCTTTAAGGGAGCATGGTTTTTAATTGCTGCCTTTAAAAAGTATTTTTTTCCTTCAGTGACTGTTGTGATTTATCTAATCTGTATGGATAAAGTTGGACAGCAGAATTAAAATCATACTGTTCTCTGGCAAACATTTCTGGCTACCTCGGCTGCATACACTCACAGCACTTCTCCAACCTTGCCTCTGCCCTTGCACACCAGAGCACCCTGTGCCTCCCCTCTGCTCTTCATCCACTCCTCACTTTACCTGACTTTTTTTGACAAAGGAGACAACTGCCATTAAGTACAGCCAAACCTCCAAATATCAGTGCATTGGTGTCAGCAATTGCTTAAATCATTTGGACATCGTGCTGGCTGGAGTGCCACCTCCCAAGAGCCCTCAGAGCTTGTTCAGGAAGAGGAGAGGAAGGAGCACCAGGACGCCCTTGAACCTGAGCAACAATGAAAGGGGGTGAGAAGTCTTCATGCACTGCAGACTAGAGGGAAAAGCCTAAGAACAGTAAGTAGCGTTTCACGCATTCTGTTTCAGGTAACATGACAGTAAAAAAATAAAAAGAACATATATATATAATTTTTAAAACAGACGTGCTGAGATTCCAGCTAGCATTGCAGCCACGTTCATGCTAATGAACCCCATCACCTTTCTGCCTTCTCCTCCTGCAGGCTGTGTGCCTCCTTCCAAACTCTAGGCAAGTTGCTATGGCAACCATCAGTGTGGCTACAGAAATGGGGGGAATTACAGATTTCATCCACATATACATAATTCACTTCCATAGCAAAAAAAGAAAACAAACAAACAACCCTGCAGAAGGGTTCTCAGCTGATCATCAGCCCTTCGAGCCAAGGTCACCCTGAAGAAAAGTCCATCAGCAAACTCTGTCTCCCTTCAACTGAGAATGGTTAGTGCAAGATGCCCATCAGCAATTTTCATTTCTTTCTATTTTGTTGAACTCGTGTAATCTGCCAACAGAAGAAAGAGTCATATCATTCCTTGACTTTAGTTTTGCATGTTGTTCTCACACATTGACATAGCATTCGGAATTTATTCCTCTTTGTAAGCAAAGATGTTTGGGGATTATTTTAAACCCGGTAGCTCTCTACGCTGAGCACAGATGTCTCTGCCTCAAAACTTAGCCATCTAAAAAGAAAGTGTAGATGAAGGAAAAGGAAACTATTAATTGTTCTTGGGTTTTATTTTACTTGTTTGAAATTAAAATACACGTAACACATGTTGAGCAATTGCTTTTTCAGAAATCCTCTTGCAACTCAATTTTCTAATGGCTGTGCCTAGAAAGATGGAGTAAGCTGGAAGATTCAAACCATGTTACTCTGTAATTCTTCAAGTTGCATTAAGTGATTTCTATACAGCAAAGTTGGGAGAACCTGACCAGAACCTTTTTCTATTTTTTCTCTTTCTCTTTTTTCTCTTTTTTCTTTCTTCAAAGTGCATCCTAACCAACTGAACTGTATTTTTCATAACTAATTTATCTTCATTTTAATTCTCTGTACCACATTGTTCTTTTTACCACTCTCTCTATCCTGCTCCATTGAAAAAAAAAGAAAAGAATTACAAGGTAAATTACATTTCATGACACAACTTTCAGAACTATGAAAACTAGGCAAGCATTGCAAGTTTAGGACTGGGAAAAAAAAAAAAAAAAAAAGAAAACTTCCCTTTCTATGCCCCAATGCTCTAAACACTTATCCAGTCAAAAGCACATGAGTAATTTCAGTGAGCTCTTGGATTGAAGCCAATAGATAAATGTTAAATATGTGCCTGGCCCAGCCAATGCACACAATCTGTTGCTAAATGTGACATTTACATATATATATATATATTGCATTTTGGGAGCTTAAAAAAGCTTTTTATAAACCAGAACATAAGGCTAAAATCGTGATTAAAATTGTCCTGAAAGTCTCTCTAGTGATATTGTGAAGTATTGTATAATTTTGTTTGCAAAGAGCTTGGAAAAAACAGAGGTTGATGTAATTAACGTTTAGCTTATTTTCAACTAAATATGGCATGTAAACCAGCTATAAAGAATAAAATAAATAGGTTCCACACACAATTCAAAATTTCAAGACAACTAAACTGCATAGAGTGTTTTTGATATTACCTATTTCAGTGGCATTGAAAGACAGCTGTGAGTTAAAATTACAGCTTAATTGGCATTAATGCATTTTCCCAAAAATCACAGAAGGAGAACAGCATCTTGTCTTTTTTATTTTTTTGAAAGTCAAGGTGGGGGGGAGAATATATTTGATTCTCCAAGGAAAATAATTGTTTCAGTTTGACAGGAAAATTGAACTAACTGCATTGAAGGATGAGTGAGTTTAATGTTTCCAGACTCAAGTTTTTGCAGGCTTATCTGTCAGATAATAAAATAAAGTTCAACTTTCTGTGGCTTAGATAACATATTCATATTTTCATGAAATCCAAGCAAAGCTAGAGATTAGTAAACAGAGATGCCTCAACACTACTGCAAAAAAGAGAAGGAACCAATCCTGTGTCCTTCCCATGTACCAATAACCTGATCCTGTGATAAATTTGCCTCAGTGGGTCTCCTGACTTAATCCACCATGCTCTCACAAATTTGAAGTGGCACGCCTAAAGCTTTTGTTCAAATCTTATTGATGTCAACACTCTTTCCATTGAACTTGAACAGGCCTTAAGTTAGATTTTTAAGGGACTTTATTCTCATTATTGCTACAGTTGGCCACTTACGCACTGGTGGTCCCTATGCATTCATAGTCAGATCAGGCAATACCGACCAGATGGGGGGAAACACTAGCAAAAGCCTTTAAGGAGAAGGGAATGCTTACTCTGGTCCACTGGTAGGGACTTCCCACACTTTACAATTCATAAATCAGCAATCTCTGCTAACATTAGCTACACAATCCATACTTTTTCAAAATCTGCATGGGGCCAGACACCTTCTTCCAAAGACTGTAGCACTCTGTCAGCCTTGATCCAGCAGCCCAGTCTTTAGAGTATCCCCCTCTTCCCATCAGCAAGGTATGCAGCATCGTTCCCCACATTGCTTGCAAAATTTCAAATGTGCCTTTCCTCCTGGCCAATGTTTTTCACTGCTTGTGAACCTAACCATCCCCCCTCGTGCCAAAGGAAGTGACCATTGATTTAGGGTAACTTCAGTTTCTTACAGCTTCTCCATACAGATACTCATAGTCCTTTACAGCCAGAGATTGGAGGCAAAAAGGTGCTAAAGATATCACTGGAAGAGAGACAGGGACATCCATTTCCCCTTGTAGGTGAAACCTCTGATAACCAGCCTGTGAAATCATGCCTGACCTCTAGCTCGGGCTTTAAGTATTCTTGGAAAATAAGAATATCTAACTTGTAGGGACTGACACCAACCTAATCTCACAGAATGACGTATAGCCCAAATAATGTACCGCCCATTGGTTATAGCACGTACTCTGATGTTGTACATTTGCATCTCCCGAGACAGAAAAGGTCTTAAGGTCAGGTCTTGCATATTGTATGGACGTTTTATGCTGTAATGCAGCATTTTACTTGAGAAAGGTGACAATATTGCTTGCTTTTTCAAAATAGGATCATTGATATTTGGAGAACCAAATGAACTATTTAGACATGCCTCAAGACCTTAAGGAAATGCGTACGTTGAAGCACTTTGTTAGTACATCCTGTTAATTCATGGAGACAAAACAAACGCTGAGGAGTCAAATGTTTAGGTAGCCCTAGGCCTGCTCAGAAGCTGAAACTGAAACCTGGGAACCTGGGAGTCCAAGGAACATAGGTATCTGTGGGAAATAGGAACTCCTATGATCAGGAAACATTTCAAATTCTTATTTTGTTTTAAATCATGACAGCTTTGCACACAGCTGTGTAAATGGGAAATCCAGGAGGACTTTGACAATTAATTTCTGAGATATTAATCTTTGTATTACAGTTATTAATAGAATGAGACTTTCATTAATTCAGTGAACATTTTCCTTGGCAGGGACATACTTATTTTCATAGTATCAAGGCTGCTATATCTCATGATGTTCTGAACAAAACTCATTTCAGAAGCTCAGAAAAAAGTCTAACTTTCCACATCCCCAATGTTGCCCTTGACTGTGGTTCCTGATAGAAGAAGGTAGAAGATATGAAGCAGAAGGTAGAAAAAATTAATGAACTTAAACTCCCTTCTACCTCACCTCCAAAGTCCCAAAATTCTTGAAGTTCATTAAGCTAAGAATATTCAGGCCAACTTCTAAATAAAAATTTATAATTTCATAACACCATCAGAGAATGATTTTTTGTCATTTATCTGTTGCTGAAAGCTACCCAACATCATTATTATCTAACGGACCAAGACCATAAAGAAATGCACGCAGAGAAGATAATTACCATTAGCATCCAGAAACAGGGGTGATAAGAACAGCAGAAATATTAGGACATATATTATACAGTTAGAGAACGATAATGGTTTGTATCTAAGTTTGTATCATATAATTTATGGCAATTTCAGCTGGGGATAAAAGTAAAAAGACACAACTGCTCAGTAGTCTTCTAAGGCAAAGAAAATCATACCTGCCTTAAAGTGAGGAAATGCAAAGAAGCTGCACTGATGTAATTCATTCCATGGTCTCCACATAAATATTCTTCAGCAGTATGGCCTTTCCTGCAGTCTCATAATCTCTGAGGATCAATACTGAGTGCCAGTTCCCCAGGCTGGACTAAAGAATACCCTCCTGCATGACAGGAGGAGAACTAGTTCAAACAGCAGCAGAGTCCAGGGCCCACACATCTCAAAAGTCACAGTAAACCCCCTTAGTCAGCTTGCCAATGCCCAAGGACTTTATAGCAGGTGTTTGGCAGCAGGCTTCAAAGACAAGTGGGAGCTCTATTGTCCCAGTTCTTCACACTGACCATTGCAAACCTATACCATAGGACCTATCAAGTACTACAATGAATGGAATATGAAAAAATGGGGTGCACATCCTCTCCAGATCTCTAGAAGGACTTTTCCTAGAGACAGATGATGTATTTCTCGGCACTTCTGTTCTTCTCCAAGGCATTGGCATGGATGCCACAGTCCATAGATACATATCCCAAAGAATATGGACACACAGCTGGACAAAGGCACCCCAAGCCTCATGCACTTCCAGCATCCGGAGCTCATGCTACTTCTGACATTTGCTGCATAAGTTGTCAGGGAAGATCAGAGAGGTACCACTGAGAAAGATGTCCTAGCACCACATCTCACCACTGCATGGTCCTGTACAAAGTCATAGAATCACAGAATCATAGAATCATAGAATCATAGAATCATCTAGGTTGGAAAAGACCTTTAAGATCATCAAGTCCAACCGCTAACCTAACCTTGCCATCCCACCACTAAACCATGTCCTTAAGCACCTCATCTATCCTTCTTTTAAATACCTCCAGGGACGGGGACTCAACCACCTCCCTGGGCAGCCCATTCCAGTGCCTGACAACCCTTTCTGTGAAGAAATTTTTCCTAATGTCTAACCTAAACCTGCCCTGGCGCAACTTTAGACCATTCCCCCTGGTCCTATCGCTTGTTACCAGGGAGAAGAGGCCGACCCCCACCTCACTACAACCTCCTTTCAGGTAGCTGTAGAGGGCGATGAGGTCTCCCCTCAGCCTCCTCTTCTCCAGACTAAACAACCCCAGTTCCCTCAGACGCTCCTCGTAAGACTTGTGCTCCAGACCCCTCACCAGCTTTGTTGCTCTCCTCTGGACATGTTCCAGCAGCGCAACATCCTTCCTGTAGTGAGGGGCCCAAAACTGAACACAGTATTCGAGGTGCGGCCTCACCAGCGCCGAGTACAGGGGCACAATCACTTCCCTACTCCTGCTGGCCACACTATTCCTGATACAAGCCAGGATGCCATTGGCCTTCTTGGCCACCTGGGCACACTGCTGGCTCATATTCAGCCGGCTGTCAACCAGTACCCCCAGGTCTTTCTCTGCCATGGAGCTTTCCAGCCACTCTTCCCCAAGCCTGTAGCGTTGCATGGGGTTGTTGTGACCAAAGTGCAGGACCCGGCACTTGGCCTTGTTGAACCTCATACAGTTGGCCTCGGCCCATCGATCCAGCCTGTCTAGGTCCCTCTGCAGAGCCCTTCTCCCCTCGAGGAGATCAACACTCCCACCCAGTTTGGTGTCATCTGCAAATTTACTGAGGGCACACTCGAGCCCCTCGTCCAGGTCATTGATAAAGATATTAAACAAGACCGGCAAGTCATTCCAAAAGAGTCTGCTGTTCATGTTCCCCACATCCCACCACCTTTGTTCTAAGGTAAAGGTATACCTCTCCTCCACGTAGGAGAAACAGGACTCCCAGAGGATCACTACAAAGCCCAAACCCTTGACATCGACCATGCTGAAAAGCCAGTAGGTCAGCCTCACTGCAGAGAAGGGACAGCCACTTGTCACAGGCAGGAGGTTAGAGAATTTTCAATTGATTTTTTTCACCTCTCCCCCTCATGAAAGATGGTTTTAGAATCACTAGATATTGCCAATGCATCCCCCTTGTATGACTTGCAGATATATATAAATTCATGTTTATACATGAATACATGTGTCATTCAAAGACAATTTTCTCCTCAAATACCCATTTGCACAACTCTTTTCTGAAGGAGTGAGGAAAAGATACACATATTGTCAAATTTAAATGGTTTCTAGCAAAATGTTTGTCCCTACAGTTCTTTACACATTTCTAAAGGCAATAAGACCTCCAGCCTCCAGGAAGGCTGCATTTGTTCTCAGTTTTTTTTCCAGAAACACCTAAACCACACTTCTATGGAGGTAGGTAGCATCAAGCTAACTCCGAATAACTCCCAGTGTTTGCTCAGCATAAGTTCGTGCTCGGCCCAAGCTACCCACAGGAGTGGGTAGACCACTTGTGGCCTGCACTGACTTCCCTACTGTCCTGGATATGCTGCATACAGGTTGGCAAATTTCATCACAGCTCATACAAGCTCTGAGTTCTCCAGCAGTGAAGAAGGTGAGCAAAGGAGAAAATGTTTACAATGACCAGTGGTGCCCAAACTATTCAGCTGGAAAGGACACATAAGTCATGTTTAGAGGTGCAGATGGCCGCTCCTGAGTTTCATGTCCATAATTGGTGTGCGTAAAATGGAGCACAGTCCAGCTGTGTGTCAAATTTACCCCTTTCTGAAAGTATCAGACGGTCAATGCCACCTCTTTAGTGTGTATGATCTGTCAGTTTAATTCCCCATCTGCTCATTGCCAAGGAAATCCATGAGGTTCACCTTAGACTGTCTGCTGTGGCAAGCAGGAAGGATTTATGTACATAATGTGTAATGCACGTACTAATAATCTGCTGTGAGAGTGACTAGGAAATGCCTTTTGCCATCACAGCAGTGCATTGGTCCTGTAACAACAAGGGCCTTCAAGATTGTCTTCCTCATAGACTACAGCTTCAACCAAGCATCCTGATGTGAAGTATTGGAAAAATTTAATACTTCAAAGCCCCATAATTTTTCTCTGCTAGCACTTCAAAGTCAATTTTGCTCAAATCCCATAGGAAATCTCATTTTAGTGTTGAAACCACTAAATATTATCACAGGACCAATTTTTCAGAGTTTACAGACAGCTGGCATTTCTACTCACTGATGAAAAAAAAAAAAGAAAAAAAAACCCCAGCAAATTTAACAGGGAAAATGTGTAATTATGAAGCCTTCTTCACACAGGCAATGTTTGCCAGTAACATGAGACACTAGAAGTGATAACTTCTTATATAGTGAACTGCTGTATTCCTTTGGAAAACCATCCCTGACATTTAAAAAAAAAAAATCCCTTGTATATGCTGAAAGTTCAAAATAAATGTACTTAAGTGCTTCTGTGGGTCACCTGTAGGGAAAATTCAGACTCAGAACCCTCACTGATGACTTACAAGTTTTGCTCAGGTAGCCAGCTTTAAAGAAACTTTTCTACAGCTTCAGCAGATTTGCAAGTTCATGGCAAAGAACAACAGATTTTCTGTGGCTAAAATAGCAAAGCTATCCATTACTGTATATTCATAAAAACTTGTCGGGTTTCAACACAGCCCACAGTATTGAACAAATGAGTCTTTTGCCTGCAAATTCTGAGCAAATTCTGCATTCTTCCATTGGATTTCCCATTTCAGCTGGGGGCTTGCCCATAGACCTGCAGAATTTGGCCTACGGAGGAATATTTGGCCTATGAGGGCCAGGTTTAATTAATCATTAATGAATAATTTTGTTTTCTTCTCTCTTTTCTTTTTTTTTCCAAAAACATATATCATTTTTAACCTTTTAAAGGGAGCAATAACAAGCTGAGTCCCCAAAATTTCATTTTACCTCAGTATATTTAAAATACTGTGGAGCTATATGTTTACAGTGATTAAGGACAAGTCTTTACAAGTCTGATGAGGAGCGGCTGAGGGAAATGGGGTTATTTAGCCTAGAGAAGAGGAGGCTGAGGGGAGACCTTATCGCCCTCTACAACTCCCTGAAAGGAGGTTGTAGCCAGGGGGAGTGTTGGTCTCTTCTCCCAAGTAACTAGCAAAAGGCCAAGAGCAAATGTCCTCAAGTTGCGACAGGGGAGATTTAGATTAGATATTAGGAAAAAATTCTTCCCCAAAAGAACAGTCAGGCATTGGAACAGGCTGCCCAGAGAGGTGCTGGAGTCACCATCCCTGGAGGTGTTCAAAAAACATGTAGACATGGCACTTTGGGACATGGTTTAGTAGACACGGTTGTGTTGGGTTGACAGTTGGACTTGATGATCTCAGAGGTCTTTTCCAACCTTAAGATTCTATGATTTTTCTCTCTTCAAGAGATCTTTTCTCTGCACAGTTAGGGGTCAGACACATCAAAAGCACAGTACCCTTGAGATATTTTCTCATGTCATAAAGTGGAGCTCAGTGACTACAACTAAACACCTGTATTCATGCAGGTTACATGAGAACTTTGCACTTGAAACAGTGACCAGCTAGAGCAAGCCTCTCAATATGGGGATCAAAAGTTGCTCCTCACAAAGCTTTTGGGTTTGTTTTGATTTAAAGAAATGGACTTAGTCATACAGTTTAGGAATGCTTCAAAATAGTTTAAACTTTTATCCCAATTACTTCAAGTGGGTTTTTTTTTTTTAACCAGAACATTTGTCTGCCAACTCTTTCCAAGAGAAAGAATTGCTCCTTTTGCACAAAGTATGAACAAGTTAACAAAGTTCAAGTAGGATCTGGTCTCATGTTATTTTTACCTGCGTGTTTCTACTATATAAGGTAGTACTAGGAACGTACACCCCAAATAAAGCAGATGCCATACAAAAGTCTATTTCACCATGAATGACTGGAAAGACAGTTTGATAGTGAAGCTGATATCTACTAGCTGGTGTAGTCTAAGAAAAGAGTTTCTTCCATTTATGTCTAGTTGTCAAAACTCAAAACAAAGTGAAAAATATCCTAAGGTAAATCATTCCTCATTTGGCCAATAACAAACTTAATGTAACAATTAGCTAGAGGAAGAAGTAAAATAAAATTTGCTAAGAAGAAAAAAGACTTTTCAAGGTTGTGGTGCAGGAGAAGAAGATGGAGAAAGGAAGAAGGGATAAAGTTTGTTTCCTCACTACCTGCATATTTCTACCTGATTAGTCCATCTGGCTTTGAATATGCAAACTGAACCTACACCAAAAGGAAACAGCTTGTGAATCATAGAATCATAGAATGGTTTGGGTTGGAAAGGACCTCAAAGATCATCTAGTTCTAACCTCCCTGCCATAGGCAGGAACACCCTCCACTAGACCAGGCTGCCCAAAGCCCCATCCA